>CM060925.1:375364313-375851813 GCA_030737875.1 Allium sativum | reverse complement strand
CCAATTGGGATGACTGAGGGATCATTACAAAAGGTTTGTCACCTCAGTAAACCATAACAAAACAGAATCTTTCCAAATAGGATAAATTTTAGTATTAGCCTCTACGAAAAAGAATTATTTCAACTTCAGGCCTCATTCAAAACGCATTGTAAAAATAAGCCTGGTTTTGACCAGGCCAGGTTTTCTACTTTTGCACTTCTAAAGTGCACAACCAAAAACTCTAATTTGTACTTGCGCATTCTCAATTTGCACAATCATACTTTAAAAAAAAGCTGTGCTTGCTCATTTTCAAAGTATGCCAGTACAAAATGTTGTTATAGTGAAAAAAAGCCTAATTTTATAATCAGTTTTCAATGAAGCCTAAAGTTGAAGCAAGCTTTTTTTCCTAGGTCAGTTGGTTGATTTATGTTTCTGTTATTGTGTTAGAAAGATAAATTCTCATCTTTCAGGTTTGTTATGTTGCTTTTTGGGATGAAATTACTCGCTCTGCTCAAGAAGCAGAAGGTGTGCGAATTAGCAAAGATCATATGATTGGTAAATGGCGCATTGTTGTTGTTAATGACCTGCCTTTCTCTGATCAGCGCTTAAACGGTAAAGTTCCCAAGGTATAGACATATGAACAGTTATATTAAAAAAAATAAAAAAATTATTGCCATTGTTTGTTTTAGATAGTACAAGGATGATGGTTCCAAATTTATCAACCAAATCTGTATCCATATTCATAAGGATATGGATATGATTGTTCTGATATATAACTTACTGTATGGAGCATGAGGATGAGGTTATGATCATATTATCTGTGCTCATGAATGATCATGACATGAACATATCATTTTTATTCACAATTCATGACGTATTTTCTTACAACAATGGATTGATGCCCAACATATTTCAGATCCATCACTATGCTTTCTTAAGTACTTCTATCCCTAAAGCCATTTGTATACCCATACAAGTATGTTGAGTAGAGAAAATTGAAACATGAAAATTTTCCTCATAATACATACTTCTTCTGTATTGATACGTGGACCGGTGATTGTACCATTGTTTTTTTTTTTTTTTTTCTTTTCTTTTTTTATAATAATCTGCTGATCATTCAGCATCTTCTGAATTAAATTCCTTACATGAATGTGCCTGTGAAAATATCTCAAATTTTGAGCAATAATTTTTTCAACAAGCAAGGTTTTAATTTTTTTTGTCAAAAAAAAAAAAAAAAAAAAAAAAAAAAAAAAAAAAAACCCACCAAGATTTTCATTTTGGGTAGACTTTAAACATAGATTATTGTTCATGAACGTCTTTTCTTGTTTATATGGAGCATAACAATGTTGATGTATTATATAGTCATAGTTTCCATATTCGTACACGATCATGGCATGCATATATCTTTTCTTTTCATAGTAACAGTATTTGTTGGAAATAAATGTGGACTAGTGCCTAACATAGTTCAGTCCCCTTCTTAACTTCCTTTGAAGCTTTATTTGATTGACGATATTTCTAAAACTGAATTTATACTCTGTACATGTATTTTAAGGAGACAAAAATGAAATATGAAAGTTTTCTTTACTATACAAACTTCTTACGATGACGGGCAAAACCAATGATTATATTATTTACTTAATATCTCTGATCTTAGATCGTTTAGCTTCTTCTGAATATTCCTTGCATGAATGCTTTTGTACAAATATTTCAGATGTTGAGCCACAGATTATTTCCCCAAGCGAGATTTTCAATCTGGGTTGACTCTAAGTCCCAATTTAGGAGAGATCCTATAGGGGTACTAGAGGCACTTCTATGGCGAACCCATTCCATCATAGCTATTTCTGAACATGGAGCTCGCAGCAGTTTATATGATGAAGCAAAAGCTGTTATTAAAAAGAACAAAGCAACCCCTGAAGAAGTTGAGGTGCAGCTAAAGCAGTATCGTCGTGATGGCATTCCTGATGATAAAAGATTTAATGGAAAGAAAGGTATGTTTCGAACACCAAGTTTGTTTTAAATATAAGTGGAATTGTAGTTAATATATGGAATCTAAGAGCAAGTGCAGTTATTTGTGTGTTTCAGTTGTCAATTGCTAATTCACTTTTGGTCTACAATTTGTTAATTAAAATACACTAATGACTTATTTGCACAGTTGTTAATCAGTAACTGTATGAACCCCGCTAATTGGTCGAGAAATTTGATCGTCGATTTTTGTAATAAATTTGCTCCTTTTTGCAGGTAGACTACACTATTTGTTAGGCCAATAAAAACGGTTGCATCTGTGATTGCTATAATAATTTACTTTTGATCTGACAACTGATTATTGGTGTTATCGCTCTAAGAACTTCTTAAAAAGGTGTGCCATATTCATATTCTTACCTAGCTACTTAAAATTGTGGACATCAAATGATTAAAATTTGTATTTTTAAAAACTGCACAGCTGTGGAGTTGAGTTAGCAAAAGAGAGGGGAAATCTAGATCCCTTTATAAATCCTCTTCCAGTCCTCCTTTGTGTTTTTGTGCAAAAAATGTTTCGATTGATGTGAAATTTATGGGTATGTTATATTCTTTAGCATAACAATGCTAAATTTGGAATCATTTTGACACTAAAAAATTGCGAACCAATATGAACCTACAAATAATATCTACAGTAATTTAGAGGTGGATAGAATTTTTGCATAGATGTATTTGGTACAATGCGTGTAACCATTCAGTTCAACGTGAATTTTTTTTACAGGAGAAAATCAAAATGGGGGAAGGGGGGGGGGGGGGGGGGGGGAGCACCATCTCAGCTTCATGATTTTGATGTAGCCCTTCTTCCTTCCTGACTTTTTTTTTGGATGCAGCTTTGGCAGAAGCATCCATCATTGTCAGAGAACACACGCCATTGACGAACCTTTTCATGTGTGCCTGGTTCAATGAAGTAGTCAGGTTCACTTCGCGCGACCAGCTCAGTTTTCCCTATGTTATGAGACGTCTTAACATGCCGGGTGTCAATATGTTCCCTGTATGCACTCGTAAGGATCTCGTGAATAGTATGGGGCACAGGCGAAAGGTCAAACCCCTATCCTTGAATAATTCACTAGCTTTTTGAGATGGTGTCTGCCAATTAGTTTCCATCTGTTTTGCGCAAATACGGTAACGCTAACACATAATATGTTCAGTTCCACAGTTTTAGCAGACTAGTTGTACTTACGGTTAGCTAATATGAATATTTGTACAACATTTGTTATTAATTATATTGTTTGTGCAAGAGCAGAACATTTTTGGTGTTAGCATATATTTTTGTTAGAATTTTAATTACATTCTTTGTTATTAATTACACGATGTAACATTCCTTACTACAAGTTGAAAAGATGTTGAGGGATAAAGGTGATTGGCTGTGAAAGATATAGTTTTTAGTAGGGTTGTTTATGGTAATAGTTATGGTTAGTGTTACCGTTAACTTAAAATACTTATCTTTACTGTTACCGATTGACTGGTATATACCGATAAACTGATAATCGTTACATCGGTAATGGTAAATTATCGTTTATCTAGGAAATCAAGTTTTTTTTTTAATTTGTTCAGGAGGGAAACTTGCCGGAGTTGTAAAACTCTCATTAGTGCACCTAGTCTGGTCCGCGAGCACCACATTAGTGGCTGATCTTAGCGTATGCACATGGTAAACTCTTATAGCATGTCATTCCGGGTTTTGAACCTATATCACTGTTACCGTGGTGCAAGTTCTTAACTGTCGGGCTACTGCTGCGGACGAAAATCAATAGTTACACACACACACACACACACACACACACACACACACACACACACACACACACACACACATATATATATATATATATATATATATATATATATATATATGTCAGACGTTCAATGACACCCCGAAAATGCAGTACTCCTTTGGTTTGTCTGAATTCGACCATTCATTTATATTAGTTTAAGTTAGTGGGAGGTGAGAGAATAAGTGGAAGGAGAGAGAGAGAATGTGTGCTGGAGAAGAGGAAGGCCAAAGAAGTACTCCACTGTTTGAGGTGTCATTGAACCTGCCTCTCTTTCTTTCTCTCTCATTATGTGTGTGTGTGTGTGTGTGTGTGTGTATATATATATATATATATATATATATATATATATATATATATATATATAGGCAAGCGTTCCATTGCACCCCATAAATAGAGCACTCCAAAAGCCCACTGATTTCCACCTCTCATTTATATTAAAGAAAGTGAGTAGGAAGTGAGAGAGTTAGTGGAAGGAGAGAGAAAAGGAGTTAGTGAGAAATGAGTGATGGAAAAGTGGTAGGCTAAAGGGGTGCTCACTATTTGAGGTGCCATTGAACCTGCCTCATATATATATATATATATACACACACACACACACACACACACACACACACACACACACACACACACACACACACACTGTAGCGATGTATTCTTACATATTTTATCAGGTCACTTAATAAAGGATATCAATGAGAACGATTTTTTTTGTACTACACGTCATTTGAACTGAATTATTTAATTAAATTAAATCGTTTTGTTACTTCTTGTTACCTATCGTACAACATATTACATGAATATCCATATATTGTAAATTGACTAGTAAATTATCAACATTGCTGGTTTTAAATCTTTTACTGATATTTCACCGTAGAAACTGATAAATTTGTTGTTACCATACTGATTATACTGGTATATCAATATTATTTGAAAATGGTAAACGATTGTCTGATTATTGTATGAAAATGGTAAATTTACTGTTATCATTATCATAGCAGCCTTAGTTGTTAGAATATATAATTATATGATGTACAAACTTGTTTGGTTATTGCATGTTGTAATATCCTGCTTTTTTTTCTTATCATTAAGGACGATAATAAAATCAACTCAAATCGCTCGAAAAATCAGATTGTTTTAACTATAGGGTTTAATAAATCAAATCACAGAATCATAAACACAGAAAAACATAATATCTCGCAGCGGAATATATAAATACAGTAGTAGCTCATGAAGTTACTAATAATAAACTTATACATAATATCAGAGTTACATAATCGAATACAACGGAAGTCTAAATACAAGAATTTCTAATACAAAGGAGAATTCACTAGAACCAATATATGGAGATGATGCCTTCAACAAGTCTCCAACTTCGAAAGGTGAAATTTTAATACTGCAATAATCGATCTGACCCGAGCAATAATGCAAAACAAAACAACTCAGATCAGGACTAATATTCTTATATAAATGAATCAACTCAAGTGAAATATTCAATGAAATGCATCGGTAACATAAAGGATGTTTGGATTTCCATCCTTTAAGGATCCGTTAAATTAGATATCATATAATACAATACACTATTATAATAGTGTCTATGGTTAAATATACTATTGAAAATAGCATAAGCGGGATTACATTTTTAACTTTTACACTATTTATATACATTGTAGCCTATATAGTAATGTAAACCCACCATAAACTGGTGGCAGCAAGGAGCACTCATAGGTACAACACCAAATCAAAATCGTAGAGGGTTCGATCAAGACAATATGATAAGGCACACGAGGGATACACACGGTAGGATTCTACCCGATTGCGGACCCAGGTGATGGTAACGCATAGCCGCAACTACCGTCCACCTCGAACAACACTCCCATAATCAAGGGTGACCACCAATCAATCACAAAGTAAGAGATATAACATCGAAGAAGCGTGTCCAATGGGAGAAGCGACCTCACTTGCCCTGGGTATGACATCTGTTTTAGTCATTTTAATTATGACCTGAAGGTTAACGCTATCCATCATTTTTCTCTTACTTCGTTCTAATAGTGTTCGCCAAACAAACCTACTTTATTCTGGATTCTCCACCATGTGCGCTGTTGTTAAAGTGGTGTCGGTATTGATAGAGACTGTGTTAATACCGACTCTGTTCTCTTTAACCACCAAACGTTTATTTCACACAGTGATCATTTGTATTTGAAATCATATTAAAATATCATGAATCGATTAACTCCAAATATTGGTTTTATATTTTAAACAATTAAGTTCAAATATTCAAACGTCATAAAATTTTGTTTCAATTGATGCATTATTTGATTCCATTCAAGGTTTCAGATTTCATATTTACAAATAGTTCATTAACAAGAATTACATTTGATTACAAATTTCTATCTCAATTATCGTTATTCAAAAATCTTCATACTAAACATTTCAGATCTAATATTTCTGATTGAAAATAGATTTTTATTTAAAATAGTTAATATAGTATAAATAATTCAATTTAAAATAAATATATTTGTAACAACCCAAAATTTAGTACACTATAACTATACTTTAAAATAAATAAATTGGGTGTTACTTAACTAAATATTCAAAATTAAGTGAAACCGGCTTTACCGTTGCGTCCGTCTCGGAATTCTGGTTTAGATAGATCCTAAGTTTGCGTAAAATGGATAACGTATGAAGAAGTTATGAGCATTAGAAATTGTATACATATAAGGGGCTTATATATAAATATAAAGTTCAAAAATGTTCAGAATCTTCAAAACGAGATAGGCGGGAAAACGAGCGGGAAGCCAGACTGTTGCTGGACGACACACATACGGCCTGGGTCGACCTATGGGTCGACCCAAGGTCGGTTGGGTCGACCCAATGAGTCAGTGAGTCGACCTAGCGACGATCTGGGGAGATGCGTTTCTATGAATCTGCAATGTTTTTCTGACCAGGTTCATTGCTGACTCAGCGCTACATGTACGGTTTGGATTAAATCCTAGAATCTAAAGGCTGAGGTTGACCCTGTGAATTTATAAATAGGTGGCTTCTACCATTCCAATACACACCATTTCTTCATAAGTTCTGCCTCTCTCTCTCTCTCTCTCTCTCTCTCTCTCTCTATATATATATATATATATATATATATATATATATATATATATATATGCAATGGGGGAATGCGGTTGAAGCCTAGATCTACAAAGACAACATTCAGGACTTACATACATACAACAACAAAAGGGATTGGATTGGACTTTTCTACGCCATATAATTATATATATATATATATATATATATAAATATAAGTGATTTAATCTCTTCTTCACCAAGACCCACTGTGAGTTCCCTGTCTTTTCAGTTATGATTTCTTGGACTATAACATGATAGTTAAATAAAATTGGGTTAGGATATATAGTGTTTATAAGAATATTGCTATACATGTTTTCACTACTGATCACTTATGCCGTTGTGATAAGTAAACATATGTCTTTACTGTTGGATAAGTAATAAGTTATATGTATCTATCTTCTTTTTCCTGTTTCTATGTTTTAGTTTATTTCTAGTCTTACCTATATGCCTATGTGATTTGATTTTATTCTCCTTCCTCTGTTTTTCCTTTTTTGTTTACGCTAAGCCTAGGCCTTTGGAAGCCTAGGCTATATCCGATTAGAGTTTACGTATAATTGAGGTAATAATGAATGACATAAAAATGGGAATTTAGGCATGTTATTAAATTGGGGGCTGTTTAACTATAACTTGGGAAATAGATAATATGCACATGTTTAAACTTGCTGTAAACTGATAAAAAGGGATAATGTTTATATACTTGTTGTAAATTGATAAAAATGGATAATATGCATAAACCTGTACATACTGTAATTTGGGGACATAATTGGATGAATAGTATGCATATGTATTAAACATGTTAGGTTTGACTTAATACAGACATTAAGTAAATGACATGTTAGGATATTGTAAGTACCAGATGTAGGTTAATAAATTGAACCGCTGTAGAAATTGTATACATATGGGAAGGTGTTTTGGGGAAGGCTTGTACATGCATAATGACATGTAATATTACAACCACACTTATTAGTAAACGTAAACCTGCTAGGTCAAAACATGATTATTAATAAGCTAAGAGGTCCCCCGTTCTACTGTTGTATCGGATTTTGGGGACTCTTAAATCCTAGTTATTTAGGGGGTCAAGCTTACGGGGTTTGGCTTGTGCCAATCTGCTGTTTAGAACCCATATCAGTCAGTATTCCTGTTGGTATTTTGTTAGAGGACCTCGCACTAGGTAGGGGTCAGGGCACGCTTTACTGAACTGAATAGTAAGAGGTTCACATGGGGAATGTGGGTACGGGTGCGTTTCGGTGGAATCATGAGCATGCATGAGTCCGATTAGGAAAACTAAGCCGTTGTAACACCAGTAAATAGGTTTGTGTTATATAAGTTGCTGAGTTAGGGAGTGATACACTTTACTACCGAGGCTGACATAAGGTATTTACGTATTAGAGAGTCGATCGCATTAGTAGTAATTATGGTACACCTAATCCTGTTGTTATGTAATTAGGGTAACACCTAATCCTGTTATGTAATTAGGGTATGCCTAATCCTGTTGGTTAATTCTGCTTTTAAGCCTGTTGTTAGGTAATTAGGTTAAATACCTAATCTTGTTAATCTTGTTATACTAGTATTGGTGCAGTCATAACTTGTTTATGATATAAATGTGAAGCATTACTCGATCATAGTTTATTCGTGTTATTCCTGTCTATCATGTTGTTTTGTTTAGCTTATATGATACTGTACTTTCTCAACCAGTCTTATTTACCTGTCTTGGTATTTCTATTTTATGCATATTTGAAAATCACTGGAACTCGCCAGACTTTTTGTCTGATCCTTTTTCTTTCGCTTCTTTCTTCTTTTCCCCCAGGTCCTCAGATTGATAGCACTCCTTAGTGATTAGGACTTTCTCTGTCAGCTTAGATATGAACTTTGTGAGATGTACCGTTTTGACTTGTTCTCTATTCTATTATGGCTTGCAATGAGGGGTATGATTTTATTTTACTGTGCACTCTGGTGTTTTGTTTTATAAGACAGATTTGATGTAACTGGTTTTGATATAACTTATTTGAGACTATGTTTTTTTTAATAACGAAGTTGAAATTTTCCGCTGCTTATTTTATATATGTCTTGTGGATTTCTGTACTGTTTACCTATTGCACTTCACCAAAATTTATTCATTCTCTTTCAAGTAACATTAACGGACGTGGGGTGCCACATTTGGTTTCAGAGATGAAGGTTACAAGATCAGAGAAAAAAAATTTAAAAATTTATTTTCAAAACCAAAGTATTTTCGAATAAAAATATGTTTTTGAAAGTATATCCCCTCAAGCCATATTCAATATTATCTCAATCTCTTGTTGAATCCTTTTTCTTTTCTTTTCAGCACGTTTGGGGTACCCAATCTTCCCAAAGGCATTCCACTACCGACATGGTTCCTTGAGGCTACAACACCTGCCGATGGTCAAGACGATGCCCCACCCCTAGCTGCAGCCGTTGTAGCTCCACCTTCACGAGTAGATAACTTTTCTAATTTATGTAAAGAATTTTGCGCCATGGGAGGAAAACCATTCCGTGATACAGAGAGCTTTGTTGAGGTACAGAATTGCCTAAGAGAAATGAAGAACTTGTTTGGTCTTTTTAAGATCGATGACAGAAGGAAGATACAGTTAGTCGCATCGTAGTTGAAGTATGAAACTTCTTACTAGTGGGAAGTAACGCAAGCAGGACAACCAATAGCTAATTAGGATGATTTTCCAAAAGAGATTCGAGTTGAAGTTTTTATCTCAAGCAGAAAAGGGATTACAGATGGAGAGATTCTTTGCTTTGAAACAAGGGGATGTGTCTGTTAAGGATTATGTGAATAAGTTCAATCAATTGGCAAGATTTGGTCTGGACTTGGTGAATACACTTCCATCATAAGACGCTTAGATTTGCGAGAGGGTTGAATCAACCTCTTCAAGGACTTGCTTCATCTCATATACCGATGGGGGAGACATTTGAAAGGCTAGTTGACATGGCTCTTATGCACGAAGATGGCAAGAATGAGAAGAAAGACAGTAAAGCTAAAGAGACGCAGGCTAAGGGGGAGAAACAGAAATGTTGGCCCAAGAAAGGAAAGAAAAAAAGGAGGAAAGACTGACAAGGCTCAGATCAAGAAGGATATCAAGTGTCATGCTTGCGGAGCTATGGGTCATTTTGTGAAGGACTGCATGAAGGCAAAGAAAGTCTGCTTTAATTGTGGACAAGTGGGACACTTCACTAAGCAATGTCCTAGCAAGCAAAAACAAGGTGCAGGAACTTCTGGACAAGTACATGCTCTTGAGGCTAGTGGACCTGATCGAGGTAGGAAAGTCACGGTTGAAGATTTGATTTCCCTTTTTGACTACCCTGTTAGAACCCTGTTTTATTCTGGTGCTTCACATTCGTTTATATCCAGTTCTGTAGTAGATAATCTGCACCTTAATACTAGTATAATTTCTAATCATGTAGTAGTCCCAAACCCCATAGGAGGATTGGCTCATTTATTCATGATGTGTAAGAGTAAGAATTCTATATTGTACGTCGAGTTTGAATGCGATGCATACATGCTGGGATTTATGGGCTATGGTTTGATTCTAGGCATGGATTGGCTATCCATGTATGGTGCCATCCTTGATTGTGAAAAGAGAGTAGTTAGATTTCTTACTTTTCATTGTAGAACTCTCGAAATTTCCTACGACCCACGGGGGTCAGTGATGCTCAGTTTTCTAAAATCACTTAATACTTCTGTTGATGATTTGTGATCTATGCCCATAGTCAGAGATTACCCGGATGTGTTTGAGGAAGTTAAGGGACTACCTTCAAGGCGTGAGATAGACTTTCAGATTTACTTAGTAGAGAACGTGAAGCCGGTTGCTCTACCAGTGCACCACACGACTCCTAGAGAGAGAAGGGAGCTTAGCAAGCAAGTAGGGGAGCTATTTGAGAAAGGCTTTATTAGGTGAAGCGTATCAGAGTGGGGAGCTCCAGTCATCTTTGCAACTAAGGAAGATGGCTCACTTCGTCTATGTGTGGATTATAGGGAGCTGAATAAGCTCACCAACAAGAAAAGACACCCATTACCAAAAATTGACGACCTGTTTGATCAGCTAGTAAGTGCATCATTTTTCTCGCAGATGGATTTGGTTATAGGATTTCATCAGCTGAGGGTGACAGATGACAACATTGATAAGACTGCATTAAGAACTCCAGATGGCTTCTTTGAATGATTGGTTATGTCTTTTGGGCTGACCAATGCACCCACCTATTTTGTGGACCTAATGAGTAGGGTGTTTAGGAAGTTCCTGAACAAGTTTGTGGGGGTCTTTGTGGATGACATTTTGATCTTCTCAAGGAATGTGAAGGAGCACGCCCTACACTTCGGAGAGGTACTACGCACTCTCAGATCGCATCAGCTTAAGGCAAAAAAAATTTAAGTGTCACTTTTGGAGAAAGGAAGTAAGGTTTCTAGGGCATGTGGTCTCCAAGGACGGGGTAAAGTCGCCTCAGTTCAAGATTGGAGGGCTCCTAAGAATGCGGCGGAAGTGAGAAGTTTTCTAGGGTTGGCGGGCTATTATAGAAAGTTCATCAAGGACTTTGCAAGGGTATCAACCCGCTTACCCGATTGACGAAGAAGAACTTGCCTTTTTCGTGGAGCATTAATTGTGAGGATGCCTTTCAAAGGTTAAAAAAGCTCTGACAACAGCCCCAGTTTTGACTCTCACAAATGGAAGCAAGATGTTCACAGTATACACGGATGCTTGTGGTACAAGGATTGATGTCGTTCTGATGCAAGAGGGAAGGGTAGTATGCTATGGTAGCAGACTGTGATGTCCCGTATTTTTACGGTATTATAATTAATTTATTTAATTATTTAAATAGTGGTTTAGAGGATTTAATGGTGGTTTAATTAAATAACTTTGAATATTTAATTAATATAATAATTAAATAATATATTTAATTTTGAAATAATCAGAATTAGCTGAAATGGCAATACGATGTGAATTAGGCAATTCAAAATATATAGTTCAGTTTAGAATTTGAATTAGAATAACGAATATCTTATTTGAACGACAGTTTGAACGTATAATTATATTATAATTATAACCGAGCTTGAAATGGTGCGGCACTTCGCTATTTGGCGATCCGAACTTTAAACGAATATACAGAATCCGTTTTAAATCGGATTTCTGTGAAACAAGAAACGTTCAGAGCTGGTGAAGTATATTTTTCCAATGGAAGAGAAAAATCGGGATTTCATTTTGTAGATTTTGATTTATGTCCAAATCAAATTTTAGAAAAGTCGCTATGGAATTTCTTTATAAATTATAGTGATTTGTTTATATTATAAAAGGATTTTTCAATATAAATTGAATATCGATATAATTGGGAATTTTGAAATATCGAGTTATAAATCCAATTGGAGCTATACGATATTCTGTGTGAATATATATACGATAATATATATTTATTTATATTTAATTTAATTGTTTTTAAATATATTTATATATTTAAATGGGTTATTTAGAGCTTTAAAAATAGTCAGTTTTGCAAACAATCTCCGTTTTCAACGAAACTAATTTTGTTGGATCCGTAGCATTAAATTATTGCTAGATTTCAATTTCCATGATTTTCGAAGTCAATATATGGCCGTACGGGATTTTAATGTGAAAAACAGTTAGTATTTTGATGGTTAAAAATATGCTGTGTGAGCAAACGGAGTCGGAATTCGACGAAACCAGTTTCGTTGGGTCCGTAATGTCAAACTGTAGGTGTATGTCCATTTCTGTGATTTTTGGGTATTGTCTGTGATCATAGGAATTTTTAACGGCAGATACAAATAGCGTAGGAGAAAAAAATGAATATTATATCAAATATTAAAATATTTAAAATACACTATAAATACACCTTAATATCCTAACCTAACCTAATTTCATTTCCAAGTCAACAGAAATTCCGCCGCTGCCTTCTCTTCTTTTCTCTTCAACAAAACGAGAGTTTGGAAAATCCAGACAAATCAAATAAAATCCCTTAAATCCCCAAACTAGTATTGTTGCATTCGTATCAATGCAAGTTTCATTTTAGTATGAGTTAGGGGGAGTTCGACGCTGCTTTCGATCATGGTTACTTTAGCAGCGAAACTAGGGTTCCAACATTTGGGGATTTTGGTGCTCTGAATCAAGATTTGATTGTTGTATTTTGGATCGTGATGGAAGATAGTATTTGTTGGCAAACTTTCAGGGAGCTCGGTGGTTTTCTGGTTGATGTCGCGAGAAGGCCGAAGTCGCGGTTTGTAGCAGGTTCGCGAGTTAGGTATTTTGGATACACGGTGATGGAGAAATTGATGAGAAGCATCATGATAATTTTGGTTTGAATTTTTATTGAAAAATGAAGGAGTTGGTAGGGATCGAAATTGTTTGGCATGTGGGAGTTTCCATCGTACGGGTTCTGGTAATCGTGAATATGGGAGAGGAGTGAGCCGCGAATTTCAAATGAAGATGCCAGACATGGTAAGCTCGAGAAGTGAGGATCGAAGTGGTGAAGTCGATAGTTTTTTTAGTGGAGAAACGAGTTGTTAAAAGGCAAAACGAAATGGAGATTTCAAAGAAGCAGGTCACGACAATATTTTGGGGAAGAAGACTTGGTGCGGGTCTGGGTTTGAGAGTGGATGGGCCGGGGAAACAAATGGTAAAAGCCCAATTGATTAAAAGGAAAGTAAAGTTTATTTTTTTTGTAAATAGTACAAACTTATAAAATGATAAGTTCTTCATACATTATCAGAATTTCATGAAACAAGATCCGTCGGGATCGTATGGACGGTGGCTACGCAGTGAACTGACTGGGAGTGGATTGGAGTCTGTTACAATTTATAGCGAAATAAATTGTCTGTCTGAATCAATCAACAGTTTTCGTTATTTAACGATAACTGTCCAATGTGAGTAAAACTCACCAACTCTATCAGTTCATATTTTTATAACGTATATTTAAAACTGATAAATGATGACTGATTGCTGTGTATTGACTGTTTGGTTGAACTGCTAAGTAATTGGTTATATATATATATATATATATATATATATATATATATATATATATAAAGAGGCATTCTCTATGGCACCCCAATTACTTAGCACCCCATTTGCACCCGAATTGTAGCCTCTCATTTATAATTAAAAAAGTTAGTGGGAAGAGACAGAGAGTTAGTGGAAGGAGAGAGAATGAGGAATGTGTGGTGGAAATTAGGGGGTTAAAGGGGTGCTACACTATTTGGGATGCTATTGATCCTATCCCATATATAAATGTATATATATAAACTGATTCTGTTTATCAGAATATTTCATAGTGAAATGAAATTGATGTTAATTGTATTGTGTAACATCTGTAGATGCAGGGAAACAGGTCGGAGGAATCCAACTGGATTCCTCAACATTTATTTTACTGTTTTTCATATATTGTAATATATGATGTGATATATAATCTTTGTTGATTACGCGTGTTGAATGATATCGATCATTATTATTTGGGTATTTTAAATACCGTAAGAAATACTGGAATGTAGAAAAGGGAATTTCGAAGTGTATTTTGAAAATAAATTATTTATATAAAATCAATGGATTTTATATATAAGAAGAAAAGTATTTTTATAAAAGAAAATAATTATAAAATCAAAGAAATATAAAAGGAAATATTTGTGAAAATAAGGAGAAAAGGAAATATTTGTGAAAACAAATAGAAAAGGAAATATTTGTGAAAACAAGGCAAAAAGGAAATATTTGTGAAAACAAAGAGAAAGGAAATATTTGTAAAACAAATAGAAAGAGAAATATTTGTAAAACAAATAGAAAGGAAATATTTCTAAAACAAATAGAAAGGAAATATTTGTAAAACAAATAGAAAGGGAAATATTTGTATAACATTTACAAATAGAATTGAAAAGGAAATATTTATTTGTTAAATAAACAAATAGAAAAGGGAATATTTGTAAAACCAATAGAAAAGGAAATATTTGTATAAACAAATAGAAAAGGAATTATTTGTAATCAAATAGTGTTAGTCGAATTAAAGTTAGTCGAATATTGGTTATTCGAAAAGAGTTAGTCAAATATTGGTTATTCGAAAAGAGTTATCGAATATTGGTTATTTGAAAAGAGTTATCGTATATCGGTTATTCGAAAAGAGTTATCGAATATTGGTTATTCGAAAAGAGTTAGTCGAATATTGGTTATTCGAAAAGAGTTAGTCGAATATTGGTTATTCGAAAAGAGTTAGTCGAATATTGGTTATTCGAAAAGAGTTAGTCGAATATTGGTTATTCGAAAAGAGTTATCGAATTTTGGTTATTCGAAAAGGAGTTAATCAAAAGGAGTTAATCGAAATGAGTTATTGAATAGAGTTTTTCGAAATAAAAGTTATCAAAAATAGTTAAATAGTTATTTGAAGAGAGTTATCAATTATTGTTATTTGAAATTAGTTAACCGAATAGAGTTAACTAATTAGAGTTAATCAGTTAGAGTTAACCAATTTGAGTTAATCGATTAGGGTTAAATCAGTTAGAGTTAATCGATTAGGGTTAAATCAGTTAGAGTTAACCAGTTGGAGTTAATCAGTTAGAGTTAACCAATTAGAGCTAATCGATTAGGGTTAAATCAGTTAGAGTTAACCAATTAGAGTTAATCGATTAGGGTTAAATCAGTTAGAGTTAATCAGTTAGAGTTAATCAGTTAGAGTTAACCAATTAGAGTTAATCGATTAGGGTTAAATCAGTTAGAGTTAATCAATAGGAGTTAATCGAATATTAGTTTATTCGAAGGAAGGAGTTGATCGAATATAGTTTATTCGAAGAAAGGAGTAAATCGAATATAGTTTATTCGAAAGGAGTTAATCGAATATAGTTTATTCGAAAGGAGTTAATCGAATATAGTTTATTCGAAAGGAGTTAATTGAATAGAGTTAATCGGATATGGCTATTCGAAGAGCGATTTTCGAATATAGTTTATTCGAAAAGGAGTTATCGAATAGAGATTATTCGAAAGAGAATTATACATTGAATTCGATTATATCGAATTGGGGAAAGTACTATTCACTTTCCGTTTTTAATTAAGGTTTATTTATTCATTAATAAATTAGTTGTTTGTTTATTTATCCAAATTAATAAATAAAAGTTATATTGAAGTTATTATATTTCAGAAGCATGGGATTACAACCCTATTGTCAAAATCAAATGATATTCTGTAAAAGAAGTGGATTCGTAAATAGAATCTGAGAGTTACGTAAGGAAGTTTGTTAAAAATTTAAAGGTGAACTTTGTCTATTTTGAGGTTAGAAATGTTGTTCAGTTAAGGTCTGAGAGGTAGTTATACCCCAACTTGATTGGCTTCGTTTTTAACTAAGGAATGGTTAAGGTTCAATAGTAAAGTTCGGTAAAGTGAATATAGTTAATGAAGGTAATGGTTTGAATTGGCATAGCGATGTTTTATTTAAACATCTGTTTAAATCCAATGAATGAGTTTTGGAAACATTTTCCAAATATAATCAGAGATATTTTTTAATCATAGAAAATGAAATGTTTGATGATAAAGAATACTGGAATGACAGTGATACGTGAAAAAGAGATGGAAATGTTTTCCAATGATTAATAACGTATATTTTCTAAATTTAGAAAATAAGAAATGTTGAATATATGGAAACATGAGATAAAGTAATGAACTAAAGAGATAAATGTTAAATGATGTTTGATCGATATAATTTCCATCTGGAAATAATATTGTTGTTTGCACACGTGTTTTCTTTGATAGTTAACTCACCGACTATCAAAGTTTTTGACTACTTTTCCGTTGTCAATACGGAGAGACCGGGATCAGATTCATTTTCTGAAAACCACTCCGTATGGGCATTAGCGTTGCGATCAAATATGATGAAGATAACTGAAGACAGAGTTATGCAAGGGCTGTTCTGGCGATCCTAGGTAGAAATTTCCTAAGATGGATTTATAGAATAGTGCCTTCGGTTTGTCCAGTCCCAGGACGACCTGTATGGAAGAATGTCTGATAGCGTATATTTAATTGATCGCGTAAGTTGATCTCTTCAAACGTATGTACGTTTGGTGGCGGAGGAATTCGTTTCTCTTAGCTGTATACCCGTGGTATTTTTAGGGAAATCAATTTGTGATTTGGCGGGTATGATGATGTGACATTCAAAGTGAATAAACGTGTGATCTGTCAGAGATAAGCGTGGCCTCTATCCTCACAACCGGGAAATGACAAAAGTCGGTCAGGCAGCATGGCTAAGTGGTTGGCTTCCAAGTAGGGTGTATTATCACCTATCTAGAGATATTCATTTCATTCTTTAATCTATTCGATGCTGTCCCATTCGGGAAGCGATTGCTGATCCCAACCGTTGGTGATATACACTCGATACACTCAAGCGAAATGAGTGGTCGGCCATGTGTGGCCAGGTTGCAAGATGTTCTTGTTGAACCTAGTGTATTCCTCTCTAGAGGTACACTATCGGAAGGTGGTTCCATACCTTGTCATAGTTGGAAATCCATTACCCAATAAGTGCTCGCGGTTTTGATTGTATACTATATATGTGGAACGTGAGATGAAAGCGTTCTGCAAGATGATTATTATATTGTGGTTGATAGACACTATTATAATATCAAAAGAGTTTTGATATAAAAGATCATTGTTTCTTTCAAAATGTTTTGAATGTTAAATCAAATTGATTTGGATTCTCATAAGGGAAAAACCCGTTCCGTTATACGGCGTGGTCTTATGAGATATCGTTATTTTCCCAAACTGTTTTAAATTGTTTACTCATACCAGTCCCATGACTGACCCAGAGTTTGTTTTGTTTTGTTTTCCCTAAACTCTTGGGTGCCCAATTTTGTACGGGCAGTCAAGTAGTCGGGATTTATAGATACTTGAAGAGCTGGAGCAAGAGGCTTCTGGATTATATAGATTGTTATTTCCGCTGTGTTGTAAGTGTTATGCTCTAATAATGATATTGTATACATATATTGTTTTATTTCAAAGTTATGTTATGAAATATATTTATTCGTTCCGCTGTGAGATTCGTGTTTACTCTGATGTTGTATGTTCTTCTTCTTCTTCTATTCTAAGTTTCTATCTTATCTATTCTCACCCTCTAATTTCTTTCATGGACTATCCGGTGTTTTCGATGCTTGAATAGTCAACATAGTGTTGTATGCCGATATCCAGGATCGCAAATTCCCCGGGTCGTTACAGTTGGTATCAGAGCTTAAGGTTAAGTTATTACCTTGGCTCTGTGGCGTGACTCAGTAGAGATAGGGTTAGTAATGCCCTCGATTGAGTTGAGTGTATATATACGAGTGAACGTATTTGTTATTCAATATAAAATGATTTTATATTGTGAAGCTTTGTTGGTTGAGTTGTGTATGGGTTCTGGTCGATCAGTTTGATCCACTGTGTCGGTAGGGATTTATTAACACCCGAATACGATGAACCGACACAGTATGTTTTGACAAGAGTGTAAATGAAATAATTTTACCCAAAGTATATTTTGATATAAAGGATTTATATTGGAATGATTATAATATATTGGATATATTGGTTGTTATTATAATCAAGTGAGATTATAATTGAAATGGTTATGTAAATAACCAATCAAAATTCGCATAAGTATTACGAAACGAATTAAATCTGAAATTTAAATCAGAATTGAAATTGAAATTCCCAAAATTTGGAAAAGTGATTGTAAATGAATTTGGATTAAATATATGTGAATTTTGAAATCCTGGGAGATTTTAAATTGTTTAAAGCATTGCAAATGATATTTTGAATTGATTTCCAAATGGAAGTGTTTAGAAATGGTTTTGAAAGTGATATTGTATTGAACTCACTTCGATAACTGGAAAATAGATTCCAATGATGATCATGACATCATCGGTGTTCATTTTCGAGTGTGTAAGTGACGGATTACTACCAAAGAGATGATTTTTGAACTGTTTTGAGAAAATAAGTTGTTTGATATTCCGAAATGAATATTTGATTTTTGAAAAGCAAAGTTGTTTAAAAACTCCCAGAAACGGATTGTTTGAATTAAAACAAATTAGATGGAAATTTGTGAAACCAAATTGAAAATCAAGAATGGTACTTGAGATTGATAATGGAATTTGGCTTGGATAAACGAATGGTTGTGTTGGAGATAAAAGTGATTGGAGTTTGGTTGGGATGACAATGGTATATGAAAAATTGGTAACACATGGAAAGGATATATTGATATGCCCGACAAAAAGGTACCAGTTTATATTATATATTTGTTTGAGATTTTGATGAGCCGAATTGGCAAGTCGCTTGGCTGTTTGATTTTCTTTTGGGTTAGAGAAGGCCCAGAGAGGCGAGTTGGAGCTCGAGCTATTGACCAGTACAAAGGTGGTGCTGGCGAATTTTTTCGAAAAGTTGAGGTGTTAGAAAATTTTCAGGATTTTTGAAAATTTTCGTTGGTAAGAATTAATTAATATTTTAACTGAAATTAATTGGTTCAGTGAAATTGGAGTTAAGAAGTGAACAAATATGTTCTAACCAGTTAATAGGGTTGTTTTCTACCTTAGCAATTTCGAGGACGAAATTATTTTAAGGGGCGAAGAATGTAATGTCCCGTATTTTTACGGTATTATAATTTATTTATTTAATTATTTAAATAGTGATTTAGAGGATTTAATGGTGGTTTAATTAAATAAATTTGAATATTTAGTTAATATAATAATTAAATAATATATTTAATTCTGAAATAATCAGAATTAGCTGAAATGGCAATACGATGTGAATTGGGCAGTTCAAAATATATAATTCAGTTTAGAATTTGAATTAGAATAACGAATATATTATTTGAACGACAGTTTGAACGTATAATTATATTATAATTATAATCGAGCTCGAAATGGCGCGGCAGTTCGCTATTTGGCGATTCGAACTTTAAACGAATATACAAAATCCATTTTAAATCGGATTTCTGTGAAACAAGAAACGTTCGGAGCTGGTGAAGTATATTTTTCTAATGGAAGAGAGAAATCGGGATTTCATTTTGTAAATTTTGATTTATGTCCAAATCAAATTTTAGAAAAGTTGTTATGGAGTTCCTTTATAAATTATAGCAATTTATTTATATTATAAAAGGATTTTTCAATATAAATTGAATATCGATATAACCGGGAATTTTGAAATATCGAGTTATAAATCCAATTGGTGCTATACGATATTCTGTGTGAATATATATACGATAATATATATTTATTTATACTTAATTTAATTGTTTTTAAATATATTTATATATTTAAATGGGTTATTTAGAGCTTTAAAAATAGCCAGTTTTGCAAACGAACTCCGTTTTTGACGAAACTAATTTTGTTGGATCCGTAACAATAAATTATTGCCAGATTTCAATTTCCATGATTTTTGAAGTCAGTATGTGGTCGTACGGGATTTTAATGTGAAAAATAGTTAGTATTTTGACGGTTAAAATACGCTGTGTGAGCAAACGGAGTCGGAATTCGACGAAACTAGTTTCGTTGGATCCGTAATGTCAAATTGTAGGTGTATGTCCATTTCCGTGATTTTTGGGTATTGTCTGTGATCACAGGGATTTTTAACGGCAGATACAAATAGCATAGGAGAAAAAAATGAATATTATATCGAATATTAAAATATTTAAAATACACTATAAATACACCTTAATATCCTAACCTAACCTAATTTCATTTCCAAGTCAACAGAAATTCCGCCGCTGCCTTCTCTTCTTTTCTCTTCAACAAAACGAGAGTTTGGAAAATTCAAACAAATCAAATAAAATCCCTTAAATCCCCAAACTAGTATTGTTGCATTTGTATCAATGCAAGTTTCATTTTAGTATGAGTTAGGGGGAGTTCGACACTGCTTTCGATCATGGTTACTTTAGAAGCGGAACTAGGGTTCCAATATTTGGGGATTTTGGTTCTCTAAATCAAGATTTGATTGTTGTGTTTTGGATCGTGCTGGAAGATAGTATTTGTTGGCAAACTTTCACGGAGTTCGGTGGTTTTCTGGTTGATGTCGCGAGAAGGTCGAAGTTGCGGTTTGTAGAAGGTTCGCGAGTTGGGTATTTTGGATACACGGTGATGGAGAAATTGATGAGAAGCGACATGATAATTTTGGTTTGAATTTTTATTGAAAAATGAAGGAGTTGGGAGGGATCGAAATTGTTTGGCATATAGGAGTTTCCATTGTACGGGTTCTGGTAATTGTAAGGACCCGAACCTCCCCGGTCTCCGAAGAGAAGAGGACGAACGGATTGCCTTGAGGACAAGACGAATCAGAACACAAACAGAAGAACATTTCATTGCTTATTACAACAATTCCATCAGAATACAAGAATATACAGAGTATGAATAAATATTATACATCAGAAAAATATCAGAGATTTAAATTATACTACATAGCAGCGGAAAATAATACAAAATACAACTGAAGGAGATATACGGATACAGAGCTTTTCAGATATCATTCCAGCTGTAAACCAGGTTCCTGTGAATATAAATCTGCAAATCCAAAACTACTAGCTGCCCGTGTGGAAAATTGGGGCACCCAGAGTTTAGGTTAAAACAATAAACTCCAGGTCAGTCATGTGACTGGTGTGAGAACTAAATCAGTTATTAATTTGATTTTAAAGTTAGGTAAATCAAGGGACCACGCCGTATAACACGGAACGGGTTTCCTCCCAAGAATACCAGTGCATATAACAAAACAGCGCGATGCTTTTTGAAAAAATGAAGCTATTATAAGACCCAGGTCCTATCACACAATGCAACGCAGGCCGAGGGATAAGGTTTTCCCTTATAATTGCCAAACATGCTTGGTACGTTAAAACAAATCATTTGATACTATTATAAGTGCATAGTGTATAAAACAACTTCAAATATAAATGTATCAATCCTAGACGGCATGGGTACCATATATCATGTCGCCAATACTAGGCTCTACAATCAAAACCGCAAATGTCACGTATTGGAAGTTGGATTTTCATCTGTGAACCAAGGCAAGGGATCGTCCTTACCGCTTCGAGACAATCTAGCCTATGTCTCAGAAACAAAACGCATCGTCCCTTGGATCGTCAGGGCCGGTCCACTCGATGTGGATTAAACTTAAACCCTGAACACTACGTTTCCCCGCCCTATGGGGCGTAAATGAACCAAATGACTCCATTGGTCCCGGATCGACCGATATAACCGAGGCGCCTCGCAATCCATCATCCACATAAGTAAAATGTCAGGCCGTGTAAAAACACTGACACTACTCCTAGCTAGAAGGAAACACATGCCCTCCCTGATGTCCTCTCCCGTTTCTGGTTCACATCGGGGTGTGAGGCTCGCGAATTAACGCTACACAAAGCTACGCTGTATTAAAGCCGTGCTTTGATCGTCAACCACAAGACTCTGCTTTTCAACAGAAGTCTTGATCATTTGCATCTCAGTATGCCACTCAGGCAATTCACGCTATGCAACTGATGTATATCAGTTACACAGAATGAAATCCGATGTTAGATACATCCATTTACAAGTCCGTTCTGGGTCTGAACGAAATCGGAGGAACCTTATTCCTCGCATATCCATCGATCTCCAAGTACGTCTGGACGATTACCAACTGATTCCCTCCTCTTCGGTGTACAGCCCAATCAAGATCATTAGTAATTATCCAAACGATGTGAAGACCTCCGGTCTTCAACCACCGTCTTCATCGTCAACATATCGTCAAATCAGTTATTCAGAATGGGATAAACCCGGTCTTTCCGAATAACTCGTGTATATAATAAACAAGTGTTATAAAACACAACATATGCCTCATTCCAATCCAGAATATTCCTTTATTCAAATATTCTTATATCTTGGGAAAGGTTCCCATTAATTTTATCAAAGATAAATTCTTTAAATTTATTCTTTAATCTTCTTTTGAATATCAATTCAAACCAAATTGTGGTTTATCCAAACTAGTCGGGATTAGCGAACCTTACCGAATTAATCATTTGTTAATTTTCCCAACCCCAGCCTATTTATCCCATGAAGTAAAACTGGTAATACTTCATATCTAACACCACAGTGTTATCGGTAAATTTAATTACCATTTCACATTCAAATCTAATTAAAGATTTAACTATCGCTTGGAGCAAAACTGGTGATACTCCATTCTCGACTATTTCTTGAATTTGATAATTTTAGTTATCAGATTCCCCTTTCAATCTATTTAAAGATTCATTAAAACTCTATTTCAGTTTTAATTTCCAAAAATCATTACTCAATGATTATTCAAAGTTAAGAAATAAATCTTATCTTTAACGGGGTTAAAGAACTAATGTCATTTAAAACACAGCTCACGATAAACCCAAAATCTCATTCCATTAACAATGGAATCTTCACGGAAAAACAGATCAATATATAATCGATATGAACTTCCATATCTGACTAATAATATAAATGGAATAACGACAAAGCCTTTTAAATTCCATATATATTAACAACCTTCCTCTATAGAAGATCACCTCGATTATTACCAAATCGAATTCCATTCAATTCCAATTTACTTTATTAAATTGGAAAACTTTATTTTGGAAAATCTCCTTTAAATCTTAACAAAAGATTTATAAATTCCAAATCACATTTCACTGTAAATCGTGTTAAAGAACGAATGCCGTTAAAACACAGTTCACAACAAACCCAATTCATATTCCATTAATTATCGGGTTAAAGATCAAATGTTATTCAAAACACCGTTCATGATAAACCCAAAAATCAATTCCAATTAAATATTAATTAATTGGTATACTTCGTTAAATCTCAATAAAAAGATTTATTCTTTTTCTCAGCTGGGTTTAAGAACAGTGTTAATGAAGACGCCATTCACGACAAACCCAAATCCCATTTGATATTAAATACAAGGCTCTGAATAGAAAATATATTGGCTTATATTCAATATCACATTCTACGACCAACAAATATCGTATTGGAAATAACGATATAAATATATCTTTCAAATTTCCATAACAATATCTGTATAATCACGAAATCCAACATTGAAATATTCCAAAGACAATTTCGATTCAAATATATTTCGATAAAAATATATTTTTATCTTTTCAAAAATGGAATTTTTCATCCCATTCCTTTCCAAATCATCTCTTATGATTTTACACCAATTATTGATATTTTTAATAATTTTATCAAGGCCCGTACAGTCGATTTCTATAAACAGCCATCAAACTGCACTTACAACGACCTTTTTCAAATTTGATTTGGACATAATTCCAAATCCAACCGTTCGATTTTAAATCTCTAATATTCGATAGAAAGCTCTTTTCGATACGAACCCAACAGTTCCGGTTTTAGGAGAATCCGACGGTCGGATCTCCCGTAATGTCCGTTCGAAGTCAATGGTCGAAATTCATGAACTGCCGCAGCGCGACGCGTTCTATTCAGGCCATTATATTATATATATAATATATATTTCGTTGATTTCCTTTCAAAACGTATTTTATAAATCGTTTTAAATTCGTTTTCAAAACGATTTCAACTTCATATTCAATTTCAAATCAAAATTGAATATTCCATATCATCGATATATAAATGATAATACTTCCAAAACATTAGATTTTGAAATCAATTCCTTTTTGATATTCATTATAAAAATGAATAAAATCGATATAAATATCGTTCACGTCAAAATGACATTAGTCTAATCAACACGACTTTATATATTTAAATATATTCGTGTCCATCCCAAATCGGACATCAAAATCAAATTTTGATTCTTTTTCGAATATTATTTGGAAATATTTGTTATTTTAAAATAATCGTTATTTTAAAATATTCATCCTTTCTGAACTGGTATCAGACACAGTAAATTACCATATAATTTGATAATATGGATTTCATACAATACATGTATACAACAACAGTGATAAATAATCATCCATCATCCAGAGTGCATTATACTGCATAAGCATTACATATAAATATTTAACGCTTACAATAGCATGTCAATCTATCGATCGACATACCACTAAACTATTGAGATTAGTGTACGTCAAATATCATCCCAACACCCGTGTGGGGTTTCAATCCACAAACACTGAATATTATTTGTGCAGTTGGGCGATGTGCAAAATATACCGTTCCAATCCATATCAGAAAATAGGTGTACATAAACAAATCGTCTGATTTGTAAATGAATATTTATTTTATTCATATCAACGTTAAAAATTATATTTTTAACGATAAAATATTTATTCAGTTAATTTACACAATAAAAACGATATTTTTATTGTTCTAACATATTTTAGAAAATTTTGGTGGCATAACGGCGCGATACTAGGAACGGGATAAGGTCTAGCCTTATCCCTAGTCTAATAATGGCCCGCGCCATACACATACCAATCTAATCAATTCCATTTCTCATCCCAAACCAATCCAAACAAACAAACCAGTCAACCAAAAACCATAACACGATATAATCAAACAAATACACAAGTCGTCCATGGTCTGTGGATGACGGGGAAACAGTTCATATATGTAGTTATAAACAAGTAACTGTATAAAAATAATTTTAGTGAGAAGTTCTCACCTTGGGGTTCCACTCCATCATTCTTTCAAAGCAAAGAAGATGAACACCTCGTCGTCTACAACCTTAAGCGAGCACGATATCCTACATGATTGATTTTTTTATTAATAACATTCATAAGCAAAAAATCATATTTTTAACCCGCTACTTCATATATAAAAAAATCTAATTTTTATATTCTTTTCTTCATGATAAAAATCATATTTTTATCACTCGATTACATATATAAAGATCGTATTTTTATATCTCCAACTTCATAATAAAAAAAATCATCTTCATATAATTCAAAAATCTTGTCTTTCTATTTTTTAAAATCAAAGCTTTTCTATTTTAAAAATCAAAGCTTTATTTCACTATTTCATATATAAACCTAACCTTTCTTACAATTATAAATTCTATTTTATATTTTCAAAAACCATAGGCTATTTTATATTTATAAAAATCTACTTTTTATTTACCAAAAATCTAAGCAAAACTGAAAAGGGAATTAAATTGTAAATCAGAAAAAAACTCATATTTTGATGTTAAAATCGTGGAGGAGGTCCAAGCCGGCGTTCAGAGGTGGGGCAGGTGTGCTGGAGCCAGGTGGTGGCCGGGGGAAGCTCGTAGCGGTCACTGATGGTCGTGGGGGGCCTGGCGTGGCCGTTTCAGGTGGAGGGTGGGTGTCGGCTCTGCTGTGGCCAGAGGGGGTGGAGCTGAGGCTGACGCAAGCGGATCTGGGTGTGGCGGCGCGGCCTAGGGCTTCACTGGAAGTGGCGATTTAGGGGGGCTTGCGTCGAGCGACTGGTTTTGGTGGAGAATAGGGTCAGGGCGATGGTCTTAGGTGGAGGAGAGAGGAGAGAACAGGGTCAGGGTGCTGGCGCCAGTCAGGGGGACGCCACGGTGGAGCTCTGCCAGTGGCGGTGGGCGCTGCTACACGATGGGGCTCCATCATTGTTTTTTTTATTTCATCTTGATCTGAATGGTGAGAGAGTGGAGAGAAGGGTTGACTTAGTTTAATTATATATATATATATATATATATTTAATTTTAAACTCAAAAAGTTACTTTTTAATTTTAACCCCAAATCGAACCTACCGACTGTCGTCCCTAGCTAATTACCCCCATTCTGAATACAATGGGATATGTCCCATAAGCCAATTCGGCCGTTACGATCAGTTTTCATTGAAATTAAAATATAAATTAATATAACGTTCAAAATTAATTTTAACGTACATTTTAATTTACCGGGCCCACATACGGACACTGAAAATTCCAGGAAAATTATTTCTAGCTTCGTATTGATGATACCGTCCTAACAAAACTAATTTCGTCAAATTTGGTGACCGTTTGAAAAATGGCTATTTTCTGGTCGATTAAAATTGACTGAAACTGCCAAAACACGTTTAATTTCGCCACGCTCACATATTGATTCCAAAAATTATGAAAATTGGAATCCAGCAATAATTTGACATGCCGGGTCCGACAAAAGTGGTTTCATCAAAAACGGAGGTTGTTTGCAAAATCGCTATTTTTAAGGGCTATATTTCCATAGCGACTATTCTGAATTTTCAATTGAGCATAACTTTTTATTCCTGCTATGAAATTTTGATTTTTCGGATTCGTTGGAAAGATATTTCCAAATAGATTCTAATATTTTTGAGTTCGCCAAATTCCATTTTATTTTGAATCCTGTACATTCATTTGAAATTTGAAATCAAATTTTCGAACTACCGCGCCATTTTCAATTCCTTTTATAATTAAAAATAAATATTTATATTCTAACGATGATCTATATAAAATTATGCGTTCTAATTCCATTCAAAATAATTTTTTTGTTGTTATTATTTAAAACAATTCATTTTAAATATTCAAAATTCAGTAAAATTGCCAAAATAAAAAATTTAAATTGGTTCTGATTTTCCGGGTTATTACAATCTCCCCCACTTAAAATCTTTTCGTCCCGAAAAGGAACGGAGCTGAAAGTTGTTTTACAAAACAACTCAACTTTCATTATTTTAATTATGGCTTAAGTTCTTCAACTTTTCAGTTTCTAAGAACTTTTCAAATTTTTCAAAAATTTGGCTAACACCCTAAATTTTCGAAAAATTTCGCCATAACCTCCCCTGCACGGGATCACCGAGAAAATCCCCAAACCACCACACAGGCCCTCTCATCTCAAAAAGAAAAAGAAAAAGAAAAAGCCAATCGGCTCATGAAATCATCCAAACCCAATATATTAGTAAACATGTACCTATTTGTCGGGCATACAATTTTATTCCTCTTCTCTAGCCTCCTTGCTATGACCTGTTCACACATATATATATGTACATGCATGCAATTTCAAACAATTTTCAATTCAGTTTCAAATTTGATTCGATTTAGCTTACTTTATCATTCCAATATTTTATTAGTTAAACTAATAATCAAACAACACAACCTGCAATCAATTAGTTGATTAAAATTTCAAATATCGTATATATATATATAATCATATTTTTAAAACCAGATTATATATATAATCACAAATACGATATTTATAAACACATAACTCTCAACTCATTCTGGGGCATTTTTATCCGATCTCTAACGAGACACTCATTCTAGAATGCTACTGATTCTATCTCTAATGAGGATTCTTTCATAGGATATTACTATTCCTACCTCTGATGAGTCTTTTATTCTGTTCTGACGAGTTGTACCCCAAAGATTTGAGTTAACCAAAGCTCTAATACCACTGTAAGGACCTGAACCCCCCGGTCTCCGAAGAGAAGAGGACGAACGGATTGCCTTGAGGACAAGACGAATCAGAACACAAACAGAAGAACATTTCATTGCTTATTACAACAATTCCATCAGAATACAAGAATATACAGAGTATGAATAAATATTATACATCATAAAAATATCAGAGATTTAAATTACATTACATAGCAGCGGAAAATAATACAAAACACAACTAAAGGAGATATACGGATACAGAGCTTTCCGGATATCATTCCAGCTGTAAACCAGGTTCCTGTGAATATAAATCTGCAAAACCAAAACTACTAGCTGCCCATGTGGAAAATAGGGGCACCCAGAGTTCAGATTAAAACAATAAACTTCAGGTCAGTCATGTGACTGGTGTGAGAACTAAAACAGTTATTAATTTGATTTTAAAGTTAGGTAAATCAAGGGACCACACCGTATAACATGGAACGAGTTTCCTCCCAAGAATACGAGTGGATATAACAAAACAGCGTGATGCTTTTTGGAAAAATGAAGCTATTATAAGACCCAGGTCCTATCACACAATGCAACGCAAGCCGGGGGATAGGGTTTTCCCTTATAATAGCCAAACATGCTTGGTATGTTAAAACAAATCATTTGATACTATTATAAGTGCATAGTGTATAAAACAACTTCAAATATAAATGTATCAATCCTAAACGGCATGGGTACCATATATTATGTCGCCAATACTAGGCTTACAATCAAAACCGCAAATGTCACGTATTGGAAGTTGGATTTCCATCTGTGAACCAAGGCAAGGGATCATCCTTACCGCTTCGAGACAATCTAGCCCATGTCTCAGGAACAGAACGCATCGTCCCTTGGATCATCAGGGCCGGTCCACTCGATGTGGATTAAACTTAAACCCTAAACACTACGTTTCCCCGCCCTATGGGGGCGTAAATGAGCCAAATGACTCCGTCGGTCCCGGATCGACCGATATAACCGAGGCACCTCGCAATCCATCATCCACATAAGTAAAATGTTAGGCCGTGTAAAAACACTGATACCACTCCTAGCTAGAAGGAAACACATGCTCTCCCTGATGTCCTCTCCCGTTTTTGGTTCACACCGGGGTGTGAGGCTCGCGAATTAACGCTATGCTATATTAAAGCCGTGCTTTGATCATCAACCAAAAGACTCTGCTTTTCAACAGAAGTCTTGATCATGTGCATCTCAGCATGCCACACAGGCAATTCACGCTATGCAACCGATGTATATCAATTACACAGAATGAAATCCGATGTCAGACACACATCCATTTACAAGTCCATTCTGGGTCTGAACGAAACCGAATGAACCTTATTCCTCGCATATCCATCGATCTCCAAGTACGTCTGGACGATCACCAACTGATTCCCTCCTCTTGGGTGTACAGCCCAATCAAGATCATTAGTAATTATCCAAACGATGTGAAGACCTCCGGTCTTCAACCACCGTCTTCATCGTCGATATATCGTCGAATCAGTAATTCAGAATGGGATAAACCCGGTCTTTCCGATTAACTCACGTATATAATAAACAAGTGTTATAAAACACAACATACGCCTCATTTCAATCCAGAATATTCCTTTATTCAAATATTCTTATATCTTGGGAAAGGTTCCATTAATTTTATCAAAGATAAATTCTTTAAATTTATTCTTTAATCCTCTTTTGAATATCAATTCAAACCAAATTATGGTTTATCCAGACTAGTCGGGATTAGCGAACCTTACCGAAGTAATCATTTGTTAAATTTCCCAACCCTAACCTATTTATCCCATGAAGTAAAACCGGTAATACTTCATATCTAACACCACGGTGTTATCGGTAAATTTAATTGCCATTTCACGTTCAAATCTAATTAAAGAATTAACTATCGCTTGGAGCAAAACTAGTGATACTCCATTCTCGACTATTTCTTGAATTTGATAATTTTAGTTATCAAATTCCCCTTTCATTCTATTTAAAGATTCATTTAAACTCTGTTTCAGTTTTAATTTCCAAAATCATTACTCAATGACTATTCAAAATTAAGAAATAAATCTTATCTTTAACGGGGTTAAAGAACTAATGTCATTTAAAACACAGCTCACGATAAACCCAAAATCTCATTCAATTAACAATGGAATCTTCACGGAAAAACAGATCAATATATATAATCAATATGAACTTCCATATCCGACTAATAATATAAATGGAATAACAGCAAAGCCTTTTAAATTCGATATATATTAACATCCTTCCTCTACAGAAGCTCACCTCGATTATTACCAAATCGAATTCCATTCAATTCCAATTTATTTTATTAAATTGGAAAACTTTACTTTGGAAAATCTCCTTTAAATCTTAACAAAAGATTTATAAATTTCAAATCACATTTCACTGTAAATCGTGTAAAAGAACGAATGTCGTTAAAACACAGTTCACAACAAACCCAATTCACATTCCATTAATTATCGGGTTAAAGAACAAATGTTATTCAAAACACTGTTCACGATAAACCCAAAAATCAATTCCAATTAAATATTAATTAATTGGTATACTTCATTAAATCTAAATAAATAGATTTAATCTTTTTCTCAATTGGGGTTTAAGAACAGTGTAAATGAAGACGCCATTCATGACAAACCAAAATCCCATTTTATATTAAATACAAGGCTCTGAGTAGAAAATATATCGGCTTATATTCAATATCAAATTCTATGACCAACAAATATCGTATTGGAAATAACGATATAAATATATCTTTCAAATTTCCAAAATAATATCTGTATAATCATGAAATCCAACATCGAAATATTCCAAAGACAATTTCGATTCAAATCCATTTACAATTTATATATCGGAAATTTTGGTTATATTTAAAACCATTTCAAATCCAATTTATTTATTTTAAAAATAAATGGATTATAATTCTAGTTCAAAACTAGTTCATTTCGATAAAAATATATTTTTATCTTTTCAAAAATGGAATTTTTCATCCCAATCCTTTCCAAATCATCTCTTATGATGTTACACCAATTATTGATATTTTTAATAATTTTATCAAGGCCCGTACAGTCGATTTCCATAAACGGCCATCGAACTGCACTTACAGCGATCTTTTACAAATTTGATTGGGACATAATTCAAAATCCAACCATTAGATTTGAAATCTCTAATGTTCGTTAGAATGCTCTTTTCGATATGAACCCAACGGTTCCGTTTTAGGAGAATCCGACGGTCGGATCTCCCGTAATGTCCGTTCGAAGTTAATGGTCGAAATTCGCGAACGGCCGCAGCGCGGCGCGTTCCATTCAGGCCATTATATTATATATATAATATATATTTCGTCGATTTCCATTCAAAACGTATTTTATAAATCATTTTAAATTTGTTTTCAAAATGATTTCAACTTCATATTCACTTTCAAATCAAAATTGAATATTCCATATCATCGATATATAAATGATAATACTTTCAAAACATTAGATTTTGAAATCAATTCCTTTTTGATATTCATTATAAAAATGAATAAAATCGATATAAATATCGTTCACGTCAAAATGGCGTTAATCTAATCAACACGGCTTTATATATTTAAATATATTCGTGTCCATCCCAAATTGGACATCAAAATCAAATTTTGATTCTTTTCTGAATATTATTTGAAAATATTCGTTATTTTAAAATAATCGTTATTTTAAAATATTCATCCTTTCTGAACTGGAATCAGACACAGTAAATTACCATATAATTTGATAATATGGATTTCATACAATACATGTATACAACAACAGTGATAAATAATCATCCATCATCCAGAGTGCATTCTACACTGTATAAGCATTAAATATAAATATTTAACGCTTACAACAGCCTGTCAATCTATCGATCGACATACCACTAAACTATTGGGATTAGTGTACGTCAAATATCATCCCAACATCCATGTGGGGTTTCAATCCACAAACACTGAATATTATTTGTGCAGTTGGGCGATGTGCAAAACATACCGTCCCAATCCATATCAGAAAATAGGTGTACATAAACAAATCGTCTGATTTGTAAATGAATATTTATTTTATTCATATCAACGTTAAAAATTATATTTTTAACGATAAAGTATTTATTCGGTTCATTTACACAATAACAATGATATTTTTATTGTTCTAACATATTTTAGAAAATTTTGGTGGCATAATGGCGCGATACTAGGAACGGGATAAGGCCTAGCCTTATCCCCAGTCTAATAATGGCCCGCGCCATACACATACCAATCTAATCAATTCCATTTCTCATCCCAAACCAATCCAAACAAACAAACCAGTCAACCAAAAACCACAACATGATATAATCAAACAAACACACAATTCGTCCATGGTCTGTGGACGACGGGGAAACAGTTCATATATGTAGTTATAAACTAGTAACTGTATAAAAATAATTTTAGTGAGAAGTTCTCACCTTGGGGTTCCACTCCATCATTCTTTCAAAGCAAAGAAGATGAACACCTCGTCGTCTACAACCTTAAGCGAGCACGATATCCTACATGATTGATTTTTTATTAATAACATTCATAAGCTAAAAATCATATTTTTAACCCGCTACTTCATATATAAAAAATCTAATTTTTATATTCTTTTCTTCATGATAAAAATCATATTTTTATCACTTGATTACATATATAAAAATCGTATTTTTATATCTCCAACTTCATAATAAAAAAAATATCATCTTCATATAATTCAAAAATCTTGTCTTTCTATTTTTTAAAATCAAAGCTTTTCTATTATAAAAATCAAAGCTTTATTTCACTACTTCATATATAAACCTAACCTTTCTTACAATTATAAATTCTATTTTATATTTTCAAAAATCATGGGCTATTTTATATTTATAAAAATCTACTTTTTATTTACCAAAAATCTAAGAAAAACTGAAAAGGGAATTAAATTATAAATCAGATAAAAACACACATTTTGATGTTAAAATCGTGGAGGAGGTCCAAGCCGGCGTTCAGAGGTAGGGGAGGCGCGCCGTAGCCGGGTGGTCACTGATGGTCGTGGGGGGCCTGGCGTGGCCGTTTCAGGTGGAGGGAGGGCGTCGGGTCTGCTGTGGCCAGAGGGGGTGGAGTTGAGGCTGATGCAAGCGGATCTGGGTGTGGCGGCGCCGCCTAGGGCTTCACTGGAAATGGTGATTTGGGGGGCTTGTGTAATGTCCCGTATTTTTACGGTGTAATAATTAATTAATTTAATTATTTAAAAGGTGATTAAGAGAATTTAATGGTCGTTTAATTAAATAACTTTGAATATTTGATTAAAATAATAATTAAATAATATATTTAATTCTGAAATAATCAGAATTAGTGGAATTCACAATATAATGTGAACTGGACAATTTATAATATATAATTTTGTTTAGAGTTGAATTATATTGACGAATATATTGTGTAAACGACAGTTGAACATATTAATTATATTATAATTATAATCGAGCTCGAAATGGCACGGCAGTTCGCATTTTGGCGGTTCGAACTTTAAACGAATATACAGAAGCCATTTTAAATCGAATTTCTGTGAAACAAGCAACGTTCAGAGCTGGTGAAGTATATTTTTCTAATGAAAGAGAAAAATTGAGATTTCGTCGTGTAGATTTTGATTTATGTCCAAATCAAATTTTAGAAAAGTCGCTATGGAATTCCTTTATAATTTATAACGATTTATTTATATTTTATAAAAGGAATTTCATTATAAACCGAATATCGATTTAATCGGGATTTGAAATATCGAGTTAGAAATTCATATAGGAATATTCTAGAGCTGTATTATATTCTGTGTGAATATATACGATAATATTTATTTATAAATATTTAATTTAATTGTTTTTAAATATATTTAATATTTAAAAGGGTTTATTTAGAGCTTTAAAAATAGCCAGTTTTGCAAACGACCTCAGAATTCGACGAAACTAATTTTGTTCGATCTGCAATATTAAATTATTGGCAGCTTTCAGTTTTCGTGATTTTTGAAGTCAGTATGTGGTCGTACGGGATTTTAATGTGAAAAACAGTCGAAATTTTGACAGTTAAAATTACGCTGTGTGAGCAAATGGAGTCGGAATTCGACGAAACCAGTTTCATTGGGACCGTAATGTCGAACTGGAGCTGCATATCCATTTTCGTGATTTTTGGGTATCGTATGTGGTCGCAGGAATTTTTAGAAGATAAGTACAAATAGCGTTTGACTAAAAAGGATATTATAATCAAAATATCTCCTACCCCTTATCTTATATAAACACTTCTAACCGATCAAAAGAAGGCCACGCCTCACTTTTTCTCAGCCACCACTCCTCTTTAATGAAAACGCGAGGGAAGGAGCCTTTGAAAAAAATCAAAGAAAAGAAATCAAATCCGATAAATTCTCAAATATATATATATATATATATATATGTGTGTGTGTGTGTGTGTGTGTGTGTGTCCACCGTCAGAAGAGCTTTATTCTGATATGGAAATGGTGAAGCTCGACACGCTTTCCTGGAGTTCGACTGTTTGGAGCGTGGTCTAGGGTTGACCTTTGAGGTGAATTGGAGCATTAATCTTCGGATTCGAGTATAGCTTTGAGTTCAAAATGGAAAAAGGAAACTTGTGTGCATTCTTGTGTGGATTTCGGTGACCAAAAGTGACGCGGGCATTGTAGTGCTGGAGGACATCGCGCCGGTTTTCGGGTGATCGAACGAAGTGAAAAGGGGTTGGATGGAAGCAGAATTGGAAGAGGAAGGCTTTGGGTATTTTTATGTGATTTAATATGGAGAGGAAGAGGAGGTAGAAGAGATCAAAGATGCGGCTATGGCCTTGGAGCAGCTTCGTGTTTCATTTTTGGGGAAGACGGACTAACGAAGCGGGTTTGGGCTTGGAAGGGGTGTTGGGCCGAATGACAAGGGTGAGGCCCGATTACCATAGATTAGTTTAGTTTTAATTTCAATAATATATACAATCTTGTAAATGTGATAACTTCTACGTACGATAACATAATTTCAAACCGTCGGATCCGTTGGGATCGTATGGACAAGCACTACACACTGGAACTGACTGGAAGTGGATTTGAGCTCATTACAATTTATGGCGAAATAAATTGTCCGTCTGAATCAACAGATGCAAATCGTTATTTAACGATTAACGCGAAATGTGAGTAAAACTCACCAACTCTGAACAGTTATATTTTTATAATTTATTCTTAGAATTGATAATTATCTGTTGATTGCTATGTGTTAACTATTTGGTTGAATTGCTTATGTATTGGTTGAAATTATAGATAACGATATATATAAATCGTTAATCAAATATTGATTCTGTTTAGCAGAATATTTCATAGTGGAATGAAATCGATGTTAATTATATTGTTTAACATCTGTGATGCAGGGAAATAGGTCGGAGGAATCCAACTGGATTCCTCAACATTTATTTTACTGTTTTTCATATATTGTGATATATGATGTGATATACAATCTATTGTTGATTGTGTGTGTTTGGATAATATTGATCAGTAATATATGGTATGTTAAATACCATAACAAATACTGGTATATGAAAAGGGAATTTTCAATGTTATATTGAAATTGAAATCTTTATAAAATCAAAGGATTTTATATAAAGGAATATTTATAAAATCAAGGGATTTTATAAAGGACATTATTTGTAAAACAAATATAAAGGAAAATATTTGTGAAAACAAATATAAAGGAAAATATTTGTAAAATAAAATAGGAAGGGGAATATTTGTAAAACATTTACAAATAGAATAGGAAAGGAAATATTTATTTAGAAAATAAATAGAATTTATGAAAGAAACTATTTATAAAATCAAAGGATTTTACAAAGGAAATATTTGTAAAACATTTACAAATAGGATCTAAAAGGAGATATTTGTAAAACATTTTCAAATAGGATTAAAAAGGAGATATTTGTAAAACATTAACAAATAGAATTGAAGGGAAATAATTATAAAACATTTATAAATAGAATATAAATGGAAATATTTATTTAGAAAATAAATAGATTATAAAAGGAGAATATTTATTTGTTAAATAAATAGAATTGAAAAGGGAATATTTATTTGTCAAATAAATAAAATAGAATATAAAAAGGAAATATTTGTGAATCAAATAGAATTGAAAAGGAATTGAAAGGAAATATTTATTTGTTAAATAAATAAGATTATAGAAGGGATATTTATTTGGGAGACAAATAGGATTATAAAAGGGAATTAACAAGATATAAAAGAGTAATCAATTAGAGTTAATCGAGTTAGGTAAATCGATTAGAGTTAATCGAGTTAGGTAAATCAATTAGGGTTAATTGAGTTAGAGTAAATGGAGTTAGTATTAATCGAATTAGAGTTAATCGATTAGAGTTAAATCGAAATAAGTTATTCGAAGAAAGGAGTTATTCGAATAGAGTTAAATCGAGTTAGAGTTTTCGAATATTAGTTATTCGAAGAATAGAGTTAAAAAGGAGTTATCGAATATTAGTTATTCGATGAATAGAGTTAAAAAGGAGTTATCGAATATTAGTTATTCGAAGAATAGAGTTAAAAAGGAGTTATCAAATATTAGTTATTCGGAGAATAGAGTTAAAAAGGAGCTATCGAATATTAGTTATTCGAAGAATAGAGTTAAAAAGGAGTTATCGAATATTTGTTACTCGAATAGAGTTAAAAAGCAGTTATCGAATATTAGTTATTCAAAGAATAGAGTAAAGGAGTTAAATCAGAAGGAGTTAATCGAATGTAAATCATTCGAAGAGAGTTAATCGAATGTAAATCATTCGAAGGAGTTAATCGAAATGAGTTAATTGAATAAGAGTAAATCGAGTTTGAGTTAAATCGAATTAGAGTTAATCGAAAGGAGTTAATCGAATATAGTTTATTTGAATAGAGTAAACGGAGTTAAATCAAAAGGAGTTAATCGAATATTACTTATTCGAAAAGGAGTTAAATCAAAAGGAGTTAATCGAATATTACTTATTCGAAAAGGAGTTAAATCAAAAGGGGTTAATCGATAGAGTAAATCAGTTAGAGTTATCGAATAGAGATTTATTCGAAAGAAAGTTAATTAAGGAAGTTTGTTGAAGATTTAAAAGATAAACTTTGACTATTTCGAAGTTAAAACGTTGTTCAGTTAAGGTCTGAGAGGTAATTATACCCCAACTTGATTGACTTCCTTCTTAACTAAGGAATGATAAGGTTTGATAGTGAAGGATGGTTAAGTGAATTAAGTTAATGAGTGAAATGGTTTGAGTTAGCATGGCGATGTTTGATTTAAACATCAATTTAAAACCAGTGAAGGAGTTTTGGAAATGTTTTCCAAATAAGAACCAGAAATGTATTCTGATAATAGAAAATAAGAATTTAGAATATATGGAAACATGAGATAAGTAAATTAATGAACTAAAGAGATAAATGTTAAATGATGATTGATCGATATAATTTCCATCTGGAAATAATATTGTTGTTTGCACATGTGTTTTTCTTTGATAGTTAAATCACCGACTATCAAAGTTTTGACCATTTTTAACGTATTTAATATGGAGAGACCGATTGGATTATTATCCGAAGAACCACTTCGTATTGGCATAAGCGTTGCGAATCATATATGCCAAAGATAATTGAAGACGGAGTAAAGTGCAAGGGCTGTTGTATAAATCTTAGGTAAAGATTGCCTAAGATGGATGTACTGAATAGTGCCTTCGGTTTGTCCAGTCTCAGGACAAATTGTATGGAAGAAGGTCTGACAGAGTATATCTAATAGATCACGTAAGTTGATCTCTTCAAACGTATTCACGTTTGGTGGCGGAGGAATTCGTTTCTCGTAGCTGTATACCCGTGTTATTTTTGGATAAATCAATTTGTGATTTTAAAGGGTATGACGATGTGACATTCTAAGTGAATGAAGATGTGGCATGTAAAAGATAAGCGTAGCTTCTAGCCTCACATCCGGTAAATGACAAAAGTCGGGCAGGCAACATGGCTGTGTAGGTCGCACCTATAAAGGTGTATAATCACCTGATCTAGAGTTTCATTTACTTCTAAAATTCTATTGTCGATGCTGTCCCATTCGGGAAACGGTTGCTGATCCCAACCGTTGGTGATATACATTCGATACACTCAAGCGAAATGAGTGGTCGGTCATGTGTGGCCGGGTTGCAAGATGTTCTTGTTGAACCCAATGTATTCCTCTCTAGAGGTACACTAGCGAAAGGTGGTTCCATACCTTGTCATAGTTGGTAATCCATTATCCAATAAGTGCCCGCGGTTTTGATTGTATACTATATATGTAGAACGTGAGATGAAAGCGTTCTGCTAGATGATTATTATATTGTGGTTGATAGACACTATTATAATATCAAAAGAATTTTGATATAAAGATCCTTTTGGATTCTCATAAGGGAAAAACCCATTCCGTTATACGGCGTGGTCTTATGAGATATCGTTTTATTGTTCAAACTGTTTTAAAATTGTTTTACTCACACTAGTCACATGACTGACCCAGAGTTTATTTTGTTTTGTTTTCCATAAACTCTTGGGTGCCTAATTTTGTACGGGCAGTCAAGTAGTCGGGATTTACAGATACTTGAAGAGCTGGAGCAGGAGGTTTCCGGATCATATAGCTATTGTTTATTTCCGCTGTGTTGTAAGTACTATACTTTGAAATTGATATATATTCAAGTACAGATTTGTATTTCAAAGATATGTTGAATAGTTTATTTTATTCGTTCCGCTGTGAGATTCGTGTTTACTCTGATGTTGTTGTTGTTGTTGTCTTCTTCTTCTTCTATTCTAAGTTTCTATCTTATCTACTCTCACCCTCTATTTTCTTTCATGGACTATACGGTATTTTCCGACGCTTGGAGTGTCAACATTGAGTTCATGTCGGTAACCAAGGTTGACAAAATCCCCGGGTCGTTACAGCTTGCGTCGAGCGACTGGTTTTGGTGGAGAATGGGGTCAGGGCGATGGTCTTAGGTGGAGGAGAGAACGGGGTCAGGGTGCTGGCGCCAGTCAGGGGGACGCCGCGGTGGAGCTCTGCCAGTGGCGATGGGTGCTGCTACACGATGGGGCTCAAAAAGTTACTTTTTAATTTTAATTTTAAACTCAAAAAGTTACTTTTTAATTTGAACCCCAAATTGAACCCACAGACTGTCGTCCCTAGCTAATTACCCCCATTCTGAACACAATAGGATATGTCCCGTAAGCCAATTCGGCCATTACGATCAGTTTTCGTTGAAATTAAAATATAAATTAATATAACGTTCAAAATTAATTTTAACGTACATTTTAATTTACCGGGCCTACATACGGACTCTGAAAATTCCAGAAAAATTATTTCTAGCTTCTGTTGACGTTACGGTTCTAACAAAACTAATTTCATCAAATTTGGTGACAGTTTGAAAAATGACTATTTTCTGGTCGATTAAAATTGACTGAAACTGCCAAAACACGTTTAACTTTGCCACGCTCACATATTGATTCCAAAAATTATGAAAATTGGAATCTAGAAATAATTTGACATCCCAGATCCTACAAAAGTGGTTTCATCAAAAAAGGAGGTCGTTTGCAAAATCGCTATTTTTAAGGGCTATATTTCCATAGCGACTATTCTGAATTTTCAACTGGGCATAACTTTTTATTCCCGCTATGAAATTTTGATTTTTTGGATTCGTTGGAAAGATATTTCCAAATATATTCTAATATTTTTGGTTTCGCCAAAATCCGTTTTATTTTGAATCCTGTACATTCATTTGAAATCGAATTTTCGAACTACCGCGCCATTTTCAATTCCTTTTATAATTAAAAATAAATATTTATATTCTAACGACGATCTATATAAATATATACATTCTAATGCCATTCAAAATAAATTTCTTGTTGTTATTATTTAAAATAATTCATTTGAAATATTCAAAATTCAGTAAAATTGCCAAAATAAAAAATTTAAATTAGTTCTGATTTTCCAGGTTATTACAGTAATCTTGAATATGGGAGAGGAGTGAGCCGCGAATTTCAAATGAAGATGCCAGACATGGTAAGCTCGAGAAGTGAGGATCGAAGTAGTGAAGTCGATAGTTGTTTTAGTGGAGAAACGGGCTGTTAAAAGGCAAAACGAAATGGAGATTTCAAAGGAGCAGGTCACGACAATATTTCGGGGAAGAAGACTTGGTGCGCGTCTGGGTTTGAAAAAGATTTTATATATAAGAAGAAAAGGATTTTTATATATAAGAAGAAAAGGATTTTTATAAAAGAAAATAATTATAAAATCAAATAAATATAAAAGGAAATATTTGTGAAAATAAGGAGAAAAGGAAATATTTGTGAAAACAAATAGAAAAGGAAATATTTGTGAAAACAAGGCGAAAAGGAAATATTTGTGAAAACAAAGAGAAAGGAAATATTTGTAAAACAAATAGAAAGAGAAATATTTGTAAAACAAATAGAAAGGAAATATTTGTAAAACAAATAGAAAGGAAATATTTGTAAAACAAATAGAAAGGGAAATATTTGTAAAACATTTACAAATAGAATTGAAAAGGAAATATTTATTTGTTAAATAAACAAATAGAAAAGGGAATATTTGTAAAACCAATAGAAAAGGAAATATTTGTATAAACAAATAGAAAAGGAAGTATTTGTAATCAAATAGTGTTAGTCGAATTAAAGTTAGTCGAATATTAGTTATTCGAAAAGAGTTAGTCGAATATTGGTTATTCGAAAAGAGTTATCGAATATTGGTTATTCGAAAAGAGTTAGTCGAATATTGGTTATTCGAAAAGAGTTATCGAATATAGGTTATTCGAAAAGAGTTGTCGAATATTGGTTATTCGAAAAGAGTTAGTTGAATATTGGTTATTCGAAAAGATTTAGTCGATTATTGGTTATTCGAAAAGAGTTTGTCGAATATTGGTTATTTGAAAAGAGTTATCGAATATTGGTTATTCGAAAAGAGTTATCGAATATTGGTTATTTGAAAAGGAGTTAATCAAAAGGAGTTAATCGAAATGAGTTATCGAATAGAGTTATTCAAAATAAAAGTTATCAAATATAGTTATTCGAAGAGAGTTATCAATTATTATTATTTGAAATTAGTTAACCAAAAAGAGTTAACCAATTAGAGTTAATCAGTTAGAGTTAACCAATTAGAGTTAATCGATTAGGGTTAAATCAGTTAGAGTTAATCGATTAGGGTTAAATCAGTTAGAGTTAATCAGTTAGAGTTAATCAGTTAGAGTTAACCAATTAGATTTGATCGATTAGGGTTAAATCAGTTAGAGTTAAATCAGCTAGAGTTAACCAATTAGAATTAATCGATTAGGGTTAAATCAGTTAAAGTTAATCAGTTAGAGTTAATCAATTAGAGTTAACCAATTAGAGTTAATCGATTAGGGTTAAATCATATAGAGTTAATCAATAGGAGTTAATCAAATATTAGTGTAACGAACAGGGATTTTCGATCCCGAAAATCGACACAAATTACCATGTCGATCCTTCAAGCATCGAAAACACCAGAACGTTATTAGAAAGGAATTAGAGAGTGAGATAAGAAAGAGAGAATATTAGAATAGAAGAAGAAATTAACAACACAACACCATCAGAGTCTCACATCGCAGCGGAACAAAATATAATATAGAAATAAACTTTATGGAGAGCTTTGAAATAAAAACTTACAATATCAGAGTACATCAATACATCGGGACAGTTATAATAGCCTGTCATTATATATATACACATCGGAATAATAACGGTATAACATCATACGTTTGAACTCCTTCAGCTCGTCTTTGGACTTCACAGCATCCGATAACCTGATCCTGTACAACCCGGTCTAACCCGAGCATTTCAAATACCGGGTAAGTCTGGTGAACCAGAGTAAGATAAACTCGCTAAGTTTATAATATCATCCAACTTGATTTTTAAGTTAAAACCATTTCGAAAGAAAAGGATGATCGTAAGACCAAATCCACACATAAATACAGACGGTTTTTACCTTACGATAACCCAAAACATTTTTGAAATCATATATCTTCTGATATTATAATAGTGTCTAATTACAAATAAATAGAATCTAGCAGAACGCTTGCATCTCACGCTCCACATATATAGTATACAAACAAAACCGCATGCGCTTATTGGAGATTGGATTCCAACTATGACAAGATATGGAACCACCTGCCGATAGTGTATCTCTAGAGGCGAATACACTGGGTTCAACAAGAACGTCTTGCAACCCATCCCACACATGACCGACCACTCATTTCGCTTGAGTGTATCGAATGTATATCACCAACGGTTGGGAGCTACCCACCGTTTCCTGAAAAGGGACAACATCGATAGATTTAAGAAACAAAAGGAATTTCTCTAGATAGGTGATTATACACCCTAATGGGTGCGACCCACATAGCCATGCTGCCTGCCCGATTTTTGTCATTTCCCGGTTGATGAGGCTTGAGGTTATAATTCTCTTTCTTTGAACATCTGGCCACCATTCACTTGGAATGCCACATTGTCAGATCCGTCAAATCACTAATTGACGTCCATAAATATACTCTGGGTATAAAAGAAGTGCCCCTCTTTGCCACCACTTGGTATATTTATAAAAATCAACGTACGTGGTTTTTGGGAAATACTATGTCAGACATTCATCCATACAAGTCATCCAGGAACATGATGAACCGAAGGTACCCTCCTACTGCATCCAATACAGGAATCACCCCATGGATCAGTAGCGAGTAGTCCTTGCAATCCGTAGATCCCAATCACGACAGAATCATGGTTAACTCTAGGGATCAGCCAGAGGTATTTAACAATAGTTCTTCCGCTCATGAAGATTTACGGTCTTCAATTGCTCCGTCTCGATCAACATCTTTTTCATATTCGTATTTATTGGTCGGAATGGTTTTCGAATATAAATTCGATCCCGGTCTTTCCATACCAACAACGCATTGGGTATGAATTTGATAGTCAGTTATTTAACTATCAAAATAAACAACCATAAAAATGAGATAGATCCAGTGGTTCAGAACACAACATCACTTGGCCTTTAAAAATGATATATCGTTTGTAATACCAAAAATAATATATTATATTCTCAAATCATTTTATTTATAAACTTGGTAAAATATCTTAAGATTCTAACTTTAAATATCGTTTAAAACGTTTACTACTTATTATCTTTCATTTGAAAAAAATCGATTCACTTATCATCGTAAAAAATCATTACAATATCTTTCTTGGTTCGTTACCAAAATCGTCGCTTTCCTTTTCAGAATAAAACTCATTCCAAATCTCGTCTTCCCAGTCTGAAAATATCTTTATATTTTCACCAATCTTTTTTTTCTTCTTTTATTGCGGGAATATCACTTCATATTCTCGAGCTTTTTTAAAATTCCTTTAAGTTTGAAATCCCCTCGTATATATATACCCAAACTCTTCAAATACGTTACACTAATTTTTTTCCTAAATAAATTACTCTAAAATCATCACCATTACAACTAATATCATCCTCCGATAATCCCGAAGTCATTCAAGTTAGGGTATTTTAATTACCTCTCAGACCTTGATCAACAACATTCTTATCTTAAGATAAATATCAGTCGTAATGCCAAAACCCCGTATTCAGTTCCAATACCCATAATTATCATTCCACTATTTTATTTAACATACGGTTTTATAACCCTTCTTACTTTTGAAATCTCCTTTTTAACTGTTTCTTAGAACAAATAATCTCATTTATAAGTCATTACCTTAATCCTTGCCCACTTGTTTACAAATCTAAGCTTCCTTAACAATTACGATGAGACACGTGCTTCGCACACGGCCAGTTTTGGTACAAAATAGTGATTTGTGGTTAAACTAACAATATATAAATATGATTGGTTTAAAACTTATTTTAAAAATATATGTATTTAAAAATCTATATTCGGTTATTAAATAAGTTTCATAACTTCATTTCTATCGATTCACCTAACGGTAAAGCAATTTTTATAAAACAGTTTGTATTTGGCCATCTGCTATTAATTCCTCAACCAATATCACTCATTGGTTAATAAACAGACAAACGTTGAATTCGTATTCAATGATCAATAATCAAATCAATAATCCAATCATACTGGTTAAATAGTTCATGTAATGATCATAAGCCAATAAATAGTCAATTCAACTGATAGTGGTCAACCAATAACAATAATTCAAGCATTCAATTTAAATTAAATACGTTTATATTATTATAAACGTAACCAGCAAGGTAAGTTACCTTCTTTGGAAATCATCATTAAAAATAACGATGTTATTTCATTTAATTAAACAACCATTTAATTTAAATAATAGATATAAAATATTTAACGAACACGTACACAACCATCAAATCAACCAATAACTAGCAACCATAGCATAAAAATAATAAACCCGACTTATAATGAATATAAGTAGGATAACTGAGTGAGTTTAACTCACCTTGATTTCATTTCCCGTCTAAAATAGTCTGTTTTAATCAAATTAACTGACTTTTAATTTAATTAAAATCCTAGCAGCTGCCAACTCCGATCAAATCAGCTCAGTCCGGTTGTGCACGCCGATACGGTTCCGACGCCACTTGTTTGATCAGATTCTGTTAACGTATTATTCATAATAATATAAGTTTACGGTTTAAGTTAAAATTGTTAACCCTTAATTTAAATAAATTAAACTAATTTAATTAAGATATATATAAAAAAAGTCCATTTACCACATGATCTTCTGTTCGCACATCACCATGAAGCCAACCCGACATGCCGTTGACTCACATCCATTTCCATTTGCTGATATGCCAAGCTTCAGCTCTCACATACTTCCCTATCCATTTTTCATTTTTTTTTGAAAGCCCATAGGCCCACTGTAAAAAATAACGGCCCACTCCCCCCTTCTTTCCTACTCTCGCTCCCCACCTTCCCATTCCTTCAGCTCGTTTGATCAAGTTAAAACAAAACTGCTACTTCATTTCTTCACAGCCTAATTCTTCAATTCCTTCCAAAATAATTATTCCTCCAAACACATGCTGGAACCGAACAGCAACTTCCCCTCCGCCTTCAACACTAACTGGAGCACGCACAGACTGCCCATCCCCTCCATCAATTCTTCTTCTTCCAGTTCTATCGTTCCCTTTCTATTATACTTTTCCCATACTATTCTTCCCATCAGTCCACTCTATCCCTCAAGCGCTTAACCTTCTCCATTCAGTCCATGCATCATGCTGATGCCACCCGCTTGTTGCTGTGTCACCATGCAGCATATCCATGCACCCCAACTTTCTTGCCTGTTATACCACTAACCGCCTCCTTTCTGGAAAAAAAAAGAAATGAGCACACATCCTTTTCGATTCCTTGTTTTGTTCGGACACCAATCCGTCAAAGCTCGCCCCTCCGTTTATCGGTGTTGGCCACTTGACTCCGCCCAGAACAGCCCCGCTATCTCCCTTCCTTCTGAACTCCAGAACCGCAACCACTCTTCGCTACAGTCCATCCGCGTCCACCCAAGTTTCCCCCTCTCTTGATTTAACACGGTGACAGGAGGTTTTATTAAATAAGAAGCTTGCCGTTTTTGTTTAAAAGGTGGAGATGGTTTCTAAAATGAAGGATATATTTTTCTTCACTATTTCTACTTTTCCATTGAGGGGAAAAGAGATTGGTGTAGTACATAAGAAAGAAGTGAAGTGGGTGGAAGAGAACGCGAAGGGTGCGGTTTATACAGAGAGAAGAACCGTGCTACTGAAGTTTACATGGGGAGCACGTTGAGATAGTTTGGTTACCAAGAAATTAATTGTTTGGTTATCACGTAAATGCTGTAGGTTAGGGTAGGTTGCTGTGTCTTGGTATGGCGGCATGCAATTGTATTGTCAACGAAAGAGAGAAATGATCGGATAGCTGATAAAAAGAAAATATATGATGTACATGACTGATAGGTAGGTACACACAGTGAGTTAGTATTTGGGGTAGGTAAATCCTTTAGGTTTAAGCGATTACGTGGATAGATCAGGCTTTGTACGTTGATGGTGATTAGTCATGTGTGTATGTTTCAATAGTTCCACTTTAATTTATAGTAGTCTACGTACATGTAGTAATAGGATAGGCATCCTTTTATATATTTGAACATTGTTAGTGTTTCAGGTACTTGTTATTTTATCTATTCTTGGAATCTGATCAGATTAATGTGACTTGCATATTTGGAGTTGTCAAGACTATAGTTCGATTCATTTCCTTCTACCTAACTTCTATGTCCCGGAAAGATTTTACGTTTTACCTATTACTTGTACTAGCTAAGGTAAATGTGTTGTTATATTCCATTTCACCATGCTGCTTTTAGATTTAAATGTGTGGTAATTCCAGCTATTTGAGATTTGTTTTTTTTCCACTGCCCTTAACATATATAAGGGTTAAGCTGATACAGTAGCATTAGTGTTTGAATGGTGTTATCCGTGCAAATTTTGCAATGACATAACATAGCCGTCCATTTATTATTTGATAATCGTGTAACGTTTATTAAATAATAGACATTTTATCGTCGTGCAAGATGCTAAGCATATCAACATTCACCGTGTCTATATCGGTAGTTTATGATTTAAAGCAGCTCTGTATGTATATTAGAGCGAGTCTGTAATCTTTTAGAATCTTTCGAGCATTTATGTATAACATAAATTTTGTGTAAAATTGGTTACTACCACTTGTTGGCTGTTTCGTATTAAGAAATGTTGAATTGAAAGTTGAAACCATCGAATTAAAATTGTAAACATTCAGAATACATCATTCACATGTTTTGAATCGATGATCAAGTGCGACATAAATGTTTCTGAGTTAAACAATATTTAAAATTCTGTTAAAATTCTTATTTAATTTATTAAATAAACGTTATCATTTACTAACGAAATCCATAGCGACTATTTTAAAATTTGAATTGGCCATAATACACAATATATAAACTGAAATCTCGATTTTTCTTTTTCATTAGAAAATTATAATCAATCTTATTTTAGCGTTTCTTGTTTCACAGAATTCTGACTTATAACGGAATCTATATCTTCAATTGAAGTTCAAAATTCAATATTATGAACTACTTCGCCATTTCGAGTTCGTTTTATAATTAAATATAAATACAAACGTTCGACCATCGTTTAATAACGAATTCAATACTAAAATCCATTAATATCCCAAATATAATATTTAAAATAAATTTAAATATTCAGATTAAAATCCGGGTCGTTACAATTATTTTGTTCGAAGGAAGGAGTTAATCGAATATAGTTTATTCGAAGAAAGGAGTAAATCGAATATAGTTTATTCGAAAGGAGTTAATCGAATATAGTTTATTCGAAAGTAGTTAATCGAATATAGTTTATTCGAAAGGAGTTAATTGAATAGAGTTAATCGGATATGGATATTCAAAGAGAGATTTTCGAATATAGTTTATTCGAAAAGGAGTTATCGAGTGGAGATTATTCGAAAGAGAATTATACGTTGAATTCGATTATATCGAATTGGGGAAATACTATTCACTTTCCATTTTTAATCAAGGTTTATTTATTGATTAATAAATTAGTTGTTTGTTTATTTATCCAAATTAATAAATAAAAGTTATATTGAAGTTATTATAGTTCAGAAGCATAGGATTACAACCCTATTGTTAAAATCAAATGATATTCTGTAAAAGAAGTGGATTCGTAAATAGAATCCGAGAGTTACATAAAGAAGTTTGTTAAAGGTTTAAAGGTGAACTTTGTCTATTTTGAGGTTAGAAATGTTGTTCAGTTAAGGTCTGAGAGGTAGTTATACCCCAACTTGATTGGCTTCGTTTTTAACTAAGGAATGGTTAAGGTTCGATAGTAAAGTTCGGTTAAGTGAATATAGTTAATGAAGATGATGGTTTGAATTGGCATAGCGATGTTTTATTTAAACATCTGTTTAAATCCAATGAGTTTTGGAAACATTTTCCAAATATAATTAGAGATATTTTCTAATCATAGAAAATGAAATGTTCGATGATAAAGAATACTAGAACGACAGTGATACGCGAAAAAGAGATAGAAATGTTTTCCAATTATTAAATGATGTTTGATCGATATAATTTCCATCTGGAAATGATATTGTAGTTTGCGCATGTGTTTTCTTTGATAGTTAACTCACCGACTATCGAAGTTTTTGACCATTTTTCCGTTGTCAATACGGAGAGACCAGGATCAAATTCATTATTTGAAAACCACTCCGTATGGGCATTAGCGTTGCGATCAAATATGATGAAGATAATTGAAGACGGAGTTATGCAAGGGCTGTTCTGGCGATCCTAGGTAGAAATTGCCTAAGATGGATTTACAGAATAGTGCCTTCGGTTTGTCCAGTCCCAGGACGACCTGTATGGAAGAATGTCTGATAGAGTATATTTAATAGATCGCGTAAGTTGATCTCTTAAAACGTATGTATGTTTGGTGGCGGAGGAATTCGTTTCTCTTAGCTGTATACCCATGGTATTTTTGGGGAAATCAATTTGTGATTTGGTAGGTATGATGATGTGACATTCAAAGTGAATAAACGTGTGATCTGTCAGAGATAAGCGTGGCCTCTAGCCTCACAACGGGAAATGACAAAAATCGGGCAGGCAGCATGGCTAAGTGGTTGGCTGCCAAGTAGGGTGTATTATCACCTATCTAGAGATATTCATTTCATTCTTTAATCTATTCGATGCTGTCCCATTCGGGAAACAGTTGCTGATCCCAACCGTTGGTGATATACATTCGATACACTTAAGCGAAATGATTGGTCGGTCATGTGTGGCCGGGTTGCAAGTTGTTCTTGTTGAACCCAGTGTATTCCTCTCTAGAGGTACACTATCGGAAGGTGGTTCCATACCTTGTCATAATTGGAAATCCATTACCCAATAAGTGCTCGCGGTTTTGATAGTATACTATATATGTGGAATGTGAGATGAAAGCGTTCTGCAAGATGATTATTATATTGTGGTTGTTAGACACTATTATAATATCAAAAGAGTTTTGATATAAAAGATCATTGTTTCTTTCAAAATGATTTGAAAGTTAAATCAAATTGATTTGGATTCTCATAAGGGAAAAACCCGTTCCGTTATACGGCGTAGTCTTATGAGATATCGTTATTTTCCCAAACTGTTTTAAATTGTTTACTCATACCAGTCCCCTGACTGACCCAGAATTTGTTTTGTTTTGTTTTCCCTAAACTCTTGGGTGCCCAATTTTGTACGGGCAGTCAAGTAGTCGGGATTTACAGATACTTGAAGAGCTGGAGCAGGAGGCTTCAGGATTATATAGATTGTTATTTCCGCTGTGTTGTAAGTGTTATACTCTAATAATGGTTTGTATACATGTACTGTTTTATTTCGAAGTTATGTTATGAAATATATTTATTCGTTCCGCTGTGAGATTCGTGTTTACTCTGATGTTGTATGTTCTTCTTCTTCTTCTATTCTAAGTTTCTATCTTATCTATTCTCACCCTCTAATTTCTTTCATGGACTATCTGGTGTTTCCGATGCTTGAATAGTCGACATAGTGTTGTATGCCGATATCCAGGATCGCAAAATCCCCGGGTCGTTACACATACAGTTGAGAGTTCATGAGAATAACTACCCTAACTATGATTTAGAGTTGGCTGCAATAGTGTTCACATTGAATTCTTGGAGATATTATCTATTTGGAGAGAGTTTTGAGCTATACATGGATCATAAGTCGCTCAAATACTTGTTCTCATAGAAGGATCTCAACCTAAGGCAACAATGATGGATGGAGTTCCTAGCGTTCTACGACTTTGATATAGCTTATACTCGAAGCAAGGGTAATGTAGTGGCGAACGCAATGAGTAGGAAGAGGATGACTTTGAGTCCTCTATTCGTTGAAAGGCGGGGCTTGGAGTACATTTTGACCTTTGATTTTAAGTCATCTACGGATTTCATATTGGGATTGTTTGCATCATTGGAGGTGCGATCTACTCTATTTGAGCGTATTGAATCTATGCAGCAGGAGGACCCATAGATATCATACATCTTGGATAGACTTGGTAGAAGAGAGACTTCTAGTCATCTTTGTAATAACCCGGAAAATGTGAACCAGTTTAAAATTTTTAAATTTGGTTATTAACAATAAATTTGAATGATTGAAATAGTATATTTCCATAAAATATAGAATTAGGTATGGTATGGCCGTTTGAAATTTTGAATATAAACTTTGTCTGACTGTACCGGGTGGAAAATATAACAGATTTTGACGAAACTGAAAATATTTAAATCTGTTTATCAATACCTTTCTAACGAATCTGAAAAATCGAAATTTCATAACGGAAATCAAAAGTTATGGCCAAATGAATTTTCAGAAAGGTCGCTATATAGTATATATAGCCCTTGAAAATTGAGATTTTGCATACGAACTCGGAATTTGACGAAACCTCTTTTGTTGGGTCCGGGATGTCAAATTATTGCTAAGTTTCAAATTTCGTAATTTTTGAAGCTAGTATGTGAGCGGGGCAAAAGATAACGTGTTTGGTCAAATTCTGTTAAAATGGGTCGATCTAAAAATGACCATTTTTCAAACGAACTCAGAATTCGACGAAACTGGTTTTGTTAGGACCGTATCGTCAAAACAAAGCTAGATTTATTTTTCTGGAATTTTTAGATTCAGTTTGTGGCCCTGGCAAATTGAAATGTACGTTTAAATTAAATATCGAATGTTTTATATTTTAATTTGAAAAATAACTGACTGTAACAGTCGAAATGGCCAACGAAACATATCCCATTGTGTCCGGAATGGGGGTATTTAGCTAGGGGCGACAGTCGTTGGGTTTAAAAAGGAGTCCGTTTGCAAAAACACTATTTAAAAAATTTCTATAAATACTGGCCAATAGGAAATTTTCTTTTAAAAAAAAAAACCCTAAAAACCCTAGCCGCCAGGACGAAACGGACGATCCCCGTAGCTCCAAGCTTTCCCTCCCTTTTCCGATCGCCTCAGGCCGTTTCGCCGCCGACCCCCGTTGAAGTTTTCGTTCGCCGTACTCCCCTCTCCACATCCGACCCAGCCTCGCCACCAACAGAGCCGCCGCCGTCGAGTTCTGGCGCTTCAAAGTCGGCACCTTTAAGCCGCCGCCCAGGGTTCATCTCGACGTCGAACTGCAGGAGACTGGTGGCGCCGGAAAGCTCTTCCCTCCCTCGACGACGTCCAACAGTCTGATCGTCCTATAGAGCTACGAATCAAGAGAAAAATCCAAACCTAGAATTGAACAGGTTTGAAAACTAACGGCTTAAATAATTTTAAACTGTTTTAACACTATAAAGCGTTGCAAAACTTTGAAAAATAATATCTTTTTCGTTCTTTAACGAAATTCGATGAAACAGGAGACACCGTGACTGCAAGGAGTCTCTCTACATTCTAGAAGAAGCCGCGGATTTTTCTGATCTTCCTACGATTTTTAGCACCGCAATAACCAATGTGAGGAATCTAAATTATCTGTGTGAATGAAATCGCGTTGTATAAATTATATAAGCGAAGTGTAAATTATATACGCATTGTATACCTCATGTACATGTGTTGTATAAGTTATATTAGCGATGTATAAATTATACAAGCGTTGTTTGAAACATATATGCTTTGAATTGTGATGAAATGCAAGTGAATTATTATATTATATATATATATGTACTCCCCTCGTCCACAGACCATGGACGATATTTATTGCTTGTGATTGACGTGATATCATATGGTTTAACGAATGGTTGGAAATAATTGTTTGTGGTTGATATTATGGTTGAAAAATACCTTTATGGTTGAAAAATACCCTCTTGTGGTTGAAACAAAATAGAATAGGATTGTGGAATTGAAAATAAAACATGCCGCCTGCGTGCGAACTAGATGCATGATCCCCATTGTCAAAAACCGCGAGGTTTTAAGGTAGAGCGAGGAGCCGTACTAGGGACGGTCCCGGTTTTTACTACCCTGCCGTTATGCTGCCGAAATTTTCTGAAATAATTATGTGTTAGAATAATTTTCATTCGTTGAAATTATTTACATCTGCTATATCGAATATTCATGTGTTGAGTTGCAATTCATTCGTTGAGTTGAAATTCATGTGTTGAATATTATTTGAATTTAAACAAATGGCTTTAGCGATAAAAATCACATTTATATATATATACAAACTATATCGAATATTCATGTGTTGAGTTGCAATTCATTCATTGAGTTGAAATTCATGTGTTGAATATTATTTGAATTTAAACAAATGGCTTTAGCGATAAAAATCACATTTTTATATATATACAAACTATATCGAATATTCATGTGTTGAGTTGCAATTCATTCGTTGAGTTGAAATTCATGTGTTGAATATTATTTGAATTTAAACAAATGGCTTTAGCGATAAAAATCACATTTTTATATATATACAAACTATATCGAATATTCATGTGTTGAGTTGCAATTCATTCGTTGAGTTGAAATTCATGTGTTGAATATTATTTGAATTTAAACAAATGGCTTTAGCGATAAAAATCACATTTTTATATATATACAAACTATATCGAATATTCATGTGTTGAGTTGCAATTCATTCGTTGAGTTGAAATTCATGTGTTGAATATTATTTGAATTTAAACAAATGGCTTTAGCGATAAAAATCACATTTTTATATATATACAAACTATATCGAATATTCATGTGTTGAGTTGCAATTCATTCGTTGAGTTGAAATTCATGTGTTGAATATTATTTGAATTTAAACAAATGGCTTTAGCAATAAAAATCACATTTTTATATATATACGAACGATATAGAATATTCATGTGTTGAGTTGCAATTCATTCGTTGAGTTGAAATTCATGTGTTGAATATTATTTGAATTTAAACAAATGGCTTTAGCAATAAAAATCACATTTTCATATATATACGAACGATATAGAATATTCATGTGTTGAATTGCAATTTGTTCGTCGAGTTGAAATTCATGTGTTGAATGTTATCGTCTTCTAAAAATAAAATGAATCGACAATGAAAACTATATTTTTATAGTGAATAAGAAGTGTTAAAAATACACATGTGTCGAATAAATATTTTTGATGATAAAAATATTCCTTTTATCATGTATACGCTTAGTTAAAAATACACATGTGTCGAATAAATATTTTTGATGATAAAAATATTCCTCTTATCATGTATACGCTTAGTTAAAAATACACACGTGTTGAAATAAATAATAGTTTGCTAGAAATATTATTATTAGCTTTGTTCTGCATATATATACATGTGTTGAACAGGAAAAAAATGGATTAGCTGTAGAGTAAAGAAATTATTTGCGTGCCCGACAAATAGGTAAACCTTGATGAGTTGGCTGCGCAATTTTATTTATATATCAACTCCTGTGAATGCCATTGGATGCGGAGTGCTGGTTTTTCTGTGTGAAATAATAAACAACGCCATAGGATAGTAACAATTAATTTTGAACTACACTACATGGCATACTTCTTGATGATAGGCATACTTCATCATATTCCACATAAGCAATTGGAGCTTGTGTGACGAGGTGGAAGATTTACCATACAAGCAAGAGGCTTGTATGGCGATGACTGTGTACTACAGGTTGAACTGATGACTGATATGGACTATATAAATTATAACGATAAACTGCCAGATTAATAAAAAAACCCACACGGGTCTAGAGTTGACAATAATCACGTCGCTCTAGTTATTAGATACGGCACATGGACTTTTTATTTCCACACGGAAACGGGGTGACGGGAATTTATTCTCTGGAGTGATTATCAGTACATGCTCCCCCGTAAACACCAAAATATATCACTAAAAATATGTGAATGCTTTTTAGGATTTATTGGGTATCTAATACGGCTTAATAAATTTCCAAACCCCTCCCCGTACAAAGGAGGTTATGGCGAAATTTTTCGAAATATTAAGGCGTTAGTGAAATATTTGAAGTGAAAACGAAGTTGAAAATATAAAATGAACTATAGTTGAAACTATGGAATGAACTATATTTATATATATAAATATAAATATAATTAAAAGGAATAGAGGCCGTGCAGTTCGCGTTTCGGTATCGTAATTTGAAACGATTAGTACGAGAAATCCGACCATCGGATTTTCCCGAAACCGCAACCGCTTGGTTCGCCCTGGGAATATCTTTCCAACGGCACCAACCTTGTAAAAATCCAACGGTTGGATTGTCCGAAATGTTAAATTCAAATCTGAAGAAAAACAGCGCCAGAATCGTTTATATTTATATATAAATATAAATATAATTAAATTAAATCGAATAACGACACTGCAGTTCGAATTTTGAAACCGTAACTTCAAATGACTAGTGTGGAAGATCCGACCGTCGGATTCTCACGAAACTGGAACCGTTGGGTTCGCTTTGGGAATATCTTCCCACTGATATAGACTTTGTAGGAATCCAACGGTTAGATTTTCCGATATGTGTAAAACAAATTAGGGGAAAAACAGCGCCAGTGCCACGACACGACCTGAAACGTCGTTTAACGAAATATGGCCATTTTTAAATAAATAAAAATGGCGAAAAATCATTATAAAATATTATAAGCAACATAGGTTGCAAATAAACCAATTGGGCTTGAATTGTTTGATATTTGATGGTTGTATGTGTATGACACGGAAATAACACTAAATAACTGAAAGATGGATGTCGAATAATATAACCATATAAAGAATCGATTTAAATTCTAATGACGTGAATTATTTGAAAAGGCCGAGCTAACCCTCATTTCAAATAATTTATCGAGCGATTCGAATTGGAAAATGCAAGGACGATTCAAGACCGACGATCTTCGTATCGGTTGGATGGGCGCTACTGAGGTTCCTAACCGGAGTAGCTACCGGAAGGGGACGGAAGTAGTAGCCGTCTGAACGTATGTGTTGATTGGACGGATATACGAGGAATTTGACGCCTCCGGTTTCGTTCAGACCCAGGACGGACTTGTAAATGGACTGTGTGTCTGACATTGGATTTTGTTCTATACTGATTGATCTCTGTTAAATATATATCTGTTTGGCGGCGGAGAATTTATTCATTTGCTTAACGCCCTTCTCTGAGACATACGAGCTCAGAGGTTATATATCGATGGGAATCAATCGTATGGAGTGGACTGCCTATGTGGCATGCCAAGATGCTATGATCAAGGCTTCTGTTGCAAAGAAAAGTCTTGTGGATGATGATCAAAGCAAGGTCTGCGTGGCCTAGCTTTGTGTATTTCGTAGATTCGCGAACCTCACACCCCGGTATGAGTTAAAAACGGGATACGGACTGCAGGGAGAACACGACGTTTCTTTCTAGCTATGGTGGTGTCAGTGACTTACCAGCCCTGACATATTTATCTACTTTTCACCTTTGTGGTTGTTGGAATGCGAGGCGCCTCGATTATAGGTCTGTAAGGACCGGGAAACGTGTGTTCAGGCATAATTAATCCTCTAACGTAAGTGAGGACCGGCCCTGAAGATCCAGGATACCCAGTGTGCGTATTCCTGAGGCATTTGCTAGAGTGTCTCGAAGCGGAGAGGAGCTTGCCCCTTGCCTCGACTCATGACGGAAATCCAATTTCCAATACGAAATAACGGACTTGATTGTAAAACTAGTATGGCGACATAGTGGTATGGGGCACTCATGTCGCCTATGATTGATATTTATGATGCTATTCGTTTTTGAAACATATATGCACTAGTAATAATATCGAATGATTTCGCTTTATACGTATCAAACATATTTGGCTATTATAAGGTAAAACTCTATCCCCCGGCTTGCGTTGCATTGTGTGATGGGACCTGAGTCTTATAATGGCTTCATTCTTTCTAAAAGCATTGCGTTGTTTTAAAAGAATTTACTTTGTTTTAAATGCACTAGCAATCACTGGAGTAAACCCGTTCCGCGAAAGTGGCGTGGTCCTATGATTAGCTATTTACTATTGTTTAACTGTTAAATAGATTCCTCATACCAGTCCCCATGACTGACTCGTTGTTTGTTTCACTTTGCAAACGCGGGTGCCCTTATTTTCACACGGGCAGCCTAGTACACAGGTGACAGGTGGTTTTTGGTTCTGCACTGCTGCATAGAGTGCACTTTTGGCTCATGGCGAGGCTGACTTCATAGAGATGACTTTGATATTTTCTGCCATTACTGTATTTACATTATGATTCCGCCACTGGCGATGCAGACTGATTTACTTTCCGTATTCCTCACTATATGTATATGTATTCCGCCACTTGCGATGTAGACTGATACCCTTATTATGTCTCACTGCATGTATGTATTCCGCCTCTGCCGATGATGACTGATCACTTTCCTTTTATTTACTAAGTATATCCCACGTTATGTTATTCTGATATTCCTACATGTTGTGATTCCGCTGTCATATCCATGTAAAATTGTTTTATTTATTGTTTCTGCTATTATCTGTACTTTGCTATGATGATTAATGTGTTATTTCCTAATGATTATCCTTAATACCGCCCCTCGGATTTTGGGATCGTCACAGTTGGTATCAGAGCTTTTGTTAACCTTAGTTCCGGGATCTAACACATTAAACACCTCGTCAGAATAGAATCAGTAGTGTTCTAATGCGAGTAGCTCATTAGAGATAGGATTAGCAATGTCCTAGAATGAGCTAAGCAGATTAGCAAAACAATTTGATCAGTACATCATCATTATCTTTCCTTGTATTCCCTTGCTTTATCATTTATGAAAATTATCAAATCTGTGAGCTTGACTCTTTTCTTGCTTATACAGTACTCTTAGATGGCTACACGTGGAGCAGCAGCTAGAGGAGGCCGTGGAGGCCGAGGAGATGCAGCAGGAGGACGGGGGAATATCCCCGTAGTAGTGGAAGGCCCTATTATTCCGCCACCAGCACCAGAAGACTTTGAGCTCGACAAAGTAGCAAAGAGGTACAGAAATCTTAGGGGAAAACCTTTTACTGGCACTGGCACAGTGACCGAAGCTATAGCTTGGCTAAAAACCTGTGAGAAAATCTTCGAAGGTATGGGTATGGGAACTAACAACAAAGCCCGACTTGGCATTTGGCTCCTTCAGGAAGAGGGAGAGCTGTGGTAGGATGCCATTACCTCTGGGGATGCAGCTGGTACTATCCGGACTTGGGAGCAGTTCAAGACTTTGTTCAATGAGAAGTTTGTACCGGAACAGGCTCTAGAGAGGATGAGAGAGCAGTTTGCTAATCTCCAGCAAGGAGACCTCTCTATTCAGGACTATCTAAATAAGTTCACCCAGCTATCGCGCTATGCTCCAGAACTGATTTTAACCAACAAAGCCAAGAATAAGAGATTCATATTTGGGCTGAAGCGCAAGTACCACGATAGAGCTATGAGCAACATCAAACTCTCCTTTACAGAACTTGTAGAGATGGCTTGCAACTACGAAGACATGGATGAGAGACATGCTAGCCAAGACCGCGCTAAAAGCCAAGCAGGGAATAAGCGCAAGGCTTCAACAGACCAACCCGAATCTAGCATTACCGCGGCCGCTACTCAAAAACCCGCAAAGATCCCGAAAGGAAACTGCTACAATTGCGGGAAGCCCGGTCATTTCTCTAATGTATGCAAGGCCCCAAAGAAGCCGAAGGCAAATGACTCAGCCGAATGCTACAACTGCCACAAGAAGGGGCACTATAGCAAGAATTGTCCTTTGAAGAAGAGCGCACAAGTGGCCCATGTCTATGACGGGAAGACCCCGCCAGCTACCACCGATGGATCAGGTAAACCCGATGTCTTGGGAGGTACCCTTACCATTAAAAATATTCCTGTTTCTGTACTTTTTGATACTGGTGCATCGCGTAGCTTCATTTCTGGTAACATTGTTCATAAGTTAAAATTGAAACGAAGAAAACTTAAGGAACCAATTAAAGTTCAAAACCCGATAGGAGGTTCTGTTAGTCTCAGTATATACTGTAGAGTGCCTATCTCTTATTCATGTTACAAGTTTCCCATCCACTTAATTGTCATGGATTTATCGGAATTCGATGTTATTCTCGGTTTAGAATGGTTAACAAAATATAAGGCCAAAGTTAGATGTGCCGAAAGAATCGTGAAAGTTAAAACAAAACTTGGGCATATCACTATACCATGTCATAGCTAAGAAATTAATAGAACAGAATTTTGGTCTTCTTTAGAAATTACTCCCCCTTCGATAGAAAAGATACCGGTCGTGAAAAACTATGCGGATGTGTTTGAAGAAGTAGAAAACTTGTCGCCGCAAAGAGAAATTGAATTCAGGATAGATTTAACTCCCAACACTCGACCAGTAGTACATCCAATAAGAAGAATGGCCCCTAAAGAAAAGGAAGAGCTAAGTAGTCAAACCCGAGAATTACTTTGGAAAGGTCTGATCAGACCAAGCTTTTCAGCGTGGGGAGCCGCAGTAGTATTTGTCCCGAAATCAGACGGTACTCTAAGACTTTGCGTCGATTACAGGGATCTCAATAAACAAACACTGAAGAACAAATATCCTTTGCCCCGAATAGACGATCTGTTAGATCAATTAAATGGAGCAACAGTATTCTCCAGAATGGACCTAGCTACAGGTTTCCACCAATTGCGTATAGCCGAAGACTGTGTTCCTTTGACAGCCTTCAGGGGTCCCGATTTATTCTACGAATGGTTAGTAATGCCGTTCGGCTTGTGTAACGCTCCGGCATACTTTGTTGATCTTATGAACAGAGTGTTCCGTGGTGTGTTGAATAAATTTGTTCTAGTCTTCATCGATGACATTCTAATCTACTCTAAGTCGGAAGAAGAGCATGCAAAACATTTAGATCAAGTGTTGAAAATTCTCAGGAGAAATGTCTTAAAAGCTAAATTTTCTAAGTGTGTCTTCTGGCAGAATGAAGTTAAATTCCTTGGCCATGTCGTGTCAAAAGAAGGGATTGCGGTAGATCCAAGCAAAATTACAGCGATTCAGAACTGGAAACAACCTACTACTCCCATAGAAGTTCGAAGTTTCCTTGGATTAGCTAGTTACTATCGGAAATTCGTTCAGGATTTTTCAAAGATATCAGGAGTATTGACAAAGCTTACAAAGAAGCATGAGAAATTCAAATGGACTCCCGAATGTGAAGGAGCTTTCCAAGAGCTAAAACTGAAGTTGACAACCGCTCCAGTATTGACCATAATAGAAGGCAACCAAGACTTGACTGTATGGACAGATGCTTCTATTAGAGGACTAGGAGCAGTGTTAATGCAAAAAGGCCAAGTGATCGCTTATGCCAGCCGTCAACTAAAGCCGCATGAAAGAAACTATGCTACTCATGATCTTGAGTTATTAGCTATCGTGTTTGCTTTAAGAATCTGGAGGCATTATTTACTGGGCGAGAAATTCGAACTATTTACCGATCATCAATCCTTGAAATATCTGTTCACTCAGAAAGATTTAAACCTGAGACAACAGCATTGGTTAGAATTCCTTGCGGCATACGATTTTGAAATTCTATACACTCCAGGGAAAGCCAATGTTGTAGCGGATGCGCTCAGCAGAAAGAATGAAATCATCGCCAGTTTTGTCATCACGTCTTCATTAATAGACAGAATCTCGACCCTTCAAAAGGAGGATAATTTTGTAAAAGTAATGATCAAAAGGATCAATGAGGGCGTAGACTCCAGCTTCCAAGTGGATAGTGAGGGGGTTCTGAGATTAAAAGGAAGAATTTGTGTTCCCGACATCTTTGAGCTAAAAACAGAAGTGCTTAATGAATGCCACAAGTCCAAATTAAGTATCCATCCCGGTGTGAGCAAAATGTATAACGATATCAAGCGCACATTCTGGTGGAAGGCGATGAAAAGAGATATCTCATTATATGTTAGCCGATGCCCCACTTGTCAGCTAGTTAAGAGTGATCAGCAGAAATTGGCTGGATTATTACAACCATTAGAAATTCCAGGATGGAAGTGGGAACAAATTTCGATGGATTTCATCGATGGCCTGCCTCGGACTAGAAAAGGAAACGACAGTATATGGGTAATCGTAGATCGCTTCACGAAGACTGCCCATTTCATACCTGTCCGATCCAACAGAACGGCTCAAAGTCTGGCACAGATTTACTTCAAAGAAATAGTTAAACTTCATGGAGTACCGCTCAGTATAGTCAGCGATAGAGATCCCCTATTTACTAGCAAATTCTGGGAAGCCTTCCAGACAGAATTGGGAACCAAATTAAATCTTAGCACCGCTTATCACCCTCAGACAGACGACCAAACTGAACGGGTGAATAGAATTTTAGAAGATCTATTGCGGGCTTGCGTTATAGATTTTGGAGGTTCATGGGAAGATCATTTACATTTAGCCGAATTCTCTTACAACAATAGCTATCATGCAAGTTTGGGAATGTCTCCATTCGAAGCATTATACGGTAGACCGTGCAGATCTCCCGCATGTTGGGTAGAACCTGGCAACAGACTTGTGTTAGGGCCCGATATGATTCAAGAAGCATCGGATAAAGTCGATTTCATTAAGAAGCGATTAAAAACCGCACAGAGCCGACAGAAAAGTTATGCTGATGCGAGAAGAAGGGATATATCGTTTGCCGTTGGCGATTATGTTTATTTAAGAGTTTCTCCAATGCGAGGGGTAATCAGATTTGGCAAGACTGGGAAGTTGGCACCGAGATTTATTGGTCCCTTTCCTATACTTGAACGGATTGGAACTCTTGCATATAGGGTTTCAATACCTAATTGGTTGCCTGGTGTACATGATGTGTTCCACGTGTCTCAACTCAGAAAACATGTTCATGATCCAGATCTTGTTGTGGAAGAAGCAGCGCAACAGGATATTGACATAACTCCAGAATTAGCACTCAAGAGGGAGCCATTAAAGATAATTGGCAAAGAAACTAGAGAGCTAAGGAGGAAAAAGATTCATCTAGTCAAAGTGCAGTGGAGTAGTGATCCTAGAGACTGTACTTGGGAGACTGAGGAAAGCATTAAGCAAGCCTATCCCAAATGCAGAGTGGACATCTCTGACTAACTCCGGTGCAAGGTACCTTTACAATACTTTGCATTTACATTTTATTTCCTGCTTAGCTGTTATTTCCTTTTCGAGGACGAAAAGTTTTAAGTGGGGGAGATTGTAATAACCCGGAAAATGTGAACCAGTTTAAAATTTTTAAATTTGGTTATTAACAAGAAATTTGAATGATTGAAATAGTATATTTCCATAAAATATAGAATTAGGTATGGTATGGCCGTTTGAAATTTTGAATATAAACTTAGTCTGACTGTACTGGGTGGAAAATATAACAGATTTTGACGAAACTGAAAATATTTAAATTTGTTTATCAATACCTTTCTAACGAATCTGAAAAATCGAAATTTCATAACGGAAATCAAAAGTTATGGCCAAATGAATTTTCAGAAAGGTCGCTATATAGTATATATAGCCCTTGAAAATTGAGATTTTGCATACGACCTCGGAATTCGACGAAACCACTTTTGTTGGGTCCGGGATGTCAAATTATTGCTAAGTTTCAAATTTCGTAATTTTTGAAGCTAGTATGTGAGCGGGGCAAAAGATAACGTGTTTGGTCAAATTCTGTTAAAATGGGTCGACCTAAAAATGACCATTTTTCAAACGAACTCAGAATTCGACGAAACTAGTTTTGTTAGGACCGTATCGTCAAAACAAAGCTAGATTTATTTTTCTTGAATTTTTAGATTCAGTTTGTGGCCCTGGCAAATTGAAATGTACGTTTAAATTAAATATCGAATGTTTTATATTTTAATTTGAAAAATAACTGACTGTAACAGTCGAAATGGCCAACGAAACATATCCCATTGTGTCCGGAATGGGGGTATTTAGCTAGAGGTGACAGTCGTTGGGTTTAAAAAGGAGTCCGTTTGCAAAAACACTATTTAAAAATTTTCTATAAATACTGGCCAATAGGAAATTTTCTTTTAAAAAAAAAACCCTAAAAACCTAGCCGCCAGGACGAAACGGACGATCCCCGTAGCTCCAAGCTTTCCCTCCCTTTTCCGATCGCCTTAGGCCGTTTCACCGCCGACCCCCGTTGAAGTTTTCGTTCGCCGTACTCCCCTCTCCACATCCGACCCAGCCTCGCCACCAACAGAGCCGCCGTCGTCGAGTTCTGGCGCTTCAAAGTCGGCACCTTTAAGCCGCCGCCCAGGGTTCATCTCGACGTCGAACTGCAGGAGACTGGTGGCGCCGGAAAGCTCTTCCCTCCCTCGACGACGTCCAACAGTCTGATCGTCCTATAGAGCTACGAATCAAGAGAAAAATCCAAACCTAGAATTGAACAGGTTTGAAAACTAACGGCTTAAATAATTTTAAACTGTTTTAACACTATAAAGCGTTGCAAAACTTTGAAAAATAATATCTTTTTCGTTCTTTAACGAAATTCGATGAAACAGGAGACACCGTGACCGCAAGGAGGCTCTCTACATTCTAGAAGAAGCCGTGGATTTTTCTGATCTTCCTACGATTTTTAGCACCGCAATAACCAATGTGAGGAATCTAAATTATCTGTGTGAATGAAATCGCGTTGTATAAATTATATAAGCGAAGTGTAAATAATATACGCATTGTATACCTCATGTACATGTGTTGTATAAGTTATATTAGCGATGTATAAATTATACAAGCGTTGTTTGAAACATATATGCTTTGAATTGTGATGAAATGCAAGTGAATTATTATATTATATATATATATATATATATATATATATACTCCCCTCGTCCACAGACCATGGACGATATTTATTGCTTGTGATTGACGTGATATCATATGGTTTAACGAATGGTTGGAAATAATTGTTTGTGGTTGATATTATGGTTGAAAAATACCTTTATGGTTGAAAAATACCCTCTTGTGGTTGAAACAAAATAGAATAGGATTGTGGAATTGAAAATAAAACATGCCGCCTACGTGCGAACTAGATGCATGATCCCCATTGTCAAAAACCGCGAGGTTTTAAGGTAGAGCGAGGAGCCGTACTAGGGACGGTCCCGGTTTTTACTACCCTGCCGTTATGCTGCCGAAATTTTCTGAAATAATTATGTGTTAGAATAATTTTCATTCGTTGAAATTATTTACATCTGCTATATCGAATATTCATGTGTTGAGTTGCAATTCATTCGTTGAGTTGAAATTCATGTGTTGAATATTATTTGAATTTAAACAAATGGCTTTAGCGATAAAAATCACATTTTTATATATATACAAACTATATCGAATATTCATGTGTTGAGTTGCAATTCATTCGTTGAGTTGAAATTCATGTGTTGAATATTATTTGAATTTAAACAAATGGCTTTAGCGATAAAAATCACATTTTTATATATATACAAACTATATCGAATATTCATGTGTTGAGTTGCAATTCATTCGTTGAGTTGAAATTCATGTGTTGAATATTATTTGAATTTAAAAAAATGGCTTTAGCGATAAAAATCACATTTTTATATATATACAAACTATATCGAATATTCATGTGTTGAGTTGCAATTCATTCGTTGAGTTGAAATTCATGTGTTGAATATTATTTGAATTTAAACAAATGGCTTTAGCGATAAAAATCACATCTTTATATATATACAAACTATATCGAATATTCATGTGTTGAGTTGCAATTCATTCGTTGAGTTGAAATTCATGTGTTGAATATTATTTGAATTTAAACAAATGGCTTTAGCAATAAAAATCACATTTTTATATATATATACGAACGATATAGAATATTCATGTGTTGAGTTGTAATTCATTCGTTGAGTTGAAATTCATGTGTTGAATATTATTTGAATTTAAACAAATGGCTTTAGCAATAAAAATCACATTTTCATATATATACGAACGATATAGAATATTCATGTGTTGAATTGCAATTTGTTCGTCGAGTTGAAATTCATGTGTTGAATGTTATCGTCTTCTAAAAATAAAATGAATCGACAATGAAAACTATATTTTTATAGTGAATAAGAAGTGTTAAAAATACACATGTGTCGAATAAATATTTTTGATGATAAAAATATTCCTTTTATCATGTATACGCTTAGTTAAAAATACACATGTGTCGAATAAATATTTTTGATGATAAAAATATTCCTCTTATCATGTATACGCTTAGTTAAAAATACACACGTGTTGAAATAAATAATAGTTTGCTAGAAATATTATTATTAGCTTTGTTCTGTATATATATACATGTGTTGAACAGGAAAAAAATGGATTAGCTGTAGAGTAAAGAAATTATTTGCGTGCCCGACAAATAGGTAAACCTTGATGAGTTGGCTGCGCAATTTTATTTATATATCAACTCCTGTGAATGCCATTGGATGCGGAGTGCTGGTTTTTCTGTGTGAAATAATAAACAACGCCATAGGGTAGTAACAATTAATTTTGAACTACACTACATGGCATACTTCTTGATGATAGGCATACTTCATCATATTCCACATAAGCAATTGGAGCTTGTGTGACGAGGTGGAAGATTTACCATACAAGCAAGAGGCTTGTATGGCGATGACTGTGTACTACAGGTTGAACTGATGACTGATATGGACTATATAAATTATAACGATAAACTGCCAGATTAATAAAAAACCCCACACGGGTCTAGAGTTGACAATAATCACGTCGCTCTAGTTATTAGATACGGCACATGGACTATTTATTTCCACACGGAAACGGGGTGACGGGAATTTATTCTCTGGAGTGATTATCAGTACATGCTCCCCCGTAAACACCAAAATATATCACTAAAAATATATGAATGCTTTTTAGGATTTATTGGGTACCTAATACGGCCCAATAAATTTCCAAACCCCTCCCCGTACAAAGGAGGTTATGGCAAAATTTTTCGAAATATTAAGGCGTTAGTGAAATATTTGAAGTGAAAACGAAGTTGAAAATATAAAATGAACTATAGTTGAAACTATGGAATGAACTATATTTATATATATAAATATAAATATAATTAAAAGGAATAGAGGCCGTGCAGTTCGCGTTTCGGAATCGTAATTTGAAACGATTAGTACGAGAAATCCGACCATCGGATTTTCCCGAAACCGCAACCGCTGGGTTCGCCTTGGGAATATCTTTCCAACGGCACCAACCTTGTAAAAATCCAACGGTTGGATTGGTCCGAAATGTTAAATTCAAATCTGAAGAAAAACAGCGCCAGAATCGTTTATATTTATATATAAATATAATTAAATTAAATCGAATAACGACGCTGCAGTTCGAATTTTGAAACCGTAACTTCAAACGACTAGTGTGGAAGATCCGACCCTCGGATTCTCACGAAACTGGAACCGTTGGGTTCGCTTTGGGAATATCTTCCCACTGAAATAGACTTTGTAGGAATCCAACGGTTAGATTTTCCGATATGTGTAAAACAAATTAGGGGGAAAACAGCGCCAGTGCCACGACACGACCTAAAACGTCGTTTAATGAAATATGGCCATTTTTAAATAAATAAAAATGGCGAAAAATCGTTATAAAATATTATAAGCAACATAGGTTGCAAATAAACCAATTGGGCTTGAATTGTTTGATATTTGATGGTTGTATGTGTATGACACGGAAATAACACTAAATAACTGAAAGATGGATGTCGAATAATATAATCATATAAAGCATCGATTTAAATTCTAATGACGTGAATTATTTGAAAAGGCCGAGCTAACCCTCATTTCAAATAATTTATCGAGCGATTCGAATTGGAAAATGCAAGGACGATTCAAGACCGACGATCTTCGTATCGGTTGGATGGGCGCTACTGAGGTTCCTAACCGGAGTAGCTACCGGAAGGGGACGGAAGTAGTAGCCGTCTGAACGTATGTGTTGATTGGACGGATATACGAGGAATTTGACGCCTCCGGTTTCGTTCAGACCCAGGACGGACTTGTAAATGGACTGTGTGTCTGACATTGGATTTTGTTCTATACTGATTGATCTCTGTTAAATATATATCTGTTTGGCGGCGGAGAATTTATTCATTTGCTTAACGCCCTTCTCTGAGACATACGAGCTCAGAGGTTATATATCGATGGGAATCAATCGTATGGAGTGGACTGCCTATGTGGCATGCCAAGATGCTATGATCAAGGCTTCTGTTGCAAAGAAAAGTCTTGTGGATGATGATCAAAGCAAGGTCTGCGTGGCCTAGCTTTGTGTATTTCATAGATTCGCGAACCTCACACCCCGGTATGAGTTAAAAACGGGATACGGACTGCAGGGAGAACACGACGTTTCTTTCTAGCTATGGTGGTGTCAGTGACTTACCAGCCCTGACATATTTATCTACTTTTCACCTTTGTGGTTGTTGGAATGCGAGGCGCCTCGATTATAGGTCTGTAAGGACCGGGAAACGTGTGTTCAGGCATAATTAATCCTCTAACGTAAGTGAGGACCGGCCCTGAAGATCCAGGATACCCAGTGTGCGTATTCCTGAGGCATTTGCTAGAGTGTCTCGAAGCGGAGAGGAGCTTTCCCCTTGCCTCGACTCATGACGGAAATCCAATTTCCAATACGAAATAACGGACTTGATTGTAAAACTAGTATGGCGACATAGTGGTATGGGGCACTCATGTCGCTTATGATTGATATTTATGATGCTATTCGTTTTTGAAACATATATGCACTAGTAATAATATCGAATGATTTCGCTTTATACGTATCAAACATATTTGGCTATTATAAGGTAAAACTCTATCCCCCGGCTTGCGTTGCATTGTGTGATGGGACCTGAGTCTTATAATGGCTTCATTCTTTCTAAAAGCATTGCGTTGTTTTAAAAGAATTTACTTTGTTTTAAATGCACTAGCAATCACTGGAGTAAACCCGTTCCGCGAAAGTGGCGTGGTCCTATGATTAGCTATTTACTGTTGTTTAACTGTTAAATAGATTCCTCATACCAGTCCCCATGACTGACTCGTTGTTTGTTTCACTTTGCAAACGCGGGTGCCCTTATTTTCACACGGGCAGCCTAGTACACAGGTGACAGGTGGTTTTTGGTTCTGCACTGCTGCATAGAGTGCACTTTTGGCTCATGGCGAGGCTGACTTCATAGAGATGACTTTGATATTTTCCGCCATTACTGTATTTACATTATGATTCCGCCACTGGCGATGCAGACTGATTTACTTTCCATATTCCTCACTATATGTATATGTATTCCGCCACTGGCGATGTAGACTGATACCCTTATTATGTCTCACTGCATGTATGTATTCCGCCTCTGGCGATGATGACTGATCACTTTCCTTTTATTTACTAAGTATATCCCACGTTATGCTATTCTGATATTCCTACATGTTGTGATTCCGCTGTCATATCCATGTAAAATTGTTTTATTTATTGTTTCTGCTATTATCTGTACTCTGCTATGATGATTAATGTGTTATTTCCTAATGATTATCCTTAATACCGCCCCTCGGATTTTGGGATCGTCACAATCTTGCTAGATATACTATGGACGAGAAAGGGTGGAGAAGACATGATTGAAGGATATGTGTCCCTAGGATTGGGGAATTGCTAAAGGCAGTGCTTGAGGAAGCTCATCATTCTCGGATGACTATCCATCAGTGCGGCGACAAGATGTACCGAGACATGAAGAGAGTTTTCTTTTGGATTGGCATGAAAAAGGATATGGCAGAGTTTGTAGCTCGACGCTTGATATGCCAACAAGTAAAGGCTGAACAAAGGAAACTTGAAGGATTGCTTCATCCCTTAGATGTCCCACAATGGAAGTAGGAGAGCATCTCTATGGATTTCATTGATGGATTTCCCCGATCAAGAAAGGGAAATACGAGCATTTGGGTGATAGTTGATAGACTTGCGAAAAGCACGGGTTTTATTCCTTTTAAGAGTAAGAGGACGTCGGCATGGCTGGCACCAGTGTACCTTCGAGAGATAATCCGACTGCATGGGGTACCTTCCAGTATAGTAAGCGACCGCGACCCTGTCTTTACTAGTGAGTTTTGGAAGAGCTTACAAGAGGTGTTAGGTACAAAACTATGTTTGAGCACGACATACCACCCTCAGACAGATGGAAAAACTGAGAGGGTGAATAGAGTTCTTGAGGATCTTCTAAAACTGTGTATCCTAGATTTCGGAGGGACTTGGGAGGAGCATCTCCTGTTGGTTGAGTTTGCCTACAATAACAGTTACCAATCGAACATAGGCATGGCACCCTTCGAAGCGTTATATGGACGACCTTATAGATCGCCGACTTGTTGGTGGAAGTCTACAAATAGACTTCTACTTGGACCTGAGATGATTCGAGATACTTCCGAGAAGATTGAACTTATCCGCCGAAGAATGAAAGCAGCTCAAGACAGACAAAAATCCTATGCCGACAAAAGGAGAACCGATTTGGAATTTGAAGTGAGAGATATGGTCTTCACCGCTAAGGAATGTGGTTTTCTTTGGCTCAGTAGGAAAGTTGGCGCCGAGTTTTGTAGGGCCATTCCCTATAGTGGAATGGATATGCCAGTTGGCCTATAGGATCAAACTACCAGATAGGATGGCGGGCGTACACGGTGTGTTTCACGTCTCCCATCTGAGGAAATGCCTACATGATACGGAGATGATGGTGGAGCCGAGCACACTTGAAAATGAGGAAGTTGAGAAGGAAGCATCGGTAAGAAGAGTTCCTACTCATATCCTTGGGTCAGAAATTAAGAAGCTATGCAAAAAAGAAATCAAATTGGTAAAAGTACAATGGGGAGAAGACCGTGAAGATGTAACGTAAGGACACGAAGACAGGGTTCGCGCTTCTTATCCTTTTCTTTTTGAAAGTGCGTTCTTGACTTCTTTTCCAAGTTTTTTACTCTGCATTTGCTTTGATCATTCACGTATGTTTATCCTATTGTTCGATCCTTCGATCCTTAGGTAGAATCCAATGGTTGGAAACATGTGTTTGAAACATGTCATGATTGATGGTTGTAAGTGGATGCAATTTTCTAGTGGTTGCTCGTGGATGCATATACACACACACTAGGCATTAGATCGGCTCAAGCACTTACATACTGCATATGGATGTGTGTGTATTTTAAATTTTCTATGGATGGAAATGGGTGAATCATCATATAGATGTTGCATTTTGATGAGTGATTGTGCACACATATAGAGTTTTATATGTTATTAGGATTATTTGCATACATTTTTGATTCATGGCACATACATATGTTGCATTAAGGAGGTCAACTAAATCAGTCGACCGCCTGATTTTCGCATTAGTGTAAGAACATATACACACAGCACTTTTGCATATGTTCATACAAGCATTAAAAATTCCTAAGGACAATGGATATTTGTGGATGATGAATGAGTAGATGGTTGTAGGTGGTTGATAGGATAATAACATTCTTTTTAACTTGGAGATTTCGGGGGAGAAATCCTTTAAATAGGGAAGAATGTAAAAACCCAAAATTTAGTACACTATAACCACACTTTAAAGATAATAAATTGGGTATTACTTAATTAAATATTCAGAATTAAATGAAATCGGCTTTACCGTTGCGTTCGTCTCGGAATTCTGGTTCAGATAGACCCCAAGTTTGCGTAAAACGGATAACATATGAAGAAGTTATGGACATTAGAAGTTTGTATACATATAAGAGGCTTATATATAAATATATAATTCAAAAATGTTCAGAATTTTCAAAACGAGATAGGAGGTAAAACGAGCGGGAAACCAGACTGTTATGGGACGACCCACATACGGCCTGGATCGAACTATTGGTCGACCCAAGATCGGTTCGGTCGACCCATGGGTTGACCCAATGTGTTGGTGGGTCGACCCAGCGACGATCTAGGCGTATGCGTTTCTTTGAATCTGGACTGTTTTTCTGACCAGGTTCGTTGCTGACTCAGCGCTACATGTACGGTTTGGATTAAAACCCTAGAATCTAAAGGTTTAGGTTGATCCTGTGAATCTATAAATATGTGGCTCCTCCCATTCCAATACACACAGTTTCTTCATACCTTCTGCCTCTATGAATCTATTATATATGTATGCAATAGGGGAAAGCTAGTGAAGCCTAGATCTACAGAGACAAGATTTATATACATACAACAACAAAAGGAATAGGATTGGACTTTTCTACGGCATATAGTTATATATATATATATATATATATATAAGAGATTTAATCTCTTCTACACCAAAGACCCAATGTGAGTTCCCTGTCATTTTCAGATCTGATTTCTTAGATTGTTGTTATGAAAAATCAATCAAATTGTAACATAATTCTATAAATCTAATTTATTTATAACTGGATCTTGCTATGTAATAGTAAATCGAAATTAAAATCTTACCAAATCTCTGTTGAATTCAAGAATCCAAATTGGAGAACAGAGGTCGATCGAATCCTTAAGCACAACAAATCAATAGCTCTCTATTGGTTATCCACAAACACTCGATCTCAGATTTTGTCAAACAAAATTGAGAATAAGGATAGAAAGGTGCTAGCCATTTTAGGGAACTATGGTTTTTCTTATTTTTAATTTTTACGGCTTTTAGGTTTTCTGAAGGAAGAATAATCATCAAAGAAGATATGTCAGCCTTCCTTGTAATATTTGGTAGCCGTAAAAATCTAAAACAAGGTTATACCATAAATGCCCTTATACCAATTCAAAACTAAAGAATGGTCAACATTTGATCCTCTTTTGTTGTGAATGGTTCTTATCCTTTTCAAGCATTCTTATGTGTGACCTATAGGTTATTACAACGTTGGCAATGATTTTAAATCGTATTTAAAATCATAAACAGTGATTGACATCTGGCAAAACATCATTGCTACCCAAGTTATAATAAGAACAATGATTCGATACAACCTTTCCATGACTAGTGTATCAATGTAATATAATCCTTTTAACCAACATATCCAGGATTAAACTCGAGACATGGATCGTATCATACTCTTTATAATTTAATCCGTTTATCTTGATCGATGAGTAGACTGTTTACAACAAATTAATATTTGAGCACGGTCGTTCATTTTACAGTCTCACTCAATGAAGAGGCCCATGGATATCATTATAAATATATATTGTTGGGTTAAATTCCATCTGGATCATTCAATTCGAGATCTATCCAATAATCACCGTTATCGTTACTCTGTTACGAGTAAATTTAGATGATATCAAAACATAAATATTCTCGAATAAAATTATAATGATTTCAGGTCTGAGAACCATTACATCACTGCCATTATGAGAATAAATTTTTATACTGTTAATTGTATTCTATGTAGTTTTTCTCACGTTGGGTCAGCCCAATACGCTATTTTCCAATACGTATTTATGTCTTGACATTAATATCAATACAATGATCAATGAGATGTGATCATCAGTCAATCAACATACTAGCCTCTATGTTTTATTGTTGTCCTATATAAACAATAAAACTCGACTAGAGACATTTAAGAATTATAATACTTAATATAAATAATATCAAGTTCAAGTCACTTACTTGAACTATATAAATCTGTATTATTATTCTAAAGACTTCTATTATGTTAATATTTATATTACGTAGTAAATATATCATAACAGAATATTTTATTCCAAATAAAATAACATCAACAATGTTATTAATCACATCAAATGGATTGCCTATAGGGCATAAATTCTAACAATCTCCCACTTGTACTAGAGTCAATCATTCATGTATCGTACACTCATGAAACCAGTGTGACTATTAAACTTCTGCTGCGACAGAGTTTAATTCTGTAGGTCAGCAACATTACAACTTTTGCAACTTTGCAGATATGTTTATTTCTTGTGTGAACAACTTCACATAAGAATTATATTTCTTAAATATATGTTTCGATCAATTGTGAGTTTAAGGTTTTAGGCCTGAGCAATAGCCACATTGTATCTTAGTGTAAATCATTGGATCAACAATGAATTAAGTTCAATTATGAATTTCTTAATCCAAACATTTTCTTTTTTAGAATCAATATTTATTTCCTGTTTTAAAACTAACATTATTCACAATAATCATTGTGTTATCAAATAAATTAGAATTATTGTGTCATTCTCACTCAATTTCTTGTTTATACCAGATTCAATGGTATTTTGTGGTTTTCAAGACATTTCGAATTCTATTTCATTCCCATTGGTATCTTAGAGTCTGGCTCTCCATTAAAAGGGATACCAATTCAAACAGTAACCATTTTATTCTTAGAGGATTTATAGAAATAATATCCATTTGTTTCTTTTGGATATTCCACAAAATAGTAATCTAATTTGGGTCCGATCTTATTAGCAAAAGGACGTTTAATAAATGTCTTGCATCCCAAATCTTCACATCGGACACATTAGGACATTTCCTAGTCCATATCTTATATGGCGTCTCGAAACTCGTTTTAGTAGGATTAAATGCAATTGTTCTAAATTTAATTTATTGGAAGAACTATATGACTTATCATTAATCGTACTATATCTTATAAGGTGCGATTTCTCCTTTCAGACACACCATTCCAATATGGTGTTCTAGATGGAGTGAGTTGTGAAACTATTTCAAACTCTTTTGGATAGTCATTAAATAATTGGCTTAAATATTTCTTTCGATTTGTTCAAAAAGTATTTATTTTCTATTAAAATTGGTTTTTAACTTCACTTTGAATTCTTTGAACTTTTCAAAGGATTTTGATATGTGTTTCTGTGACGGGAAGGAATTTCACTCGGTCCGAACCAGTCGCTAAACCGACCCAGACCGTTCGAAATGCCCTATCGTTTGAGAACAGGACAAATCAGAACGCATACAGAAGAACGCTTCATTGTATATTACAACAATGCATCAGATTACCAGAATATACAGAGTATAAATGAATATTACACAGAAATATCAGAGATTTAAATTACATTCAAATACATAGCAGCGGAAAATAATACAATACACAACTAGAATGAGATATACGGATACAAAGCTTTCCGGATACCGTTCCAGCTGTAAACCAGGATCCTGTGAATATAAATCTGCAAAACCAAAACTACTAGCTGCCCGTGTCGAAATAGGGGCACCCAGAGTTTAGGTTAAAAACAATAAACTCCAGGTCAGTCATGTGACTGGTGTGAGAACTAAAACAGTTATTAATCTTTATTTTAAATCATTAGGTAAATCAAGGGACCACGCCGTATAACACGGAACGGGTTTCCTCCCAAGAATACCAGTGCATAAAACAAACAGCGCAATGCTAAATAAAGAAAAATGAAGCTGTTATAAGACCCAGGTCCCATCACACAATGCAACGCAGCCGAGGATAGGGTTTTCCCTTATGACAGCCAAACATGCTTGATACGGTTAAAACAAATCATTTGATACTATTATAAGTGCATAGTGTATAAAACAACTTCAAATCATAAGTATCAATCATAGGCGGCATGGGTACCATATATCATGTCGCCATACTAGGCTCTACAAATAAAACCGCAAATGTCACGTATTTGGAAATTGGATTTCCGTCTATGAACCGAGGCAAAAGATAGTCCTCAACCGATTCGAGACAATCTAGCCCATGTCTCAGGCAAGCGCGCAGGCAAGCCTTGGATCGTCAAGGCCGGTCCACACGGAGTGGATTATTATGCCTGAACAATACGTCTCCCCACCCTATGGGGTGTAAGTCTGGTCCGTCAGCCGACCAGAATGCATTCGGCCGAAACCGATATAACCGAGGCGCCTCGCAACCGCAACAACCACATAAGTCAAACTCGTCAGGGCGTGTAAAACCACTGACGCCACTTCTAGCTAGAAAGAAACGCAAGTCCTCCCTGAGGTCCGTCTCCCGTTTTTGGTTCATACCGGGTGTGAAACACGCGAGGTAAACGTTACACAAAGCTACGCCACAAAGGCCGTGCTTTGATCATCACCACAAGACTTTGCTTTTCAACAGAAGCCTTGATCATTTGCATCTTAGCATGCCACACAGGCAAACCATCCTATGCAACCGATATCAGTCACACAGAATGAAATCCGATGTCAGACACACAGTCCATTTACAAGTCCGTCCTGGGTCTGAACGAAACCGGAGGCACCTAGTACCCCGCATATCCATCGATCTCCAAGCACGTCTGGACGATCACTAACTGTTTCCATCTTCTTGGGTGTACAGCCCAATCAAGATCATCAGTTATCACCCAAACGACGTGAAGACCTCCGGTCTTCGACCATCGTCTTCATCTTCGACTTATCGTCGTATCAGTTATTCAGAATGGGATAAACCCGGTCTTTCCGAATAACTCGCGTATATATTATAAAAGTGTTACACAAACACAACATACGCCTCATTCCAACTCATTAGTCATTAACCGTAAATTAATCAAGAGAATAATTCCCCAAATATTAACCCCGAAGGCCGAAACCAACATCAGATCAATATCCAGAAAACCATTCTACTTAGCTAACCGACAGTTAGTTTCTAAATTTCACGTTCAAATCTAATTAAAGATTTAACTATCGCCTGGAGCAAAACTGGTGATACTCCATTCTCGATCTTTTCAATCTAATTAAAGATTCATTAAAACTCCACTTAGTTTTAATCTGTGACTGGGTTAAAGAATCAGTGTCATTTAAAACACGGTTCACGATAAACCCAAAGTCACATCCCAGTAATTATCGGGTTAAAGAACAAGTGTTATTTAAAACACTGTTCACGATAAACCCAAAAATCAATATCCATTCAATTCCAATTAAATATTATTTAATTGGTACACTTCATTAAATCTAAATAAAAAGATTTAATCTTTTCTCAACTGGGTTCAAGAGCAGTGTTAGTGAAGACACCATTCACGACAAACCCAAATCACATTCATTAATTATCGGGTTAAAGAACAAGTGTTATTTAAAACACTGTTCACGATAAACCCAAAAATCAATATCAATTCAATTCCAATTAAATATTATTTAATTGGTACACTTCATTAAATCTAAATAAAAAGATTTAATCTTTTCTCAACTGGGTTCAAGAATAGTGTTAGTGAAGACACCATTCACGACAAACCCAAATCACATTCCATTAATCATCGGGTTAAAGAACAAGTGTTATTTAAAACACTGTTCACGATAAACCCAAAAATCAATATCAATTCAATTCCAATTAAATATTATTTAATTGGTACACTTCATTAAATCTAAATAAAAAGATTTAATCTTTTCTCAACTGGGTTCAAGAATAGTGTTAGTGAAGACACCATTCACGACAAACCCAAATCACATTCCATTAATCATCGGGTTAAAGAACAAGTGTTATTTAAAACACTGTTCACGATAAACCCAAAAATCAATATCAATTCAATTCCAATTAAATATTATTTAATTGGTACACTTCATTAAATCTAAATAAAAAGATTTAATCTTTTCTCAACTGGGTTCAAGAACAGTGTTAGTGAAGACACCATTCACGACAAACCCAAATCACATTTGATATTCAATACAAGGCTCTGAATAGAAAATATATCGGCTTATATTCAATATCAAATTCTACGATTAACAAATGTCGTATTGAAATAACGATATAAATGTATATCTTTCAAATTCCCATAACAACATCTGTATAATCACGAATTCCAACATCGAAATATTCCGAAGACAATTTCGATTCAAATCCACTCCAATGCAATCATTGGAAATTTTGGTTATTTTCAAAACCCTTTTCAAATTCAATTTATTTATAAAAAAAATAAATAGAATTATAATTCTAGTTCAAAACTAGTTCATTTCGATAAAAATCTATTTTTATCTTTTCAAATATGGAGTTTTTCATCCCAAATCTTCACAACTCATTTCTTATGATTTTACACAAATTATTACTATTTTTAATAATTTTATCAAGGCCTGTACAGTCGATTTCCATCAATGGCCATCGAACTGCACTTACAGCGACCTTTTTCGAATTTGATTTGGACGTACCTCCAAATCCAACCGTTAGATTTTGAATTTCTAATATTCGTTAGAAAGCTCTTTTCGATACGAACCCAACGGTTCCGGTTTTAGGAGAATCCGACGGTCGGATCTCCCGTAATGTCCGTTTGAAATAAATGGTCGAAATTCACGAACTGCCGCGGCGCGGCGCGTTCTATTCAGGCCATTATATTATATATATAATATATATAATATATATTTCGTCGATTTCTATTTAAAAACGAATTATATAAACAGTTTTAAATTCATTTCAAAATCTATTTCAACTTCCATTTCAATTCAAAGCAAAATTGAATTCTTCTTTATAAATTCGTTTCAAAATTCATTTCTGTTCAATTCAAATTTCAATTCAATTTGAATTCATATTCAATTCAATTCATTTCGAAATCGTTTTCAATTCAATTCATTTCGAAATCGTTTTCAATTCAATTCATTTCGAAATCGCTTTCAATTCAATTCATTTCGAAATCGTTTTCAATTCAATTCATTTCGAAATCGTTTTCAATTCAATTCATTTCGAAATCGTTTTCAATTCAATTCATTTCGAAATCGTTTTCAATTCAATTCATTTCGAAATCGTTTTCAGTTCAATTCATTTCGAAATCGTTTTCAATTCAATTCATTTCAAAATGAATAAAATCGATATAAATATCGTTCACGTCAAAATGGCGTCAATCTAATCAACACGGCTTCATAAAGTTCTATTTTCAAATATTCTATTTCAAATATTTCTTTTTCAAATATTTCTATTTTAAAACTGGAATGAGGCCCAATCAATTACCATATAAAGTTAATTATATGGATTTTCATACAACACATGTATAATAGCCTTGAAAAATAATCAACCATCAACCAAAGTGCACTACACTGTATAAGCATCAAATATAGACATTTAACGCTTATAGCAGCTTGTCAATCAATCGACATATTTAATCAATCAGGATGAGTGAACTTCAAATTTCATCCTAACACCCGTGTGGGGTTTCAAACAATCAAACACATATTTTATTTGTGCAGTTAGGCGATGTGTAAAATTTATCGACCCAATCAACGTCATTCAAATAGGTGTACATAAACAAACCGTCTGGTTTGTAAATGAATATTTATTTATTCACATTCACGTTAAAAATTATATTTTTAACGATAACACATTTTATTTTAACATATGAATTTCTATTCAGTTCATTCATTAAATAAAATGCTATTTTTATTTTTCTAACTTATTTTAGAAAATTTCGGCGGCATAACGGCACGATACTAGAAACGGGACAAGGCCTAGCCTTATCCCCGGTCTAGTGAAGGCCCACGCCATTCACTCATCAATCAAATCAATTTCATTTTGCAAACCACAAAATTTGGAGTAAGGGTCTAACCTAGCCTTACTCCTACGCCTTATAACGGCGCACGTCTAATCCTAACCAATTTATCGATTCGATTTTTCACACCACAAACCACATTCAAACCAATATCGCAATCAATCACCAAACAGTCAAACAAACAAGTCCATGGTCTGTGGACGGTTGTGTCGGGTGCTACTAAGCACCGTCTGCATCCTAGTATATATATATAACTAGAAAAGAAATTGAAAGGTGAGAAATTCTCACATATAGCTATCCTAGCTCCACGGCACTTCCTTGATAGAAATCTTCATCGCTATCGCATCCTCGTCGTCTTCGTTGCCCATAGCCACTACATATGTAAAAATCGAATTTTTACTTCGTTATTCAATTAATAAAAATCGAATCTTGACGTCGCTATTCAATATATAAAAATATGATTTTGACTTCGCTTTCAATATATAAAAATCTGATTTTTTAGTTCAAAGTTCAATATATAAAAATCGAATTTTTAGTTACGCTACTATATAAAAAGATTTCGCCTTTCCTAAAATAAAGATTTCGCCTTTATAAAAACGTGGACTTTGCTTTCTCAAATTTAAAGATTTCATCTTTATAAAAATCTCATTTTTATTTTTCTACATATATAAAGATGACATTTTTAATATCCCGATCATGTAAAAATTATATTTTTAACTCTCTACACACATAAAAATCACATTTTTACCCTTCTACTATATGAAAGATTATATTTTTGATACTTTAAAAATATAAAAATCATATTTTTATTCCTTTAAAAATATAAAAATCATGTCTTGCTCCTTCTACATAATAAAAATCCCGTCTTTTCTCCTTTTAAAAGTATGATTTTTATTTTCTTTTTAAATCAGTTTTTAAAAATCATTTTAAATCAGTTTTTAAAATCATTTTAAATCAGTTTTTAAAATCATTTTAAATCAGTTTTTAAAATCATTTTAAATCAGTTTTTAAAATCATTTTAAATCAGTTTTAACATTTTTAAAATTCAGTTTTAACATAATTAAAATTCAGTTTTAACATAATTAAAATTCAGTTTTTAAACTTATTAATAAAAAACAGAAATAACATATTAATAAAATCAGTATTTAAACTTAATATAAAATCAGTATTTTTTTCTAAATTCTGTTTTATAAAATAAAAATAAGACAATAAAATAAAATAAAAAGAATTGCTTACAGGGGGGGGCTCGTCCTCGTCGGCGGAAGTGGAGGGAGGGCGCAGGGGGTCGGGACTGGTGCGGCACTGGTGGCTCCTCCACCCTGAGGCGCGGCGCGTTGACTTCGACGAGGGGGGGGGGCTTGGATCTAGGGCGTCGCTTCTTCGTGGAGTTAGGGTTTGGGGGGGGGGCTGTAGGGTTCGAACGGAGGGAGGGAAGAGGAGGAGGCGTCGGTGGCGGAGGGCGGTGGGTGGCAGTCGCGTCGGCGGTGGAATAGCGGGGGCGAGATCGATTTTTTTTTTTCTCTGGTAATCGGTTTTGAATGAAGAATAAACGGGGGGGGCCTGGTTAAGGGGAAAAGTTTTTTTTTTTTATTTTTTTTATTATTATTTAATTATTATATTCCTTATAAGTTGACTTTTACATATGACCTCGAATCGAGGCCCACCGCCTGTCGTCCATAGCGTTTCACCCCCATTCCGAACACAATGGGATATGTATCGTAGGCCAATTCGATCGTTACAATCAGTTTCCTTTTGAATTTTCATTTAAATCACTATATTGAATTTTAAACGCACATTTCAAATTACCGGGGTCACATACTAACTAGAAAAATTCCAGAAAAATATTTTCTAGCTTCGTATTGACGATACGGTCCTAACAAAACTAGTTTCGTCGAATTCTGAGACCGTTTGAAAAATGGCCAATTTCCAGTCGATTAAAATCAACAGAAACTGGTCAAACGCGTTTTCCTTTGCCACGCTCACATATTGATTCGAAAAATTATGAAATTTGAAACCTAGCAATAACTTTACATCCCGGACCCAACAAAACTAGTTTCGTCGGAATCCGAGGTCGTTTGCAAAATGTCCATTTTTAAGGGCCTGAATTCCATAGCGACTATTCAGAATTTTCAACTGGACATATCTTTTGATTCCCGATATGAAATCTTGATTTTTCGGATTCGTTAGAAAGATATTCACTATTAGATTCCATTATTTTTGGTTTCACTAAGATCCGGATTGTTTTGCACCCGGTACATTCAATTGAAGTTTGAAATCGAATTATCGAACTACCGCGCCATTTTTAATTCTATTTATAATTATATATAATTATTTATATTCCAACGACGACGTATATAATATATACGTTCGAATTATATTCAAAATAAATTTTCTCGTCGATATTATTTAAAATAATTCATTTTAAATAATCAAAATTCGCTAAAATTGCCAAAATAAAATTTTTAAACTGGCCCAGATTTTCGGGTTGTTACAGTTTCATAAGATACACAAATTTGTATCTACTGATATCATCAGTAAATATAACGAAGTAACAAAACCTGCTTCAAGCTTATGTATTCATTGCTCCATATATATCATTATGTACGAGACCCAATATTTGTCACTCATTCACGGTGTCAAGTGAAATGTGATTCAGTTATTTTGCCTAATAAATAAGATTTGCATTCTTCATATGATTCAAAATCAAATGATCTCAAAATCCATCATTATGAAATTTTGATATACTTTCTTGTTTATATGGGCTAACTGGCAATGCTAAAGGTATACTGGATTTAGATTACTTAATTTAATCCACTCATTGTTTATGTTAAATACATTATAGTTAACGATTTATAAATTTCATTAAGTATTTGTGAAATTCCATAGATATTTCATTTTAAATAAAATGAATAACAATTGTTCCTTTTTATTACAAATGAAATTTAAACTTGTCTGAACAAAATTTATAAAAACATTTCTTTTAAATGAAATTTTATGATAACAATTATTTTATTAATTTAATTAAGCCCGTATATAGAACAAGAATCAACTCCCTATGGATAATCCAACAACATTTGCTTCATTTCCAATCATAAGTGCACTTGTCCTTTTATCATATTTCTACTTATCTTACAATTATTGATAATTTACATACATTTATGTGATTTATATCTAGTATCTAATAATAGAGATGTATGAGTAGATTTTATAACATTTATATCCTATTCGGTTGAAGTCATACTTCGACTTTCATTTTAGATCCTCTATATATGTTAAAATAATTAATTTAATTTGTTTGAGGACAATCTTCAAATTTCAAAGTTAGTTAAGAAATTTGATTTAATTCAGTTTATCCTTCTCAAGAATTAATTTAAATTATCGAAGTTATTTGTTTTAATTATCTACAGTAGATAATCAATAATAATTGATTCTATAATATTTATTTAATACAAATTTTTGACAATCAAAGTTTATATTAACATAAATGTATATATTTTAAACTAAAATACGATCCCACTCAAATTAAAATCCCTCTATTTATATATATATATATATATATATACGTGTGTGTGTGTATCAGCATATATATATATATATATATATATATATATATATATATATATAATGGTGTTCCAAGATCCATATCTAGTCATGTCTTGACCTAGCTTTGGCTAATCCCTAAAACACATACTTTTAGGTAGACATCATATGTCAATTATATTCTGTATATAATTCTTGGATCGCATGATAAACATTTTGTTCAGTATTATTCATTTGCTCAAAAATGTAGAATAATTCATGTTGTTGTCTCTAAGCCATAATCTTATTATGCAGCTTAGTTAAGTCAGACCCAATAATACAATTCAAGTATCACTTTTACTCCGCCGCATATAACCAAAATAAAAGGATGCACAATGCTTTGGCATTACCTTCATCCAATGAGATTGGACATTGATGAGTGTATTATTGGAAGACTTCACCATGACTCAATATAACAAAATTTTCTTTTAAAGGGAATTTTATAATTCTTAGTGGAAACAATATTTGAGTAATATACATATATCAAATATATGTATTTTATATTCGTAATATTAATTGTATTTAAGTAATGTATATATAAAGCATATATATTTAAATGTAATATAGGAATGATGCCTATATAGTTCTTTTTGAACATTTCAGAATTGCGATGATTAAAATTACTTCATATCTTATACGCTGCAATCTAACCTGACTTCCTTTTATCATATAAACCCAAGCCAATATCATATCAGAATTTTATATAAGTTCAGGCCCGAATTAGTTTAAGGTCCAATTATAAATTTTGAGCCCATTTCATTATGTTACTTTATTTTATTTTGAACATTACAAAATATTTGCTAACATGATTAGTAGGTTGAGTGTCATTGTAACAACCCGAAATTTCAGAAGCAATTTTAAATTTTAATTTAAGCTATTTTAATGGATTTTAAGAATTTAAAATAATTTATTTTGAGAATTAATGATTTTAAATTTATTTAAATCGAAGTTAGAACGTATAAATTTAGAATTTAATTAAAATGAACTTGAAATGGCGGTAGTTTGAAAATTTGATTTTAAACTTCAAATGGATATACAGAATTCAATATAAATCAGAATTAAGTAAAACCAGAAACATTGAAATATTTTGAACTGTAGTTTTCTAACGAATGTAAGAAACTGAGATTTCACTTTATCAATTGAAGTTATGTCCAGTTTAAAATTTCAAATAATCGTTATGGAATATATATATATATATATTTAATATATATATAGTCTTTAAAAATAACCATTTTGCAAACAACCTCCATTTTCGACGAAACCACTTTTGTTGGATCCGGAATGTCAAATTATAGTTAAGTTTAAATTTTCATAATTTTTGGAATTAATATGTGAGCGCAGTAAATTTAAACGCGTTTTCAGTTTCAGTTTGAATTTAATTGACTAGTTAAAAGGCCATTTTTCAAACGGCCTCCAAATTTGACGAAATTAGTTTTGTTAGGACTATATCGTCAAAACATAGCTAGATATAATTTTTTTATAATTTTTGGAGTCAGTACGTGGCCACGGTAAATTAAATTGTATGTTCAATTTCAATATTGAACGTTAAATTAATTTATATTTTAATTTTGAGAAAAACTGAATGAAACAATCGAATTGGCTTACGAAACATATTCCATTGTGTCCGCAATGAGTGTATTTAGCTAGGGATAACAGTCGTTGGGATTCGTTTGGAGTTCGGATGTAAAAACTAACATTTTTGGAATTAAAAGAATATTAAATAAAATAAATATATAAGTGGGCCAATCAGATTTTATTAAAACCTAATTCATCTATCTCAAAAAACCGCGCCTGCTCATATCGATCAAAGGCAGAAAACATTCCAAACTATTCCCTCAAAATTGTTCGATCCACTCAGTGATTCAAGAAATAACATAAACAAACATGGTTGTACTCTCTATGCTCTTCAAATCCGTACCCCTTTGATCGATTTTCATCTGCTGATTTGGGAGAAATCGAAGCTCGAACACCCATCGTTTCGAGGCATTTTCTGGCATCCTCGATGGTGCGAACGGGCCCCACTTCCAGGCGAAGGAAGAACTCTCGGCGGTGCACAAGGTGACAGACTCTGATCATCGTCACGGCGACTGCTGGCGGCGCGAAGTTGAACCCTAGTTTTGGAGCACGTGTTCGAGCAGTTCGGGAAGGAGATAACTAATGCTAAACCTTAATTACTTAAAACTAATGACCGTATTGATGTGATTAATGTTTATAATATCATAACTATTTCATACGAGGACGGAATTGGATGATTTCGGATCGACTGGAATAGTGATGAAGAGAGCTTCGTAATGGAACAGACTAGAACCAAAATGGAGAAAATTGAAATTTTAGGCGAAGTTAAACCCATACAGTACTGAAATCATCCGTTAAAGAATGACAGAGTGGAAATCAAAGTGCGAATTCTCTCATTAAAATACGTGTACAGTTGTTTATCATATAACTGAAAATATATGAATTGCCAATGTTGATTTTTATTTGTTACGTTATTTATTTTTGGAGATCAACACACGAACTCTTCACAAATCATTTGAAATAGAAGCGATGTATGGATATTAGCGACACTCGCATCTCATACACCGCAGATGGACACTTGTGGCACCGTAAATGGCATTTGGTTGTTGAGTATTTATTTATATGAATGATTTGGTGATTTGTGTATTGTGATTGTAATGATTAACATATTAAAAATAATGTTAACATTAATGTGGTAGTTGAAATTAAATTACAAATATCTATTTATAATTTAAACAGTGAAAATTGGTTAAGTAGAAATATAATTCAAACCGAATTTGAATTGGTTAAATTTATTAACCATGATTTATTTAAATAGACTGTTGTTGTTTGAAAACCCCATACGGGTATTGAGATGATATTTGACATACACTAAACCCAATATTTAGTTGTATGTCAATCGATTGGTTGACAGACTGGTGAGCGATATTTGATTATTTAATGCTTATACAGTTGTAGAATGCACTCTGTATGATGTTTGAATATTTAATGATTATTTATCATTACTGTTGAATACATGTGATGTATGAAGTCCATATAACTGAAATTATATGGTAATTGATTGAGTCGCATTCCGATTCAGAATATGAACGAATATTTTAAAATAATATTAAGTGAATAATCAAAATATGACTTTGATGTCTGAATATTGATGGACACGAAAATATTGAAATATATAAAGCCGGGTTAAGTAGATATACGTCATTTTTACTCGAACGAAATTTTCTATCGATTTTATTTATTTTATAAAGAATATCGAAAAGAATTGATTTCAAAATCTGATATTTTGAAAATATTATCATTTTAATATTGTAATGATATGGAGTATTCAATTTTAAATTAAAATTGAAATGGAAGTTGGATTCGTTTTTAAAACGAATTTATAAAATACGTTTTAAATCGAAATCGAATATATTATATATTATATATAATAGCTTGAATAGAACGCGCCGCGCAACGACTGTTCGTGAATTTCAACCATTATCTTCAAATTGATGTAACGGGAGATCCGACCGTCGGATTCTCCTAAAACCGGAAACTTTAGCTTCATATCAAAAAGATCTTTCCAATGGATATACGAGATTTAAATTCGATCGGTTGGATTTCAAATTATGTCCAAATAAATTTCATAAAGGGTCGCTATGGATGCAGTTCAGTGGACGTTATTGGCAACCGACTGTAAAAGCCTTAATAAAATTATTAAAAATATGGACAAATCATAATGAATGGTTTGGAAAGATTTCTAGGTGAAAAATTCCAAGTTTGGAAAGATAAAAATATTTTTTTATCGAAATGAACTGGTTATTAACTAGAATAATAATCCAATATTTTTAAATAAATATATTGGATTAGTAAATGGTTTTAAAATAACCAGAATTTTGCCATTAATAAATTGGAATGGATTTTGTGATAACCCCAAACCCCCATGTCATGGAAGCAAGGATAATCATTGGAATATAACACATAACAATAACAGCAGAACAGAATCATAGAATTAAATCAGATAAAGTACACCAAAGTTACACTGGAAATAGTATCAACATCTGAGTTACACAGCATAATAGGATCATACTTAGAACAAAATACAGTTTCGTCTTAATATAAAACGTCTGCGGCGGAATCAAACATAATATACTAAATGATGTCTGAACAGCATAATAGAAATGATAGAATCCATCTTGAGCTCCATAGCTATCCAGAATGAGTCTGCTAAAACCTGAATACAAGGCTACCCGTATGGAAAATAGGGGCACCCGAGTTTGCAAAGTGAAACAAACTACAAGTCAGTCATGGGACTGGTATGAGAAATCTTACTTAACCAATTTTATAATAAAGCTAATCACAGGACCACGCCGCTAACGCGGAACGGGTTTACTCCATTGGGTTGCCAGTGCATGAAATAAAGTAAATCATTAAACAACGCAATGCTTTTTAGAAAAATGAAGCCATTATAAGACTCAAGTCCCATCACACAATGCAGCGCAAACCGCAGGATATAGTTTTACCTTATAATGGCCAAATATTCTTGATACGTATAAATCAAAATCATTTGATATTATTATTAGTGCATATATGTTTTAAAAATATTTTCAATCATAATGTATCAATCATAGACGGCATGAGTACCATATATCATGTCGCTATATATAGGTTTACAATCAAAACCGCACGATGTCATATTGGAAGTTGGATTTCCATCATGAACTAAGGCAAGGGATCATCCTTACTGAATTGGAGACTCTCTAGCCCGAGCCTCAGGAAAAAGCCCCAACTGCACCTGGATCTTGGAGGGTCGGTCCACACTTATGTTAGTGGATTAATTATTCCTGAACAATACGTTTCCTCGCCCTATGAGGCGTAAATCAAGAGCCACTAGGGATCTCAAATTCGAGGCGCCTCATCCCATCATCCACATAAGTAAAAATGTCTGGCTCCATACCATGACACCACTCCTAGCTAGAAAGAAACGTATGTCCTCCCTGCTGTCCTCTCCCGTTTCTGGTTCATACCGGAGTGTGAGGCTAGCGAATCAACGCTATACACAAAGCTACGTTAATTAAAGCTGTGCTTTGATCATCAACCACAAGGCTCTGCTTTTCAAAAAAAGCCTTGATCATTTGCATCTTGGCATGCCACACTGACAATTCACGCCATGCGACTGATGTCTATCGATATATAACCTCTAAGTTCGTACATCTCAGAGAAAGGTGTTAAGCGAGAGAATAAATTCTCCGTCACCAAATAGATATATATTTAATAGAAATCAATCAACACAGAATAAAATCCAATGTCAGACATACATCCATTTACAAGTCCGGTCTAGGTCTGAACAAAACCGGAGACACCTTATTCCTCGTTCCGTATGTCCAATACGGAAGAGAGGTTCTCACACATTCGGACAATCAACAAGTTTGTCCATACACCTACCACTGTAAACCTTTCAAGATAACAACTCCAATCAAAGGCATCAGTAGTCGTCCATTCGATGTGAAGATCGTCGGTCTTCAACCACCAACTTCAATATCTTCGACTTCTAGTCGTCATATAATTATTTGAAATGACAAATAACTCATCCTTTTCAAATAATTCATGAATATATATAATTCAAATCAATTATTTTCATTCCATACTGCTTATAATATTTTATAACGATTTATCGCTATTTTTGTTTGTATAAAAATAGCGCCTTTTTATTAAACGACGCTTCAGGTCATTACGTGGTCTTGGCGCTGTTTTTATTAAAATTTCAATTACACATTTCTCAAAATCTAACCGTTGGATCTTAGCAAATTTTATATTGTTGGAAAGATCTTTCCAAAGCGAACCCAATGGTTCCAGTTTTGGGAAAATCCGACGGTTGGATCTTCGGTATAATCGCTTGAAGTTACGATTTCAAATCGCGAACTACCACACGCGATTTGTTTTATTTTAATTTATATTCATATACATACATATATATATATATATATAATTTGTTTGACGACCTCAAATGATTTATTCTTTAAATAATTTTGTACACTTTATTTTCCATGTAAAAATTATATCTGTACTGAACAGAAATATATTTCAACGCACGGAAATTTTATGCACTTCCTATTCATGTTTAAAACTGGTATTTTTAACACATACAAACATTCATTTAACAAATGATCATTTTTCTAACTTCGCTAACATGTTAATGAACAAAACATATGATTATTTTATAACATCGCTAACATATTAATGTTAATGATTTTAATGGATTAAAACACATTTAACAAATGATCCTTTTTCTGACATCGCTAACATTTTAATGACAATGTTTTTAATCTAACAAAATCATATTTAACAATGTTCATTTTCCTCACATCGCTAACATTTTGATGACAATGTTTTTAATGAATCAATAATACAATAAAAATGTTTTTTATTGTCTAATCTTTTTATTTAAAACATGATTCTTTTTAATGAATTAAACATACAATAAAATTGTAATTTTAATTGTCTAATCATTTAATTCCAAACGATGAATATTTCTCATCATTCCTACATTCAACAAAATGTAAATTTTTATTGTTAAACTTTTCTATTTCAAACAGTGCATATTTTTCATTATTTCTTATATACAATAAAAATGTAAATTTTTATTGTTAAACTATTTTATTTCCAACAATGCATATTTTTCATCATTTCCTTATATACAATAAAATGTAAATTTTTATTGTTAAACTATTTTATTTTAAAGAATGCATATTCTTATCGATTCATACATACAACAAAAAAAATGTAAATTTTATTGTTAAGTCATTTTTATTCAAACAATGAATATTCTTATCGATTCATACATACAATAAAAATGTAATTTTTATTGTTAAAACATTTTGATTCTCACATGAACATTCTTATGAATCCTACATAAAATAAAAATGTAATTTTTTATTGTTTAACATATTTTTACTTCAAACATGATCATTTTTAATCTTTCCTACATACATAATAAAAATGTAATTTTATGGTCATACATAATAAAAATGTAATTTTATGGTTAACATATTTTTATTATCAAACAATGATCATTTTCATATTTTCTATATATATATATATAATAAAAATGAATTTTTTTTATTGTTTAAGTAATTCTATTTCAAAACATGAACATTTTACATATTCTATACATACAATAAAAATGTGTTTTTTTATTGTTCAAACAATTTTTATTTCAAAACATGAATATTTTACAACATATGAATATTTCAGAAAATTTCGACATTATAACGGTAAGCTAATTAAAACTGGCACCGTCCCAAGTACGGTTCCACTGCTATCCTAGGCCTCGCGACGATACATGGGTTTCATTTTAATAATTTCCACAATAAAATTCATTTTCACAACACTGTGAATTTACCACAAACACAATCAATTTTGTTGCAACCAGTTTAATCACTCACAATTGCAATCAAATTCGCACCACAATACGTGCAAGTCGTCCATGGTCTGTGGACGATGGTGTCAGGAGCTACTAAACTTCGTCTGCAACCTAATATAATTTTATTCATTTATTTTTGAATTCAGAAATCTCACACTGGTTTTTATTCCTTCTAAAACATTAGAAAGCTCCAAAAATTCTCCGGTCTCTTCCAGAATGTAGCGTACGATGTCACGGCCCCAATATCTCTTGTTTCACTGGATTTCGACAACATACAAAAGAGATACGATTTTTATACGATAATCAAACTTCGCAACGCTTTTATATGTTGAAAACAGTTAAATATATATAAGCCGATACCTTTCAGATTTGTTCAAAACTAGGTATCTAGTTTTCGTTCAATCCGTTGACGATCGGCTTGCGCAACATCGTCGGCTTTGCAGAGGCACGCCTGGAGGTGGTGGCAGGGCCCAGCTCGACAGCAGCAAGGGAGGACGGCGGCAGCTTGAACGACCGCACTTTGGAGCGACGGTGTGAAGAAAATACTCGACGATAAATTTCAAAACTTATATGTATTCGAAGATCTAGAAATTCTCTTCAAAATTCTTTGAAGGATCGATGGGTTTTGTTGCATGAATTGGAAGTTAATCGGGGAAGAAAGATTCAATGGTAGCCGCCGTTCATACTGATAGGGTTACGGGTTTGAAGACGAATTTTGATTGGCCCTTATTTATAATTAAATTATTTTTTATTTTTAATTCTTTAATTCCAAAAAGGCATGTTAACCCATATGAACACTAAATCAAACCCAGCGACTGTCGCCCCTAGCTAAATACCCCCATTCCTGATACAATGGACTATGTTTCGTGAGCCAATTCGACTGTTTAAGTCAGTTTTTCTTTAAATTAAAATATAAAACATTCAATATTAAATTTGAACGTACATTTTAATTTACCGGGGCCACATACTGATTCCAAAAATTCCCGAAAAATAAATCTAGATATGTTTTGATGATACATTCCTAACAAAATTAATTTCGTCGAATTTGAAGACCGTTTAAAAATGGCCATTTTAATGGTCGATCCAAAGCAACAGAAATTACCAAACGCGTTTTAATTTACCATGCTCACATATTAATTTCAAAAATTATGGAATTTTAAACCTAGCGATAATTTGACATTCTGGATCCAACAAAAGTAGGATCATCGAAAACGGAGGTCGTTTGCAAAATGGCTATTTTTAAGGGCTTTATTATAATTTAAAAATCAAAATTTCTGTTAAAATTTTTAAATTGGTTCTGATTTTCGGGGTTGTTACAATCTACCCCACTTAAAAACTTCTCGTTCTCGAAAAGGAAACAATAGTAAAGTAGGAAACAAAACGGAAATGCAAAATATTGTAAATGTACCTTGCACTAGAGCTAATAAGAGATATCCACTCTGCACTTGGGATAAGCCTGCTTAATGCTATCTTCAGTCTTCCATGTACGGTCTCTAAGATCTCCGCTCCACTGCACTTTGACTAAATGGATCCTCTTGTTTCTCAGAACTCTAGTTTCTTTGCCAATAATTTTCACTATCTCTTTTCTCATTGCTAAGCTTGGGGTAACCTCCAAATCTTGTTGCGCTACTTCTTCCACAACCAAGTGTCGATCATGCACATGCTTTCGAAGTTAAGACACATGAAATACATCATGTACTTCTTGCAACCAGTCAGGTAACTGAACCCTGTAAGCAAGAGTTCCAATCCTCTCAAGTATAGGAAATGGACCAATAAATCTAGGCGCCAACTTCTCTGTTTTCCCGAATCGGACTACCGCTCTCATCGGAGAAACCCTCAAATATACATAATCGCCAACAACAATTGATAAATCTCTTCTTCTCGAATCTACATAACTCTTCTGTCGGATCTGAGCGGTTTGCAGTTGCTTCTTAATGAAATCGACTTTATCCGAAGCTTCACGAATCATGTCGGGACCCAATACTAGTCGATTGCCTGACTCCACCCAACATGCGGGAGATCTACATGGTCATCCATACAATGCCTCGAATGGTGACATTTTTAAGCTTGCTTGATAACTGTTATTATATGAAAACTCAACAAAATGCAAGTGATCTTCCCATGATCCACCAAAATCAAGAATACATGCCCACAACAAGTCTTCTAGTATACGATTCACCCTCTCAGTTTGGCCATTTGTTTGAGGATGATATGCAGTGCTCAGATTTAACTTTGTCCCCATCTCTACCTGGAATGCTTCCCAGAATTTACTAGCGAATATCGGATCACGATCACTAACAATACTACCGGGAACTCCATGTAGTCTGACAATTTCTTTGAAATAAATCTACGCCAGACTTTGAGCTGTTCTAGTAGACTTCACAGGAGTAAAATGGGCGGTCATCGTAAAACGATCTACGATCACCCAAATACTATCATTGCCTTTCTTGGTTCGGGGAAGACCATCAATGAAATCCATGGAGATTTGATCCCACTTCCAATCTGGAATCTCCAATGGTTGTAACAATCTGGCAAGTTTCTGCTGATCACTTTTGACTTGTTGGCAAGTAAAACACCTGCAAACATATATGGAAATGTCTCTTATCATAGATTTCCACCAGAACGTATGCTTGAGATCATGATACGTCTTACTCACCCCTGGATGAATACTAAGCTTGGATTTGTGACATTCATCCATCACTTCCCTTCTAAGCTCAGGAATATTCGGAACACAAATTCGGCCTAATAATCTCAAAAATCCCTTGTTATCAATCTGGAAACTCGAGGGTTCGCCTTCCCGAACTCTTTTACTAATCCTCTGAATAAATTCATCATCCTTCTGAAGAACATAGATTTTTTCAATCACTGAAGGCGTAATAATGAGATTTTCAATCACTGAAGGCGTAATAATGAGATTTTCAATCACTGAAGGCGTAATAATGAGATTAGCGATAATTGCATTCTTTCAGCTAAGCGCATCTGCTAAAAGATTGGCTTTCCATGGAGTATACAAAATATCTGGATCGTATGCTGCAAGAAATTCTAACCAACGCTGCTGCCTCAAATTGAAGTCCTTCTGGGTGAACAGATACTTTAATGACTTATGATCTGTATATAATTCGAACTTATCACCCAAAAGATAGTGCCTCCATATTTTCAAAGCAAACACGACGGCTAACAACTCAAGATCATGAGTAGGATATCTCTTCTCATGCGGCTTCAACTGACGGCTAGCATAAGCAACTACTTTGACTCTTTGCATTAATACTGCACCAACACCTTCAAGAGAAGCATCTGTATAGACTGTCAAATCTTGATTGCCATCTATAATAGTCAACATTGGAGCAGTAGTCAACCTTAATTTCAGCTCTTGGAAAGCTGCCTCACATTCAGGCGTCCAATTAAACCTTGTATGCTTCTTGGTGAGTTTCGTTAATGGACAAGATAGCTTCGAAAAATCCTGAACGAATTTCCGATAATAGCCAGCCAATCCTAGGAAACTTCTGGTTTCTGTAGGCATGCTAGGCTGCTTCCAATCTCGAATGGTTGTGATTTTGCCTGGATCTACTGAAATTCCTTCCTTCGATGTTACATGATCGAGGAACTTTACTTCTTCTTGCCAGAATATGCATTTAGAAAATTTGGCTTTTATAACATTCTTTCTCAGAATTTCCAAAACTTCTTCCAAATGCTTCTCATGCTCGGCAGTTGTCTTAGGGAAGATTAAAATGTCGTCAATGAAAACCAGCACAAATTTATTCAAGACATCGCAGAACACTCGATTCATTAAATCGACAAAATAAGCAGGAGCGTTACATAAGCCGAACGACATTACTAACCACTCATAAAATATGTCTGGACCTCTGAAAGCTATCAAAGGAACACACTTTTCAGCAATACGCAATTGATGGAAACCTGTAGCTAGGTCCATTCTATAAAATACTTGCGCTCTATTCAAGCGGTCTAATAAATCATCAATACACGGTAATGGATATTTATTCTTTAATGTCTGCTTGTTGAGGTCTCGGTAATCCACACACAATCTGAGAGTACCGTCTGACTTTGGAACAAACACTACTGCTGCACCCCAATTCGAAAAGCTAGGCCTGATCAGACCTTTCCATAAAAGCTGTCGAGTTTGATTACTCAATTCTTCTTTCTCTTTCAATGTCATTCTTCGAATAGCATGCACAACTGGCCTTGCATTCGGAACTAAATCAATCCTGAAGTCAATTTCTCTTCGTGGAGGTAAGCTATCAACTTCTTCGAACACATCCGCATAATTCTTAATGACAGGAATACTTTCTATAGAAGCAGGAGAGACATCAAGAGCAGACAAAAATTCATTTCTATCTAAATTCGGGCCTATGCATGGTATCGTTATATAATTTTTATACTTGGTCTTCGCCTTAACGATTCTTTCTTCACACTTAACCTCGGCTTCATATTTGGTTAACCAATCGAGCCCAAGAATGATATCAAATTCAAAAAGATTCATGACAATCAAATTAAAACAAAACCGATAATAAGAATAGGAGACAGGCACTCTACAATACATACTGAGAACAAGAGAACCACTGATCGGATTATGGACACTAATGGACTCTTCAAGATTCTTCAATTTAGATTTAGCTTCTTGACTGTATTACTCGAAATGAAGCTTTGCGACGCGCCCTTGTCAAACAGTACCTTAACTAGAATATTGTGGACAGTTAGAGTGCCTTCCAAAACATCCAGCCTTTCCCTAATAGCTAAGGGTGTTGTAGCTTCTGCTACTTTATTGACTTGAGCCACCTTGGTCGCTTTCAAAAGCCAGCAATCTTGCTTTACATGACCAGTCTGATAGCAAAGATTGCATTCTCTATTCTCTTGAAACTTTTTATTGGATTTAGATCCATCATTCTTTCGTTTCTTCGAAGATTTGCAATTTATCGACAAATGTCCTTTCTTATTGCAGTTATTGTATGTGGCAGTCGTTAATGGTTCTTTCTTAGTTTTCCCCCTTTCTTATTGGCTTTAGGCTTCTTACTAACCTCAGGCTTTGTACTTGCCTCAGGGCTATCTGTTTCAAACTTTCTTTTGTTGCTAGAACTGCCTTCCTCTTCGTCTCCCAAAACACCTTGCTTACCAAGATCCTCATAGCCATAAGCCATTTGTATCATCTTAGAGAAAGGAAGATTCACATGAGCAATTACTCTACTTTCGTACCTTCTTTGAAGTCCGTTAATAAACCTCAAATTTTTCCTTAAAGGATCTTCAATTAGCTTCGGGGCAAAACGAGAAAGTTCATTGAATTTATTCTGATACTCTTGGATGGTCATATCTCCTTGTTTCAGATTGTAAAACTCATCATATAGCCGCTCAGTTGCTTCCGGAGGAATAAACCTTTCTTTGATAATTTCTTTAAATCTATCCCAGGTAATATTACCTTCTGGATTTCCCTTAGTAACAGTTTCCCACTAGATTAAAGCTTCGTCTTTGAGTGCCCAAGATGGCAGTAATCTTTTTTGATCATCTCTCAGGTTTAAGCCTTCAAAATTTCTCTCAGAAGAGCGCATCCATGCTTGTGTTTCAATAATAGACTCTTTGCCCAAGAATGGTACTCCTCCCAGATTTCGATACTTCTTTACCAGAACTTCTAGCTCTGATTCTGGTTGTGGGAGCACAATTGGCTCATTAGATTGTTGAACCATAGAATTATTCTTCTGCTTCTGCCACTCATTTTCTACTATGTTTACAAATAGCAGACAAAAAGTCAGGCCAACATAAAAGATATGTAAAGCATAAAGACATAAGTTTAAGTATAAATGCTTCTATGGGGGTGTATTTTATTCTGCTATACTCATTCTAGGACATTACTAATCCTATCTATGATGAGTTACTCATCTTAGAATACTGCTAATTCTATTTCTGACAAGTTTATTAATATGTTGTATTCCGGAGCTATGATTAACCAAAGCTCTGATACCAACTATGGTAACCCCAAACCCCCGTGTCACGGAAGGAAGGATAATCATTGGAATATAACACATAACAATAACAACAGAACAGAATCAAAGAATTACACCAGATAAAGTACACCAAAGTTACACTGGAAATAGTATCAATATCAGAGTTACACAGCATAACAGGATCATACTTAGAAAAAAATACAGTTTTAGGTTAATATAAAATGTCTGCAACGAAATCAAACATAATATACAAAATGAAGTCTGAACAACATAATAGAAATGATAGAATCCATCTTCAGCTCCATAGCTATCCAGAATGAGTCTGCTAAAACCTGAATATAAGGCTGCCCGTGTAGAAAATAGGGGCACCCGAGTTTGCAAAGTGAAACAAACTACGAGTCAGTTATGGGACTGGTATGAGAAATCTTACTTAACCTATTTAATAATAAGTCTAATCATAGGACCATGCCGCTAACGTGGAACGGGTTTACTCCATTGGATTGCAAGTGCATGAAATAAAGTAAATCATTAAAGAACGTAATGCTTTTTAGAAAAATGAAGCCATTATAAGACTCAAGTCCCATCACACAATGTAACGCAAAACGGATGATAGAGTTTTACCTTATAATAGCCAAATATGCTTGATACGTATAAGTCAAATTCATTTGATGTTATTATTAGTGCATATATGTTTCAAAAACATTTTCAATCATAATGTATCAATCATAGACGGCATGTGTACCTATATTATGTCGCCATATATAGGTTTATAATCAAAACTGCACGATGTCGTGTTGGAAGTTGGATTTACATCATGAACCAAGGTAAGGGATCATCCTTACCGAATTCGAGACTCTCTAGCCCGAGCATCAGGATACAGCCGCAACTGCACCTGGATCTTGCAGGGCCGGTCCACACTTACATTAGTGGATTAGTTATTCCTGAACAATACGTTTCCCCGCCATATGGGGCGTAAATCAAGAGTCACTAGGGACTCAAATCTGAGGTGCCTCATTCCATCATCCACATAAGTAAAAATGTCTGGCTCCATACTATGACACCACTCCTAGCTAGAAAGAAATGTATGTCCTCCCTACTGTCCTCTCCCGTTTTTGGTTCATACCGGGGTGTGAGGCTCGCGAATCAGCGCTATACACAAAGCTATGCTAATTAAAGCTTTGCTTTAATCATTAACCACAAGGATCTGATTTTCAACCAAAGCCTTGATCATTTGCATCTTGGCAAGCCACACTGAAAATTCACGCCATGCGACTGATGTCTATCGATATATAACCTCTGAGCTCGTACGTCTCAGAGAAGGGTGTTAAGCAAGAGAATATATTCTCCATCACCAAACAGATATATATTTAATAGAAATCAATCAATACAAAATAAAATCCAATGTCAGACATACATCCATTTACAAGTCCGTTCTGGGTCTAAACGAAACCGGAGACACCTTATTCCTCGTTCCGTATGTCCAATACGGAAGAGAGGTTCTCACACATCCGGACAATCAAAAAGTACGTCCGGACAACTACCACTGTAACCCTTTCAAGGCAATAGCTCCAATCAAAGGCATCAATAGTCGTCCATTCGATGTGAAGATCGTCGGTCTTCAACCACCGTCTTCAATATCTTCGACTTCTAGTCGTCATATAATTATTTGAAATGAGAATTAACTCGGCCTTTTCAAATAATTCACGAATATATATATATATAATTCAAATCAATTCTTTTCATTCCATATTATTTATAATATTTTATAACAATTTATCGCTATTTTTGTTTGCATAAAAATAGCCCCTTTTAATTAAACGATGCTTCAGGTCATTATGCGGTCCTGGCGCTGTTTTTATTAAAATTTGAATTACACATTTCTCAAAATCTAACCGTTGGATCTTAGCAAATTTTATATCGTTGGAAAGATCTTTCCAAAGCAAACTCAACGGTTCCAGTTTTGGGAAAATCCGACGGTCGGATCTCTCGGTATAATCGTTTGAAGTTACGATTCCAAATCGCGAACTACCGCGTGCGATTCGTTTTATTTTAATTTAGATTCATATATATATATATATATATATATATATATATGCAAATATAATTTGTTCGACGACCTCCAATTATTTATTCTTTAAATAATTTTATACACTTATTTTCCATGTAAAAATTATATTTGTACTGAACAAAAATATATTTCAACGCATGGAAATTTTATGTACTTCCTATTCATGTTTAAAAATGGTATTTTTAACACATACAAACATTCATTTAACAAATGATCATTTTTCTAACTTCGCTAACATGTTAATGAACAAAACATATGATTATTTTATAACATCGCTAACATATTAATGTTAATGATTTTAATGGATTAAAACACATTTAACAAATGATCCTTTTTCTGACATCGCTAACATTTTAATGACAATGTTTTTAATCTAACAAAATCATATTTAACAATGTTCATTTTCCTCACATCGCTAACATTTTGATGACAATGTTTTTAATGAATCAATAATACAATAAAAATGTAATTTTTATTGTCTAATCTTTTTATTTAAAACATGATTCTTTTTAATGAATCAAACATACAATAAAAATTTCAAAAAAAAAAAAAACATACAATAAAAATGTAATTTTTATTGTCTAATCATTTAATTCCAAACAATGAATATTTCTCATCATTCTTACATTCAACAAAATTGTAAATTTTTATTATTAAACTTTTCTATTTCAAATAGTGCATATTTTTCATTATTTCTTATATACAATAAAAATGTAAATTTTTATTGTTAAACTATTTTATTTCAAACAATGCATATTTTTCATCATTTTCTTATATACAATAAAAATGTAAATTTTTATTATTAAACTATTTTATTTCAAACAATGCATATTCTTATCGATTCATACATACAATAAAGAAAATGTTAATTTTATTGTTAAGACATTTTTATTCAAACAATGAATATTCTTATCGATTCATACATATAATAAAAATGTAAATTTTATTGTTAAAACATTTTTATTCTCACATGAACATTCTTATGAATCCTACGTACAATAAAAATGTATTTTTTTTATTGTTTAACATATTTTTACTTCAAACATGATCATTTTTAATCTTTCCTACATACATAATAAAAATGTAATTTTATGGTTAACATATTTTTATTTTCAAACAATAATTATTTTCATATTTTCTATATATAAAAATAATTTTTTTTATTGTTCAAGCAATTCTATTTCAAAACATGAACATTTTACATATTCTATACATACAATAAAAATGTGATTTTTATTGTTCAAACAATTTTTATTTCAAAACATGAATATTTTACAACACATGAATATTTCAGAAAATTTCGGCATCATAACGGCAGGGTAATTAAAACCGGCACCGTCCCTAGTACGGCTCCTCTACTATCCTAGGCCTCGAGGCGATACAAGAGTTTCATTTTCATAATTTCCACAATACAATTCATTTTCACAACACTGTGAATTTACCACAAACACAATAAATTTTGTTGCAACCATAATCAATCACTCATAATCGCAATCAAATTCACACACAATACAAGCAAGTCGTCCATGGTGTGTGGGTGACGGTGTTAGGAGCTACTAAACTCCGTCTGCAACCTAATATAATTTTATTCATTTATTTTTGAATTCAGAAATCTCACATTGGTTTTTATTCCTTCTAAAACTGTAGAAAGCTCCAAAGATTATCTGGTCACTTCCAGAATGTAGCGTACAATGTCACAGTCCCAATGTCTCTTGTTTCATTGGATTTCGATAACATACGAATAAGATATGATTTTTATATGATAATCAAACTTCGTAACGCTTTTATATGTTGAAATCAGTTAAATATATATAAGCCGATACCTTTCAGATTTGTTCAAAACTAGGTATTCAGTTTTCGTATAATCCGTTTCACGTGACGACGATCGGCTTGCGTGGCATCGTCGGCTTTGGAGAGGCGCGCCTGGAGATGGTAGCGGGGCCCAGCTCGACGGCGGTAGGGGAGGAAGGCGGCAGCTTGAACAGCCGCACTTAGGAGCGACGGTGTGAAGAAAATACTCAACGATAAATTTCAAAACTTATATGTATTCGAAGATCTAAGAATTCTCTTCAAAACTTTCTGAAGGATCGATGGGTTTTGTTTCATGAACTGGAAGTTAATCGGGGAAGAAAGATTCAATGGTAGCCGTCGTTCATACTGATAGGGTTACGGGTTTGAAGACGAATTTTGATTGGCCCTTATTTATAATTAAATTATTTTTTTATTTCTAATTATTTAACTCCAAAAAGGCCCGTTAACCCATATGAACACCAAATCAAACCCAACGACTGTCGCCTCCAGCTAAATACCCCCATTTCAGACACAATGGACTATGTTTCGTGAGCCCATTCGACTATTTTAGTCAGTTTTTCTTTAAATTAAAATGCAAAACATTTAATATTAAATTTGAACGTACATTTTAATTTATCGGGGCCACATACTGATTCCAAAAATTCCCGAAAAATAAATCTAACTATGTTTTGGCGATACGGTCCTAACAAAACTAATTTCGTCGAATTTGGAGACCGTTTGAAAAATGGCCATTTTAATGGTCGATCCAATTCAATAGAAATTACCAAATGTGTTTTAATTTACCACGCTCATATATTAATTCCAAAAATTATGGAATTTTAAACCTAGCAAAAATTTGACATTCCGGATCCAACAAAAGTGGTTTCATCGAAAACGAAGGTCGTTTGCAAAATGGCTATTTTTAAGGGCTTTATTATAATTTAAAAATCAAAATTTTAAATTCTGACCAAATTTCTGTTAAAATTTTTTAAAATTAAATTTTAAATTGGTTCTGATTTTCCGGGTTGTTACAGATTTGAATGGAAATAATCTTTGGAATATTTTGATATTGGATTCCGTGATTATACGGATATGGTTGAGGAATTTGGAAGATACAAATATCGTTATTCCCAATACGATATCCGTCGGTTTCAGAGTTTGATATTGAATATAAGCCGATATTATTTCTATTCAGAGCCTTGTATTTAATATCAAATTGGATTTTGGGTTTATCGTGAGCGATGTTTTAAATAACATTAGTTCTTTAACCCAATTAACAGTGAAGACATGATTTGGAATTTATAAATCTTTTTATTAAGATTTAATTGAAAATTTCCAAACTAAAGTTTTACAATTTAATATATTAAATTGGAATTGAATGGAAATCGATTTGGCAATAATTGAGATGAGCTTCTGTAAAAGAAGACCGTTACTATATATGGAATTTAAAGGGCCCAGCCGTTATTCTGTTTATAGTACTAGTTTGATACGGAAATTTATATCGATTATGAATTATTCGAATTTTCGTGAAGGTTCAATTTATGGAGGATGATTTCAGGTTTATCATGAGCGATATTTTAAATAACGTTAGTTCTTTAACCCAATTAACAGTGAAGATATGATTTGGAATTTATAAATCATTTTATTAAGATTTAATAAAAAATTTCCAAAGTAAAGTTTTCCGATTTAATATATTAAATTGGAATTGAATGGAATCCGATTTGGTAATAATCGAGATGAGCTTCTGTAAAGGAAGACTATTTCTATATATGTAATTTAAAAGGCCCAGCCGTTATTCCGTTTATAGTACTAATTTGATACGGAAATTTATATCGATTATGAGTTGTTCGAATTTCCATGAAGGTTCCATTTTTATGAAAGATGATTTTGGGTTTATCAAGAATGGTGTTTTAAATAACATACGTTCTTTAACCCCGTTAAAGACATACTGTATTTACTAAATTTGAATAATCATTAAATAATGATTTTTGGAGATTAAAACTAAGTGGAGTTTTAATGAATCTTTAATTAGATTGAAACGTGAATGTGGTAATTAAATTTATCGAATTCAAGAAATGATCGAGAATGGAGTACCACCAGTTTTACTCCAGGACATAGTTAAATCTTTAATTAGATTTGAAATGAGAAATGGTAATTGAGTTTACCGATAACACGATGGGTGCTAGATATAGAGTACTACCAATTTTTCTCCATGGGATGAATAGGTTGGGATTGGGTTAATAAAATAAATAGTTACTTCGGTGAGGCTCGATAATGCCGACTAGTAAATAAAATCTTTTGAAATTGATATCCAAAGGAGGATAAAAGAATAAGTTTAAAAGAATTTATCCTTGACAAAATTAATGGGAACTTTTTCCCAGAGATATGAATATTTGAATAAAAGAATATTCTGGATTGGAATGAGGCATATGATGTGTTTTTATATCACTTGATTATAAGATACGCGAATTCTTCGGAAAGACCGGGTTTAACCCATTCTGAATAATTAATACGATGATTAAAAGTCGACGATGAAGACGGTGGTTGAAGACTAGAGTTCTTCACATCGTTTGGTTGATTACTGATGTCTTGATTGGGATGTACACCCAAGACAAGGTAATAAGTGGTGATCGTCCAGACGTACTTGGAGATCGACCGGATATGCGAGAGCCTCTCTCCTATATTGGACATATGGGACGAGGAATATGGTGCCTACGGTTTCGTTCAGACCCAAAACGAACTTGCAAATGGATTGTATGTCTGACATTGTATTCTGCGCTGTATTCGTTGATCTCTGCTGAATATATATCTTCTTGGTGGCGGAGAATTTATTCTCTTGCTTAACACCCTTCTTTGAGACGTATGAACTTAGAGATTATATATTGGTGGAAATCAGTGGTACGGTATGGATTGACAATGTAGCATGTTAACATGCAAATGATCGAGGCTTAATGTTGAAAAGCAGAGTCTTGTGGTTGATGATCAAAGCATGAATTTAATTAGCATAGCTTTGTGTAGCGTTAATTCGCGAGCTTCACTCCCCGATATGAACCTAAAATGGTATTAGGGACGCAAGCAAATGGACATATGTTAGTTTCTAGCTACGAGTAACGTCATGGTATGAAGCCTAGACTGTTTACTTATGTGGATATTGGAAAACTTTATTGATGGAAAGCGAGGTACCTCGGAATTGATAGAACCGACTAAAAGGTTCTAGATGTCGACGTGACTGACCATTTTGGAGGTTCGATAGAACCGGCTATCATATATTTTATGGTATTGTCAATCATCGACGGATGATTGGCTTTGCAGGATCCAAGGGTTGCCCGTAGGTGTGATCCTGAGGCATTGCTAGTGTGTCTTGAATCGGTAAGGACGATCCCTTGCCTTAGTTCAAAGATGAAAACCCAATTTCCAATACGCTATTTTGTGATTTTAGTTGTAAACCTATATGGCAACGTAATATAATGGTACCTACGCCACCTATGATTAATACATTTATATTTGAAGTTGATTTCCTCACTTATAGTAGTAATAAAACATGAAATTTTGAGTATTAAGCATATTTGGCTATTATAAGGTAAAACTTTATCCTCGACTGCATTCATTGTGTGATGGTACCTGAGTCTTATAATAGCTTCATTTCTTCTTCTTAAGCATTGCGTGTTTATTCTTATGCACTGGTATTCATAGGGGATAAACCCGTTCCGTGTAATACGGCGTGGTCCCGCGATTTACCCAACTTTAAATTAAAAGCTAATAACTATTTTAGTTCTCACATCCGTCCCATGACTGACTCAGAGTTTATTGATTCTACATAAACTCTGGGTGCCCATATTTTCCGCACGGGCAGCTATTAGTTTAGTTTTGCAGATATTTCTTTATACAGGATCCTGGATTTACATCTGGAGCTATATTTGGAAAGCTTTGTATCCGTGTATTTCTTTCAGTTGTTGTAGTTGATGTCTTCCACTACACATTATATTCATGTATTATATTTTCCGCTATATTGTAATTTAAACCTCTGATTTATTTTTCCGTTGTATATTATTCATTTATTCATTGATATTCTTGTACTATGATATAAATTGTTGTAATAGTGATGATATGTTCTGTTGTTTGCGTTCCGATGCGTCATGTTCTCAAAGCAATCCGGGCTCCTCCGTCTCTTCGGGGATTGGGGAAGTCTGGGTCGTTTCAGTGTGGTATCAGAGCTTTGGTTTACAAAGCTAGAGAACAAGGCACATTAGAACCAAACGAAAAATTTTATCGGAGATAAGACTAGTAACATCCTATAAGAATGACTCATTAGAGATGGGGTTAGTAATACCATAGAATGAGTTCGAAGAATTTTATTTATAAAAATGAATTTAATTTTGAAAATTATATCTTATTATACTTATTTGAGTATTTTATTTTAAATTGATTTTGGAATATCGGGTATAAGGAGATTTTTAATATATGTCTGCTCCATGTGTATTTGAAGTCTCAAATATACTGGGTAGATATAGAATCACGCTCTAGTCACCCGGGGATGATCCTGATAATTGTGATCACATTACCAGTGCTTGTGTTCGAGTTTCGAAAGTGGATATCTATATGATTCTAATCGACTGGTGTGAGAACCGAAACTTAGTTAGGGTTAATGTTTGTGATTTGACATTGAAAATATGATTTTTGAATATATAAAAGTTATATATATATTTGAAAGGCTAACCAACTAATTGATTACTGGTTGTATTGTGTGATAATTAATTTAACTAAGAAAAATATTAGAATGATAAAACCAATAAATGAATGAATGATAAGTAAAGTCAAATCAAATATAAAGTAGAACTGAATTGAAAATTGATTGGAGTTTCATACATAGACATGTACATATATATATATATATATATATATGTTGAGCAGGTTAATGGCTTCACATTGAGTAAAGAAATAAATTGCGTGCATGACAAATAGGTGCACCTTAATGAGTTGGATGTGCAATTTTATTATTATATAAACTACTGTGAATGAATTTGGATGCGCTGTGATGGTTGCTCTGTGTGAAAAACAACGTACGTCATAGGATAACAAAAAATAAATTATAAACTACACCGTGTGGATAGCAACAACATATCATATTCCATATAAGCATTTGGTGCTTATATGATGAGGTTTGGATTTCCATATTGGCGAGATGCTTGTATGGCGATGACTGAATTACAGGTTGAACATAGGATTGATTATGGACTTAATAAAATACATATAAAGGTGCGTGGGGGCAAAATTTAATAAAAACCCTACAAAGGTCTGGAGATGACAAAAATTCACATCTCTCTTGTTTTTAGTTAAGACACATGGATTATTTTATTTCCAACACTGGGGCAAGGTATGAGATTTCGAGCTTTTTACACATCTCCCTTGGGCATGATAGGTCACAAAAATTGTGTATGATTTTTATTGATTTATTAGGTGCATAATACGCCCATAATTTTTTCAAACCCTCCCCGTACAAAGGAGGTTATGGCGAAATTTTTCGAAATTTAGGGTGTTAGGCAATTTTTTGAGATTTTTGAACATTCTTAGAAACTGAAAAGTTAAAGAATGAAAGCCAGAATGAAAGTTGAGTTAGTTAGTTAAAAAAAATTCAGCTCCGCTCCTTTTCGAGGATAAAAAGATTTTAAGTGGGGGAGATTGTAACAACCCAGGATTTCAGAACCAATTTAAAATTTTAATCTAAGCTATTTTAATGAATTTTAAGAATTTAAAATGATTTATTTTGAGAATTAACGATTTAAAATTTATTTAAATCGAAGTTAGAACGTATAAATTTAAAATTTAATTAAAACGAACTTTAAAGGGTGCAGTAGTTTGAAAATTCGATTTTAAACTTCAAATGGATATATAGAATTCAATATTAATCTGGATTGAGTAAAACCAGAAACATTGGAATATATTGAACTGTAATTTTCTAATGAATGTAAGAAAATGAGATTTCACTTTATAAATTGAAAGTTATATCCAGTTTAAAATTTCAAATATTCGCTATGGAATATATATATATTTTTAATATATATATATCCATTAAAAATAGCCATTTTGCAAACGACCCTCGTTTTCGACGACACCACTTTTGGTGGATCCGGAATGTCAAATTATAATTAAATTTAAATTTTCATAATTTTTGGAATTAATATGTGAGCGCAATAAATTTAAACATGTTTTCAATTTTAGTTTGAATTTAATTGACCAATTAAAATGCCATTTTTCAAACGGCTTCCAAATTCGATGAAATTAGTTCTGTTAGGACCGTATCGTAAAAACATAGCTAGATTTAATTTTTCTGTAACTTTTGGAGTTAGTATGTGGCCCCGGTAAATTAATTTGTACGTTTAATTTCAATATTGAACGTTAAATTAATTTACATTTTAATTTTGAGAAAAACTAACTAAAGCAGTCGAATTAGGTTACGAAACATATTCCATTGTGTCCGGAATGGGGGTATTTAGCTAGAGACGAAAGTCAAAGGGATTCGTTTGGAGTTCGGATGTAAAAACTAACATTTTTTGAATTAAAAGAATATTAAATAAAATAAATATATAAGTGGGCCAATCAGATTTTATTAAAACCTAATTCATTTATCTTAGAAAACCGTGGCTGCTCATATCGATCAAAGGTGGAAAACATCCTAAACTATTTCCCTTAAAATCGTTCGATCCACTCAGTGATTCAAGAAATAATATAAACAAACATGGTTGTACTCTCTATGCTCTTCAAATCCGTACCCCTTTGATCAATTTTCATTTTCTGGTTTGGGAGAAATCGAAGCTCGAACACCTGCCGTTTCGAGGCGTTTTCTGGCATCCTCGGTGGTGCGGGCGGGCCCCACTTCCAGGCGGAGATATAACTCTCGGCGGCGCATGAGGTGATAGACTCTGATCATCGTCACGACAACTGATGGTGGAGCAAGGTTGAACCCTAGTTTTAGAGCACGGGTACGAGCAGTTCGGGAAGGAGATAATTAAGGTTAAACCTTAATTAATTAAAGCTAATGACCGTATTGATGTGATTAATGTTTATAATATCATAACTATTTCATACGAGGACGGAATTGGACGATTTCAAATCCGCTTGAATCGTGATGAAGAGATCTTCGAAATGGAACATACTAGAACCAAAACGGAGCAAATTAGAATTTGAGGCAAAGTTAAACCCAAACAGTACTGAAATCATTCGTTAAAGATTGACGGAGTGGAAACCAAAGTGAGAATTCTCTCACTACAATATTTGTATAGTTATTTATGACAAAAATGAAAATATATGAATTACCAGTGTTGATTCTTATTTGTTAAGTTATTTATTTTTGGAGTTCAACACACGAACTCTTCACAAATCATTTGAAATAGAAGCGATGTATGGATATTAGCGACACTCGCACTTCATACTCCGCAGATGGACACTTGTGGCGCCGTAAACGACATTTGGTTATTAAGTATTTATTTATATGGATGATTTGGTGATTTGTGTATTGTGATTGTAATGATTAACATATTAAAAATAATTTTAACATTAATATGGTAGTTGAAATTAGATTATCAATATCTGTTTATAATTTAAACAGTGAAAATTGGCTAAGTAGAAAAATAATTCAAACTGAATTTGAATTGGTTAAATTTATTAACCAATAATTTATTTAAATAGACTGTTGTTGTTTGAACACCCCACACGGGCATTGGGTTGATATTTGACGTACACTAACCCATAGTTGTATCTCAATCGATTGGTTGACAGACTATGGTGAGCGTTATTTGATTATTTAATGCTTATACAGTTGTAGAATGCACTCTGGATGATGTTTGAATGTTTAATGATTATTTATCATTACTGTTGAATACATGCGATGTATGAAATCCGTATAACTGAAATTATATCGTAATTGATTGAGTCGCATTCCGATTCAGAATATGAACGAATATTTAAAAATTATATTCAGTGAATAATCAAAATACGATTTTGATGTCCGATTTTGGATGGACACGAAAATATTGAAATATATAAGGCCAAGTTAAGTAGATATACGTCATTTTTACTCGAACGGAATTTTCTGTCGATTTTATCTATTTTATAAAGAATATCGAAAATAATTGATTTCAAAATCTGATATTTTGAAAATATTATCATTTTAATATTGTAATGATATGGAATATTCAATTTTGATTTGAAATTGACATGGAAGTTGGAATCATTTTTAAAACGAATTTATAAAATACATTTTAAATGGAAATCCTATATATATATATATATATATATTAAATGGCTTGAATAGAACGCGCCGCGCATCGATCGTTCGCGAATTTCAACCATTAACTTCAAATTGATGTAACGGGGTATCCGACTGTCGGATTCTCCTAAAACCGGAACCGTTAGGTTACTATCGAAAAGATCTTTCCAATGGAAATAAGAGATTAAAATTTGAACGGTTGGCTTTCAAATTATGTAACGACCAGCAAATTCGAGCCCTTTGCGTCGACCAAATACAATACAAGTCCGACCCAAATTGCACGAAAATACGAATCATTAATAGAAAGAAGTTAGAGGATGAGATAGAAAAGGTAGAACTAATAGAATAGAAGAAGAAGAAGAACACAACTGAGAAGAATCAGAGTAAACACGAATCTCACAGTGGAACGAATAAAATATGTTATATAACATAACTTTGAAATACAAAACTGTATTGTATATACATACCATTTATCAGAGTACAATACATCATATCACAGCGGAAATAATCTCTAACTAACTATTAGTGAAGCCTTCTGCTTCCAGCTCCTCCAAGTGAATCTGCAAAGCCCGAAACACTTGACTGCCCGTACAAATTTGGGCACCCAAGAGTTTAGGGAAAACAACAAAATAAACTCTGGGTCAGTCATGGGACTGGTGTGAGTAAATTCCAATCATACGGTTTAACTTTGAAAATCCTTTTGAAAACAAAAGGATAATAGTAAGACCAGCCCACACATAAACATGGACGATTTTTACCTTACTATTACCCAAAACATTTTTAATATCAAAATCCAGTGATATTATAATAATGTCTAATCAAGTAAATAACCAAATAGCAGAACGCTTGCATCTCACGCTCTACATACCTAGTATAAAATCAAAAACCGCAGGGCGCTTATTGGAGATTGGATTCCAACTATGACAAGGTATGGGACCGCCTGTCGATAGTGTATCTCTAAAGGCAAATACACTGAGTTCAACAAGAACGTCTTACAACCCGGCCCACACATGACCGACCACTCATTTCGCTTGAGTGTATCGAATGTATATCACCAACGGTTGGAATCAAACCACTGTTTCCCGAAAAGGGACAGCATCGACATAGATTAAAGAAGTAAAAGGAATTTCTCTAGATGGGTGATTATACACCCTAATGGGAGCGACCCACATAGCCATGCTGCCTGCCCGATTTTTGTCATTTCCCGGTTGTGAGACTTGAGGCTACGTCTATCTTTTAGAACATCTGGCCAACATACACTTTGAATGCCACGTCGTCAAACCTGTCAAATCACTAGTTGATCTTCCCCAAAAATATTATGGGTATAAAAGCTAAGAGAAACGAATTTCTCCGCCACCAGACGTAATACCTTGAAAAGATCGTCTTATGTGACCGTTAGGAATACTTTGTCAGACATTCATCCATACAAGTTGTCCTGGGACTGGACAAACAGAAAACACCATTCTGGGACAGGACGACCCTTGCATTTTACTCCGTCTTCAATTGTCGTCAGCATAATCTATTCGCAGCGCTTATGCCTATACGGAGTGGTTTTAGATAATATATCCAACCGGTCTCTCCGTATTGACAACGATGGTCAAAACACTTCGATAGTCGGTTATTTAACTATCGAAGTAAAATCAAACATCCATTCAATTGTACGACTAAACATCACACAACCACGGGCACTTTTTATTTAACATTCGTTTTATTATTCGAATTCCCATATCTTACCAGATATTTCTCAAATCTCGTTTTAGCACTTTCACACTTCTTGGAAAATATTCTCAGTTATTATAACTCTTATTCTTATATTTCCCTGGACAACATCGTTGCTTATTACTTTAAAATAAGTGGATTTCAAAACAAACTGTTTACATTCCCTATGGAGTAGTGCTATATAAAATTCATGCTTAAGTTTGGTCAACAACACTAATTTATCGTTGTAGTTCAAAACTTGTCATACGCTGTCATATTCTCCTTTATAACCAATCTCGACGTAACAGTCACGCTTAAGCCTAGTCAACAACGTTATTTTATCGCTATAGTTCACAGACTTGCAATACGCTACTATATTCTACTTTATGATTAATCTCACACCACTTTCTATTAAAAAATCTTGACATTTTTTTCCGTTACAAAAATCTTGATATCTCTTTCCGTTACAAAAAATCTTGACATCTCTAATTCAATAAAATTTTAAGTGAGGCCCACTTAAGAAACAATTATTTAATTAAAAATAATTAACTAATATTTTACTTTATAAAGTGAACTATAAAGTACCAGTTTACAATAGAATTTCTTTTACAGTTTAAAGCTTCGCTTTAATTATGAAAATCTAATTTTTTTTCTTTTAATCGATCTCGTTGATTCGCCTGACGGCCAATCAACTTCTTACAAACGATGTGTTTATGGTCGACTGTTGCCACTTTCTAAATCGATATCATTAAATCAAAACAAATGTTAAATTTTTATTCAACACGGTTCAAACAGTGCATACATAAAACAGACAAACAAACAATACATATAAAAATTGAGGAATCCGGTTGGATTCGTCCAACCGGTTTCCGCATCCACAGATGTTAGTCAAAACAATTATCACTGATTCCATACTAGGGAATATTATAATCGATGGAATCAGTACCCAACCAATGATGTGTACATATGCAACGATAGATATATATTTCAACCAATTTTAATGGTAATCTACCTAAACGACCATCACACAACATTCAATCATTATTTAAATATAATTAAAATATTTTAAATAAAACAGAGTCAGTGAATTTACTCACCTTTGCGCGTTAACCGTTAAATAACGATTTGCGTCAGTCGGTTAAACCAGTCCTCATCGCTCCGACTGTCCAAGCACCACCTGTACACCATATTTCATGTATACGTCCCGTACTTCCCGTGCCAAGGACTCGGTGGTACATTTTGAAGACTGACCTGCCGTCAGTAAAACTTCACTCAGAATGAAGCCTTACTTCTTTAAAAATCAAAACACCACCCCCGTAAGTCTCCTTTGCTTATACATGATACAACCAACTCGAACTCCATCCATGAAATCGCACCTTGGTGTTCTCTCCCCGTTGATACATTAGAAGTTGCGAAAAAGGAATATCATAGAACCCTCCAAAATCGCATACAGATGGTTTGCTATCCGCTCACCCAAAAATCCAAATGAAAACATGATTTAAGGCCTTAACCTCCCATTGTCGTGACCATTCCCAAACAACCAGTTCTGCCTTGCTACATACTTGCAGCTCACACACGCCTTTGCACCACAAAGTAACTGTTAACATCACACACTACTCCTCGTTTCACCATCATTCTCCACAAACTCCTGCTATGTAAACAATGAACCCCCCCTCTAACCCAAGACAAAGCACCATGCCCTTCTCCTAAGAACGCATCGTCTCCCTTCCATTTGTACTCATGCACTACTTCATGTGTAGCATCCCTCTCCTTTTTCAGTTTTGTCCGTAACCAACTCCCTTCCTCCATTTGTTTCTTCCTTCTACTGGAATGCGAGAAGCTCCACAAACCAGTCCCTTAACCCTTCGGCAAAACCCCTCTATACACTACACTTCTTCCATTTTCATGCAGTGACCGAACAAGTACAGGTGAGAGCGAATAAGAGGAAAAGGATAAGTGGTTTAAGGTTTGAGGCTTGCGTTAAATGCTTTATGAATGGGATAATAACGAACGGTTTATAAAGGAAGAGAAAGATCGCTTTTTCACTGGTTTGTGAAGGTTTGGGTTCTCTGTTTTGTTTTTCTGCAAAGAAGAAGTATACCGTGTATTTATATGTCATTGATACTTGGCTACTAAGTTTCGTACAGTGTAGCTTGGCTAGTTTAGGGTAGCTGCTGTAGAAAACTTGGTGCGCATTGAGTTATCCTTTCGCAGGATAGCTGCATACATTTTTACAGTGTTTTAAAATGAAGCTGTACGATTCTTGGCTGCTAAGACATGATTTCTATTATTAAAATATCAATAATGAATTCAAGAATTGAATTATACTGTTGCGCTTCTTAGATATTATGATATTTGCTTGGTACATCCTGAACCAGATTTCGTGAGGATCTTTGATAGTTTGATATATATACTTTTAGCACGGTGATATTTTGCGCATAGGTTAGCATACATTTTATCTCATAGCTTGATAGGTTTACATCGAGCTGTCCTTAGCTGGTTTAGAGTAGGTAACAGCGTTGGGGTACTTCAGTGATTTGAAAACACGTTGCAGAGTTATTTCTTCGTCGCGAAGTTGGGTATAATATTTAGGCATGTTCTCAAGATTTGCATAATTTGATTGGTGTCACTTGTATTATGGGTGGTAGGATCGATGGAAGATATGACAGCGAAAATGATAAATCAGGTATGCTTTAGATTTGATATGCCAGCTTAGCTTTTCTTCAGCATGTGCGGTATGGTGACTTAGGAACTAAGGAATGGTATTTTATAATATGGACGTACCAAGTTTCAAGTGTCACATTTTAGTATATCCCATTACTTAAGATTTCGTTCATGTCCGAGTTGCTATGGACAGAAATAAAAATACGATCGTTTCCAGTGAGGTGCCACGATCCCAAAAGTATAATAATATCGGTCGGGTTACTCATATTTTGAAACCCCAAATTATTGTTACAGGGTGCAAAATACTCCAAATAAAAAGTTGTGTATTTAATTAATTAAAAATTACAATAAAATTCTAAAAATTAAATTATCACTATGCCTCAAAAGAACCTTATCCAAATTCGAATCCGATATCTAATTATATTCAGATAACCGTTATGGCCAAGAACGATTATGCCGCTGCTTTTCTGAATATTTAATTTGGACATAACTTCCACTCTATAACAAGAAATCTTGGTTTTTTTACTTCTGTTAGAAAGATACAGTTCAATAGATTCCAGCGTTTCTTGTTTCGAGGAAATCCGATTTATAACGAACCATGTATATTCAGTTAATGTTCAAAGCGTTAAATTACGAACTGCAGCGATATTATAAGCTCAATTATATTTGATATATATTTTTATACGTTCAATTTCATTTTAATTAATATATAAATCCACTTATAACACGAATTCAATATTTAAACTGATTTAAATATTCAAATATAAACCGGTAAAACTGCGGGACATTACATTCCTTCCCCCTTAAAATAATTTCGTCCTCGAAATTGCTAAGATAGGGAAAATGCTACAATCTCTGTTGTAAACAGGTTAAAAACCTTTTTGGTTTACTTCATAATTTCAGTTTCAACTAACTGATTAATTCCAATTAAATATTATTTCCTTCTTATTTCGAATATTTTCAAAATTCTGAAAATTTCTTAACAGCTTAAATTTTCGGAGAATTTCGTCAGCACCTCCTCTGCAGGGCTTATTCGGTACTACTACAACTTCCCTCTCTGGGCATTTTCCAATCCAAAAGAAATTCAAACAGCCATTTTGTCTGACATTCCACTCTATCTCTTCTATTTGCTGCCCAATCAGCATATACCACATCATTTCCACTTGAATTCCATTAAAATTATCCTCGAACCATATCATCCACATATATCTTCATTCAAACTCCGATTCCAAACTCAATTCCAACTCTTGATTCATCAATTCAATTCCATTTCAGATTATCTCTAATTCAAACCAATTTTATTTTACTTAGTTAAATTTCTATTTATTTACTTTATAAGTAAATTTTAAATTTCGAAATTCAAATTCTTGGGATTTATTTCAAATCAGTTTGAAATAATATATATTTACATATAATAATAGAAATTCAAAACATTTGAATTTTTAACAACTCGTTTCTCAAAACAATTCAAAAACCAAATCTTTTGATAATAATCCATCACTTAGAAACTTGAAAACGAACACTGATAATGCGGCCGTCATGATCAGAATTTATTTTCCAGTGATCAAAGTGAGTTCAATATTATATCATTTTCAAAACTCATTTTCAAATACTTTATTTTGAAACTACATCAAAATATTCTTTTCAAATGCTTGGAAAATATTTATGAATTCACCCAGGATCTTAAAATTCCATATATATAATCCAAATACCATTTCCAACTCTTTTCCAAGTTTAAGAGTTTTAATTCCAATTTTGATTTAAATTCAGATTTAGTTCATCTGATTTGTAGTTTATCCTTATGTAATATTTCGATTGGTTATTTATGTAACCAACTTAATTGTTAATCTTTTCGATTATACTAACGATTAACACATCCAACATATTATAATAATATCAAGATATATACTTCTCATTATATCAAATTACATTTTGGGTAAAACTATTTCATTTACCCAGCTTTCAAAACAATATTGTGTCAAATTACCCTGTTCAAGAGTTTAGAAACACCTATCGATACAGTTTGCAATCCAGTATCGACCAGAATTTATAAACCACTCGCCAAACCAATCAACACAATATAAAACAGTTCTTATATCAATTTACAAATACGCGCTCATATCTATACACTCAAACTCAATCTAGGGTATTATTAACCCCATCTCTACTGAGTCACGCCACAGAGCCAAGGTAATCACTTAACCTTCTTCTCTGATACCAACTGTAACGACCCGCAAATTCGAGCCCTTTGCGTCGACCAAATACAATACAAGTCCGACCCAAATTGCACGAAAATACGAATCATTAATAGAAAGAAGTTAGAGGATGAGATAGAAAAGGTAGAACTAATAGAATAGAAGAAGAAGAAGAACGCAACTGAGCAGAATCAGAGTAAACACGAATCTCACAGCGGAAAATAAAATATGTTATATAACATAACTTTGAAATACGAAACTGTATTGTATATACATACCATTTATCAGAGTACAATACATCATATCACAGCGGAAATAATCTCTAACTAACTAATAGTGAAGCCTTCTGCTTCCAGCTCCTCCAAGTGAATCTGCAAAGCCCGAAACACTTGACTGCCCGTACAAATTTGGGCACCCAAGAGTTTAGGGAAAACAACAAAATAAACTCTGGGTCATTCATGGGACTGGTGTGAGTAAATTCCAATCATACGGTTTAACTTTGAAAACAAAAGGATAATAGTAAGACCATCCCACACATAAACATGGACGATTTTTACCTTACTATAACCCAAAACATTTTTAATATCAAAATCCAGTGATATTATAATAATGTCTAATCAGGTAAATAACCAAATAGCAGAACGCTTGCATCTCACGCTCTACATACCTAGTATAAAATCAAAAACTGCAGGGCGCTTATTGGAGATTGGATTCCAACTATGACAAGGTATGGGACCACCTGCCGATAGTGTAGCTCTAAAGGCAAATACACTGAGTTCAACAAGAACGTCTTGCAACCTGGCCCGCACATGACCGACCACTCATTTCGCTTGAGTGTATCGAATGTATATCACCAACGGTTGGACTCAAACCACCGTTTCCCGAAAAGGGACAGCATCGACATAGATTAAAGAAGTAAAAGGAATTTCTCTAGATGGGTGATTATACACCCTAATGGGAGCGACCCACATAGCCATGCTGCCTGCCCGATTTTTGTCATTTCCCGGTTGTGAGGCTTGAGGCTACGTCTATCTTTTAGAACATCTGGCCAACATACACTTTGAATTCCACATCGTCAAACCCGTCAAATCACTAGTTGATCTTCCCCAAAAATATTACGGGTATAAAAGCTAAGAGAAACGAATTTCTCCGCCACCAGACGTAATACCTTGAAAAGATCGTCTTATGTGACCGTTAGGAATACTTTGTCAGACATTCGTCCATACAAGTTGTCCTAGGACTGGACAAACAAAAAACACCATTCTGGGGCAGGACGACCCTTGCATTTCACTCCGTCTTCAATTGTCGTCAGCATAATCTATTCGCAGCGCTTATGCTTATACGGAGTGGTTTTTGATAATATATCCAACCGGTCTCTCCGTATTGACAACGTTGGTCAAAACACTTCGATAGTCGGTTATTTAACTATCGAAGTAAAATCAAACATCCATTCAATTGTACGACTAAACATCACACAACCACGGGCACTTTTTATTTAACATTCGTTTTATTATTCGAATTCCCATATCTTACCAGATATTTCTCAAATCTCGTTTTAGCACTTTCACACTTCTTGGAAAATATTCTCAGTTATTATAACTCTTATTCTTATATTTCCCTGGACAACATCGTTGCTTATTACTTTAAAATAAGTGGATTTCAAAACAAACTGTTTACATTCCCTATGGAGTAGTGCTATATAAAAATCATGCTTAAGTTTGGTCAACAACGCTAATTTATCGTTGTAGTTCAAAACTTGTCATACGCTGTCATATTCTCCTTTATAACCAATCTCGACGTAACAGTCACGCTTAAGCCTAGTCAACAGCGTTATTTTATCGCTATAGTTCACAGACTTGCAATACGCTACTATATTCTACTTTACGATTAATCTCACACCTCTTTCTGTTATAAAAATCTTGACATCTTTTTCCATTACAAAAATCTTGATATCTCTTTCCGTTACAAAAAATCTTGACATCTCTAATTCAATAACATTTTAAGTGAGGCCCACTTAAGAAACAATTATTTAATTAAAAATAATTAACTAATATTTTACTTTATAAAGTGAACTATAAAGTACCAGTTTACAATAGAATTTCTATTACAGTTTAAAGCTTCGCTTTAATTATGAAAATCTAATTTTTTTTTCTTTTAATCGACCTCGTTGATTCGCCTGACGGCCAATCAACTTCTTACAAACGATGTGTTTATGGTCGACTGTTGCCACTTTCTAAATCGATATCATTAAATCAAAACAAATGTTAAATTTTTATTCAACACGGTTCAAACAGTGCATACATAAAACAAACAAATAGTACATATAAATATTGAGGAATCCGGTTGGATTCGTCCAACCGGTTTCCGCATCCACAGATGTTAGTCCAAACAATTATCACTGATTCCATACTAGGGAATATTATAATCGATGGAATCAGTACCCAACCAATGATGTGTACATATGCAACGATAGATATATATTTCAACCAATTTTAATGGTAATCTACCTAAACGACCATCACACAACATTCAATCATTATTTAAATATAATTAAAATATTTTAAATAAAACAGAGTCAGTGAATTTACTCACCTTTGCGCGTTAACCGTTAAATAACGATTTGCGTCAGTCGGTTAAACCAGTCCTCATTGCTCCGACTGTCCAAGCACCACCTGTACACCATATTTCAGGTATACGTCCCGTACTTCCCGTGCCAAGGACTCGGTGGTACATTTTGAAGACTGACCTGCCGTCAGTAAAACTTCACTTAGAATGAAGCCTTACTTCTTTAAAAATCAAAACACCACCCCCGTAAGTCTCCTTTGCTTATACGTGATACAACCAACTCGAACTCCATCCATGAAATCGCGCCTTGGTGTTCTCTCCCCGTTGATACATTAGAAGTTGCGAAAAAGGAATATCATAGAACCCTCCAAAATCGCATACAGATGGTTTGTTATCCGCTCACCCAAAAATCCAAATGAAAACATGATTTAAGGCCTTAACCTCCCATTGTCGTGACCATTCCCAAACAACCAGTTCTGCCTTGCTACATACTTGCAGCTCACACACGCCTTTGCACCACAAAGTAACTGTTAACATCACACACTACTCCTCGTTTCACCATCATTCTCCACAAACTCATGCTATGTAAACAATGAAACCCCCCCTCTAACCCAAGACAAAACACCATGCCCTTCTCCTAAGAACACATCGTCTCCCTTCCATTTGTACTCATGCACTACTTCACGTGTAGCATCCCTCTCCTTTTTCAGTTTTGTCTGCAACCAACTCCCTTCCTCCATTTGTTTCTTCCTTCCACTGGAATGCGAGAAGCTCCACAAACCAGTCCCTTAACCCTTCGGCAAAACCCCTCTATACACTACACTTCTTCCATTTTCATGCAGTGACCGAACGATTACAGGTGAGAGCGAATAAGAGGAAAAGGATAAGTGGTTTAAGGTTTGAGGCTTGCGTTAAACGCTTTATGACTGGGAGAATAACGAACGGTTTATAAAGGAAGAGAAAGATCGCTTTTTCACTGGTTTGTGAAGGTTTGGGTTCTCTGTTTTGTTTTTCTGCAAAGAAGAAGTATACCGTGTATTTATATGTCATTGATACTTGGCTACTAAGTTTCGTACAGTGTAGCTTGGCTAGTTTAGGGTAGCTGCTGTAGAAAACTAGGTGTGCATTGAGTTATCCTTTCATAGGATAGCTGCATACATTTTTACAGTGTTTTAAAATGAAGCTGTACGATTCTTGGCTGCTAAGACATGGTTTCTATTATTAAAATATCAATAATGAATTCAAGAATTGAATTATACTGTTGCGCTTCTTAGATATTATGGTATTTGCTTGGTACGTCCTGAACCAGATTTCGTGAGGATCTTTGATAGTTTGATATATATACTTTTAGCACAGTGATCTTTTGCGTATACGTTAGCATACATTTTATCTCACAGCTTGATAGGTTTGCATCGAGCTGTCCTTAGCTGGTTTAGAGTAGGTAACAGCGTTGGGGTACTTCAGTGATTTGAAAACACGCTGCAGAGTTATTTCTTCGTCGCGAAGTTGGGTATAATATTTAGGCATGTTCTCAAGATTTGCAGAATTTGATTGGTGTCACTTGTATTATAGGTGGTAGGATCGATGGAAGATATGACAGCGAAAATGATAAATCAGGTAGGCTTTAGATTTGATATGCCAGCTTAGCTTTTCTTCAGCATGTGTGGTATGGTGACTTAGGAACTAAGGAATGGTATTTTATAATATGGACGTACCAAGTTTCAAGTGTCACATTTTAGTATATCCCATTACTTAAGATTTCGTTCATGTCCGAGTTGCTATGGACAAAAATAAAAATACGATCGTTTCCAGTGAGGTGCCACGATCCCAAAAGTATAATAATATCGGTAGGTTGACTCATATTTTGAAACCTCAAATTATTGTTACAAAGTGCAAAATACTCCAAATAAAAAGTTGCGTATTTAATTAATTAAAAATTACAGTAAAATTCTAAAAATTAAATTATCACTACGCCTCAAAAGAACCTTATCCAAATTCGAATCCGATATCTAATTATATTCAAATAACCGTTATGGCCAAGAACGATTATGCCGCTGCTTTTCTGAATATTTAATTTGGACATAACTTCCACTCTATAACACGAAATCTTGGTTTTTTTACTTCTGTTAGAAAGATACAGTTCAACAGATTCCAGCGTTTCTTGTTTCGAGGAAATCCGATTTATAACGAACCATGTATATTCTGTTAATGTTCAAAGCGTTAAATTACGAACTGCAGCGATATTATAAGCTCAATTATATTTGATATATATTTTTATACGTTCAATTTCATTTTAATTAATATATAAATCCACTTATAACACGAATTCAATATTTAAACTGATTTAAATATTCAAATATAAACCGGTAAAACTGCGGGACATTACAAATTATGTCCAAATCAATTTCAGAAAAGGTCGCTATGGATGCAGTTCGGTGGCCGTTATTGGAAACAGGCTGTAAGGGCCTTAATAAAATTATTAAAAATATGGAAAAATCATGTAAAATCATAATGAACGGTTTGGAAAGATTTCTAGATGAAAAATTCCAAGTTTCGAAAGATAAAAATATATTTTGTTCGAAATGAACTAGTTATTAACTAGAATAATAATCCAATATTTTTAAATAAATAAATTGGATTAGTAAATGGTTTTAAAATAACCAGAATTTTTCCATGAATAAATTGGAATGGATTTGGATGGAAATAATCTTCGGAATATTTCGATATTGGATAACTTGATTATACGGATACGGTTGAGGAATTTGGAAGATACAGATATAGTTTTTCCCAATACGATATCCGTTGGTTTCAGAATTTGATATTAAATATAACGCGATATTATTTCTATTTAGAGCCATGTATTTAATATCAAATTTGATTTTGGGTTTATCGTGAGCGATGTTTTATATAACATTAGTTCTTTAACCCAATTAACAGTGAAGATATGATTTGGAATTTATAAATCTTTTTATTAAGATTTAATGGAAATTTTCTAAAGTAAAGTTTTCCAATTTAATATATTAAATTGAAATTGAATGGAATTCGATTTGGTAATAATTGAAATGAGCTTCTGTAAAGGAAGACTGTTACTATATATGGAATTTAAAGAGCCCAGCCGTTATTCCATTTATAGTACTAGTTTGATACGGAAATTTATATCGATTATGAATTGTTCGAATTTCTGTGATGGTTCAATTTTTATGGAAGATGATTTTGGGTTTATCGTGAGCGATGTTTTAAATAACATTAGTTCTTTAACCCAATTAACAGTGAAGATATGATTTGGAATATATAAATCTTTTTATTAAGATTTAATGGAAAATTTCCAATATAAAGTTTACCAAATTAATATATTAAATTGGAATTGAATGGAATTCGATTTGGTAGTAATAGATATGAGCTTTTGTAAAGTAAGACCGTTACTATAAATGGAATTTGAAGGGCCCAGCCGTTATTCTGTTTATAGTACTAGTTTGATACGGAAATTTATATCGATTATGAATTGTTTGAATTTCCGTGAAGGTTCCATTTTTATGGAAGATGATTTTGGGTTTATCGTGAATGGTGTTTTAAATAACATACGTTCTTTAACCTCGTCAAAGACATGACTTATTTCCTAAATTTGAATAGTCATTATATAATTATTTTTGGAGATTAAAACTAAGTGGAGTATTAATGAATCTTTAATTAGATTGAAACGTGAATGTGGTAATTAAATTTATCGAATTCAAGGAATGATCGAGAATGGAGTACCACCAGTTTTACTCCACGCGATAGTTAAATCTTTAATTGGATTTGAAACAAGAAATGGTAATTGAATTTACCGATAACTGGATGGTTGTTAGATATGGAGTACTACCAGTTTTGCTTCATAGGATGAATAGGTTGGGATTGGGTTAATAAAATAAATGGTTACTTCGGCAAGGCTCGATAATCCCGACTAGTAAATAAAATCTTTTGAAACTGATATCCAAAGGAGGATAAAAGAATAAGTTTAAAAGAATTTATCTTTAATAAAATTAATGGGACATTTTTCCAAAGATATGAATATTTGAATAAAAGAATATTATGGATTGGAATGAGGCGTATGATTTGTTTTTATATCACTTGATTATAAGATACGCGAATTATTCGGAATGACCGGGTTTAACCCATTATGAATAGTTAATACGACGATTAAAAGTCAATGATGAAGACGGTGGTTGAAGATCGGAGATCTTCACATCATTTGGATGATTACTGATGTCTTGATTGGGATGTACACCCAAGACAAGGTAATAAGTGGTGATCGTCCAGACGTACTTGGAGATCGACCGGATATGCGAGGGCCTCTCTCCTGTATTGGACATATGGGATGAGGAATAAGGTGCCTCCGCTTTCATACAGACCCAGAACGGAGTTGCAAATGGATTGTTTGTCTGACGTTGTATTCCGTGCTGTATTCGTTGATCTCTGCTAAATATATATTTGTTTGGTGGCGGAGAATTTATTCTCTTGCTTAACACCCTTCTCTGAGACGTATGAGCTTAGAGGTTATATATTGGTGGAAATCAGTGGTACGGTATGGATTGACAACGTGGCATGCTAAGATGCAAATGATCGAGGCTTATTGTTGAAAAGCAGAGTCTTGTGGTTGATGATCAAAGCACGGTTTTAATTAGCATAGCTTTGTGTAGCGTTAACTCGCGAGCTTCACTCACCGGTATGAACCTAAAACGGGATTACGGACGCAGGGAAATGGACATATGTTAGTTTCTAGTTACGAGCAACGTCATTGTATGGAGCCTAGACTATTTACTTATGTGGATATTGGAAAACTTTATTGATGGAAAGCGAGGTACCTCAGAATTGATAGAACCAACTAAAAGGTTCTAGATGATCGACGTGACTGACCATTTTCGAGGTTCGATAAGACCGGCTAACATACAGCTTATGGTATTGCCAATCATCGACGGATAACCGGCTCTGCAGGATCCAAGGGTTCCCCGTAGGTGTGATCCCCAGGCATTGCTAGTGTGTCTCGAATCGGTAAGGACGATCCCTTGCCTTGGTTCATATATGGAAACTCAATGTCCAATACGCGATTTTATGATTTTAGTTTTAAACCTATATGGCGACGTAATATAATGGTACCTACGCCGCCTATGATTGATACATTTATATTTGAGGTTGATTTCCTCACTTATAGTAATAATAAAAGATAAAATTTCACGTATTAAGCATATTTGGCTATTATAAGGTAATTGTAACAACCCGGAAAACCAGAACAAATTTAAAAATTTATTTTAAGGAAATTTTGTTAGAAAACGTGTCAGAAATTAAAATTTCCATTTTTAAATTATAATAAAGCCCTTAAAAATAGCCATGTTGCGAACGACCCCTGTTTTCAACGAAACCACATTTGTTGGATCCGGAATGTTAAATTATTGTTAGGTTTAAATTTCCATAATTTTTGGAATTAATATGTGGGCGTGGTAAATTAAAACGCGTTTGGTAATTTCTGTTTAATTGGATCGACCATTAAAAAGGCTATTTTTCAAACGGTCTCCAAATTCGACGGATTTAATTTTGTTAGGATCGTATCGTCAAAACATAGCTAGATTTATTTTTCGGGAATTTTTGGAATCAGTATGTGGCCCCGGTAAATTAAAATGTACGTTCAAATTTTATATTGAGCGTTATATATTTTAATTTAGAGAAAAACAGACTGAAACAGTCGAATGGGCTTACGAAACGTAGTCCATTGTCTCCAGAATAGGGGTATTAAGCTGGGGGAGCTGTCTTTGGGTTTGGTTTGGAGTGCATATGGATTAACGGGCCTTTTTGAAATTAAATAAATAAATTATTCAATTATAAATACAAGGACCAATAGGATTTCTTTCTCCAAACCATAAATCACTTTTTAAAAAACCGTCGCTGCCCTCGTTTTCAACGCAGAAGGCGTTCAGATCTTCCCTCCTCAATAAATTTTGATCCACTCAATGAAATCATTTAATTCTTAAGGCAATATCATAGAGAATCTCATGCTCTACAAATCCATACGGGTTTGATCTTTCGAAGTGGAGTATTTCGTTCAGACCGTTGCCTTGAAGTTCCGTCATTCGAACCGCCGCCTATCCTCCGTGCTACGATCGAGTTCGACGATAGGGGGACCTTTGGGTGTGGATTTCCAAGCTCTCCGGCGTGGCGCTGTCCGATCGTCGCGAAGTTGAGTGTGATGATCGCAAAACCCAGACCTAGTTTTGAACGGTTTTGAAAATCGTTGGCCCGTGTAATTCGTGAAGGAGAAGATTAATTTTTTTTAATTAATTCCTTAGTTAATTAATTATAAAATTGTCATTAGCCTTTAAAAATTCACAACTTGTTCATGCGATGTCGAAATCACATGAAACAGGAACCATTGTGATCGTGACAACGTCTTCTACATTCTAGAAGAGACTGGAACATATTTGGAACTATCTACAAAACTAGAAGGAGTGGAACACAATGTGAGCAATCTAAATTCAAAATAAATGATGAAAATTATATTAGGTTGCAGAGGGAGCTTAGTAGCTCCTGACACCATTTTCTGTTAAACCATGGATGATTGTGTGATGGTTGTATTGTGGAAACTGATTGTGATTTAAATGATTGATTGTGGTTGCAACAAAAATATTCATTATTTAGAATAAAACATTTTAACAATAAAAATTACATTTTTATTATATGTATGAATCACAAAAATATTCATTGTTTGGAATAAAATCTTTTAACAATAAAAATTACATTTTTATTGTATGTACGAACCACAAAAATATTCATTGTTTCGAATAAAATGTTTTAACAATAAAAATTACATTTTTATTGTATGTACGAATCACAAAAATATTCATTGTTTAGAATAAAATATTTTCACAATAAAAATTACATTTTTATTGTATGTGTGAATCATAAAAATATTCATTATTTGGAATAAAATGTTTTAACAATAAAAATTACATTTTTATTGTATGTAGGAATCACAAAAATATTCATTGTTTGGAATAAAATATTTTAAAAATAAAAATTACATTTTTATTGTATGTAGGAATCACAAAAATATTCATTGTTTGGAATAAAATGTAACAAGAAAAATTACATTTTTATTGTATGTATGAATCACAAAAATATTCGTTGTTTGGAACCGTTGTATCTAACCGTCGGATTTTCCCAAAACAAGAATCGTTGGGTTCGCTTTGGAAAGATCTTTCCAAAAATTTTAAATTTGTTAAGATCCAACGGTTATATTTCGAGAAATGTGTAATTCAAATCTAAATAAAAACAGCGTCAGGGCCGCGTAATGACCTGAAACATCGTTCAAATTAAATGGGCTATTTTTATATAAATAAAAATAGCGATAAATCGTTATAAAATACTATAAACGATCTGGAATGAAAATAAACCAATTTTCCTTGGTTTATAAAGTAATATGGACGGTTAGATTTATTTGACATTAATCTTTAGAATTGAATTAAATTTAACCAAAGAAAGAAATGATTTGAATTATATATATTCGAGGATTATTTGAAAAGGCCGAGTTAAGTCTCATTGTCAAATAATTATAGGATGACTTAAAGTCGAAGACATTGAAGACGGTGGTTGAAGACTGGCGATCTTCACATTGAATGGACGACTACTGATGTCTTGGATTGGTTAGCTCCCAAGAAGGAGTTAAAGTGGTAGTTGTTCGGGCGTACTTGTTGATGTCCGGATAGGCGAGGACCTTTCTTCCGTATTGGACATATGGAACGAGGAATAAGGTGTCTCCAGTTTCGTTCAGTCCCAAAACGGACTTGTAAATGGATGTGTGTCTGACATTGGATTTCGTTCTGTGTTGATTAATTTCTATTAAAAATATATATCTGTTTGGTGGAGGAGATTTTAATCTCTTTCTTAACACCCTTCTCTGAAACGTATGAGCTTAGAGGTTATATATTGATTGACATCAGTTACATGGCGGGGATTGTCAATGTGGCATGCTAAGATGCAAATGATCAAGGCTTTTGTTGAAAAGCAAAGCCTTGTGGTTGATGATCAAAGCACAGCTTTAATTAGCATAGCTTTGTGAATAGCGTTACTTCGCGAGCCTCACACTCCGGTATGAGTCAGAAACGGGATCGTGACTGCTGGGAGTGCAAGCGTTTCTTTCTAGCTAGAAGTGGTGTCATGGTATGGAGCCCGTACATTTTTACTTATGTGGATGATGGATTGCGAGGCCTCGGATATTGGTCGCTACTGGCCAAGTGATAGGTCCTATAGGACCGGGAAATGTGTGTTCAGGAATAATTAATCCGCTAAAGTATGTTTGGACCGGCCCTGAAGATCCACGGGTTCGCCAACATCCGAGCCCTGAAGCATTTGCTAGAGTGTCTCGAATCGTAAGGAGCCATCCCTAGCCTTGAATCATGATGGAAACCCAATTTCCAATACAACATTATGGATTTGATTGTAAACCTATATATGGCGACATTGTATATGGTAGCTATGCCGTCTAGGATTGATACATTTATATTGAAAAGTGCCTTAAACTGACTAGACACTTGTAATAATATCAAATGAATTTGTTTATGCATACCAAGCATTTTTGGCCATTATATAGTAAAACTCTATCCTTCGGTTTGCGTTGCATTGTGTGATGGGACTTGTGTCTTATTATGGTTTCATTTTTCTCAAAAGAATTGCGTTGTTTAAATGATTTACTTTATTTATGCACTGGCAATCCAATGGAGTAAACCCGTTCCGCATTAGCGCCGTGGTCCTGTGATTAGCCTTATTATTAAATAAGTTAAGTAGGATTTCTCATACCAATCCCATGACTGACTCGTAGTTTGTTTTCACTTGCTAACTCGGGTGCCCTTATTTTTACACGGGCAACCAAGTAAACAGGTAACGGGCTTTATTTTGGACATGCACCATAGCATGGGGTGCTCTTTTGGCTGAAGACGAAGACCATCTTTTATCTCTTATTTTGGACATTTAAACATCACCTTATCTATGCTGTATTGGATGATGTTTTAGACTTATTATCTCTCTGTTGGAACCTTTTAATGTACTAAGTAGTATCCTGTATCTGTGCAACTCTGATGATGGTGACATTTATGATTCCGTTGTCATGATGATGAATATTATTCTATGATTTCATGTGTTATGCTATTATCTGTAATCTGTTGGTGTGATAAATGTGTTATATTCCAATGATTATCCTTGCCACCGTGGTATGGGGGTTTGGGTCGTTACACTGTGGTATCAGAGCTTTGGTTAAACCTAGTTCTGGAATTAAACACATAAATCTTCTCGTCAAAAATAGGATTAGCAGTATTCTAAGGTGAGTAACTCATTAGAGATAGAATTAGTAACATCCTAGAATGAGAACAGCAGAATAGCATAATAACTTGAACATCACATCATTATTCATGCACGTGTCTTTATGCTTTTACCATCCCATAAGATATCTTTTCTGTTGGCCTGACTTTCCCTAAAATTTGTAAAACTAACAGAAAATGAATAGTACAGGCAGAGGCAGAACTAGGAGTGGTCGAGGTGGAGGAAGGGAGAATGTTCCCATTGTTAATGGGCATGTAATTCAGCAGCAACCCCCACCACCAGTGTTTAATCTTGATAAGGTGGCTAAGAAGTATAAGAATTTGGGTGGCATGCCATTCACTGGCCTTGAAACAATAACCGAGGCTCAAGCTTGGTTAAAGACATGCGAACGGATCTTCGCGGGCCTAGAGTTATAAGACCACCGAAAGAGGTTCATGGCATCTTGGCTACTTAAGGATGAGGCTTTGATATGGTGGGAACAACAACTATTGGCGATCTTGATGATGACATGACATGGGCTAAGTATAAAGAAATCTTTAATGAAAAGTTTATCCCTCGACAAGAAGTCGAGCGCTTGCATGATGAGTTTGTTAACCTCCAGTAAGGGGATCAAACGATCTATGAGTATGTGAAAATATATGAAGAGCTCTCCTGCTATGCACCCAAATTGATTCAAGACCCACTTCAGAAGAACAAGCGATTCATAAATGGTCTTTTGAGAAAGTACCACAACCGAGTGACTGCACACATCGAGCTTCCATTTACCAAGGTAATTGAAATGGCTTGCAAGTATGAAGAAATTGACAAGAATAATTCTCAGCAAGACCGCGAGATAAATCAAGCTAGTAACAAAAGAAAACATTCTGGTAAGAAGCCCGTGGCGAGCAACACTGAAGCCGCAAAGCCTCAAGAGAATAGAAAAGCAAAGGTCAAATGCTTCAACTGCCAACAATTCGGACATTATAATACTGAATGCTCCAAAGAAGTCAAGGAGGAATGAATCAGGGCCTAGTCAAAATCCTCGTAGTACTAGAGACTGCTTCAATTGCCACAAGTCGGGGCATCTTATTAAGAACTGTCCATTGCTGAAGAAGTCCGAAGTGGCTCATGTGTATGATATGGCGAGTGCGCCAGCTTCTTCTGAAGGAGCAGGTAAACCAGATGTTTTGGGAGGTACCCTTACTATTAAAAATATTCCTATTACAGTATTATTTGACACTGGTGCATCACGAAGTTTCATTTCTAGTAACACGGTTAAAAAGTTAAATTTAAAACTAAGAGATCTTAAAGAATTGATAAGTGTCCATAATCCGATGGGAGGTTCTCTTGTTCTCGATTTATACTATAGAGTACCGATCTCTTATTCTTGTTACCAGTTCCCTATTTATTTGATCGTGATGAATTTTTTTGAGTTCGATGTTATTCTTGGGATGGATTGGTTAACAAGACATGAGGCCGAAGTTAGATGCGCAGAAAGAATTGTTAAGGTTAAAACGAAGCTTGGAAATATTATTATACCATGCTACGGCTTAGATTCAGATAGAAAAGAATTTTGGTCTGCTCTAGAAGTTACTCCTACTTCTATTGAGAATATTCCTGTTGTTAAAGATTATGCGGATGTGTTTGAAGAAGTTGATAGCTTACCTCCGCGAAGAGAAATTGACTTCAGGATCGATTTAATTCCGAATGCAAGGCCAGTTGTGCATGCTATTCGAAGAATGACATTGAAAGAGAAAGAAGAATTGAGTAATCAAACTCAACAGCTTTTATGGAAGGGTCTGATCAGGTCTAGCTTTTCGAATTGGGGTGCGCAGTAGTGTTTGTTCCAAAGTTATACGGTACTCTCAGATTGTGTGTGGATTATGGGGACCTCAATACGAAGACACTAAAGAATAAATTTCCATTAGCGCGTATTGATGATTTATTAGATCGCTTGAATGGAGCGCAAGTGTTTTCAAGAATGGATCTAGCTACAGGTTTCCATCAATTGTGTATTTTCGAAGAATGTGTTCCTTTGACAGCTTTCAGAGGTCCAGACTTATTTTATGAGTGGTTAGTAATGCCGTTCAGCTTATGTAACGCTTCTGCTTATTTTGTCGATTTAATGAACAAAGTATTCCTTGATGTCTTGAATAAATTTGTGCTGGTTTTCATTGACGACATTTTAATCTTCTCTAAGTCAACTGCCGAGCATGCGAAGCATTTGGAAGTAGTTTTGTAAATTCTAAGAAAGAATGTTTTAAAAGCCAAATTTTCTAAATGCATATTCTGGCAAGAAGAAGTAAAATTCCTGGGTCATATAGTATCGAAGAAAGGAATTTGAGTGGATTCAGGCAAAATCACAACCATTCGAGATTGGAAGCAGCCTAGCACACCTACAGAAGTCAGAAATTTTCTAGGATAGGCTGGTTTTTATCGGAAATTCGTTAAGAATTTTTCGAAGCTATCTAGTCCATTAACGAAACTTACCAAGAAGCATATAAGGTTTAATTGGACGCCTGAATGTGAGGCAGCTTTCCAAGAGCTGAAATTAAGGTTGACTACTGCTCCAGTGTTGACTATTATTGATGGCAATCAAGATTTGACAGTCTATACAAATGCTTATCTTGAAGGTGTTGGTGCGGTATTAACGCAAAGAGGCCAAGTAGTTGCTTATGCTAGCCATCAGTTGAAGCCGCATGAGAAGAGATATCCTACTCATGATCTTGAGTTGTTGGCCGTCGTGTTTGCTTTGAAAATATGGAGGCACTATCTTTTGGGTGAGAAGTTCGAATTATATACAGATCATAAGTCATTGAAGTATCTGTTCACCCAGAAGGACTTGAATTTGAGGCAGCAGCATTGGTTAGAATTTCTTGCGGGATATGATCTATATATTTTGTATACTCCAGGGAAAGCCAATGTTGTAGCTGATGCTCCCAGCAAAAAGAATGCCATTATCACTAATCTCATTATTACTCCTTCATTGATTGACAAAATCTATGTTCTTTAGAAGGATGATGAATTTATTCAGAGGATTAGTAAAAGAGTTCAGGAAGGCGAACCCTCAAGTTTCCAGATTAATAACAAGGGAGTTTTGAGGTTACTAAGCCGAATTTGTGTTCCGAATATTCCCGAGCTCAAAAGAGAAGTAATGGATGAATGTCACAAGTCCAAGCATAGTATTCATCCAGGGGTGAGTAAGATGTATCATGATCTCAAGCGCACATTCTGGTGGAGATATATGAAAAGAGACATTTCAATATATGATAGCAGGTGTTCTACTTGCCAACAAGTCAAGAGTGATCAGCAAAAACTCGCAGGATTGTTGCAACCATTGGAGATTCCAGATTGGAAGTGGGATCAAATCTCCATGGATTTCATAGATGGTTTGCCTCGAACCAAGAAAGACAATGACAGTATATGGGTGATCGTAGATCGTTTCACGAAGGCTGCCCATTTTATTCCTGTCAGATCGACTAGAACAGCTCAAAGTCTAGGACAAATTTATTTCAGAGAAATCGTTAGACTACATGGAGTTCCCAGTAGTATTGTTAGTGATCGTGATCCGATATTCGCTAATAAATTTTGGGAAGCGTTCCAAGAGGAGCTGGGGACAAAGTTAAATCTGAGCACCGCATATCATCCTCAAACAGATGGCCAAACTGAGAGGGTGAATCGTATACTAAAAGATTTGTTGCGGGCATGTATTCTTAATTTTGGCGGATCGTGGGAAGATCATTTGCATTTGGTTGAGTTTTCATATAATAACAATTATCAAGCAAGCTTAGAAATGTCACCATTCGAAGCATTGTATGGTAGACCATGTAGATCTCCCGCATGTTGGGTAGAATCAGGCAATCGACTGGTATTGGGTCCCTACATGATTTGAGAATTAAGCTACGGATAAATTTGATTTCATTAAGAAGCGACCACAAACAGCTCAGAGCCACAAAAGAGTTATGCAGATTCGAGAAGAAGAGATTTAGCATTTGTTGTTGGTGATTATGTATATTTGAGAGTTTCTCCAACGAGAGGAGTGGTCCGATTCGGGAAAACAGGGAAGTTGGCACGTAGATTTATTGGTCCATTTCCTATACTCGAAAGAATTGGAACTCTTGCTTATAGGGTTCAGTTACCAGACTGGTCGACAGGAGTACATGATGTATTTCACGTTTTTAAACTTCGAAAGCATATACATGATCCAGATCTGATTGTAGAAGAAGCAATGCAACAAGATTTGGATATTACTCCAAAATTAGAAGTGAGAAGAGAGCAATTGAAAATTATTGGTAAAGAAACCAGAGTTCTGAGAAACAAGAAGATACATTTAGTCAAAGTGCAGTGGAGCGGAGATCCTAGAGAATGTACATGGGAAACAGAGGATATCATTAAACATGCTTATCCCAAGTGCAGAGTGGACATCTCTGATTAGCTGTTGTGTAGAGGTACATTTACAATAAATTCTATTTCCGTTTTGTTTCCTACTTTACTATTGTTTCCTTTTCGGGGATGAAAATTTTTAAGTGGGGGAGATTGTAACAACTCGAAAAATCAGAACCAATTTAAAAATTTATTTTAAGGAAATTCTGTTAGAAAATGTGTCAAAATTTAAAAATTCCATTTTTAAATTATAACAAAGCCCTTAAAAATAGACATGTTGCGAAAGACCCCTATTTTCAACGAAACCACTTTTGTTGGATCCGGAATGTCAAATTATTGCTAGGTTTAAATTTCCATAATTTTTGGAATTAATATTTGAGCGTGGTAAATTAAAACGCGTTTGGTAATTTCTGTTGAATTGGATCGACCATTAAAAAGGCCATTTTTCAAACGGTCTCCAAATTCAACGAAATTAATTTTGTTAGGACCATATCGTCAAAACATAGCTAGATTTATTTTTGGGAATTTTTAAAATCAGTATGTGGCCCTGGTAAATTAAAATGTAAGTTCAAATTTAATATTGAGCGTTATATATTTTAATTTAGAGAGAAACAGACTGAAATAGTCGAATGGGCTTATGAAACATAGTCCATTGTGTCCGGAATGGGGGTATTTAGCTAGGGGAGATAGTCGTTGGGTTTGATTTGGAGTGCATATGGATTAACGAGCCTTTTTGAAATTAAAGAATTAAATTATTCAATTATAAATACAAGGACCAATAGGATTTTTTTTCTCCAAACCCTAAATCACTTTTTAAAAAACCGTCGCCGCTCTCGTTTTCAACGCAGAAGGCATTCAGATCTTCCCTCCTCAATAAATTTTGATCAACTCAATGAAATCATTTAATTCTTAAGGCAATTTCATAGAGAATCTCATGCTCTACAAATCCATACGGGTTTGATCTTTCGAAGTGGAGTATTTCGTTCATATCGTCGCCTTGAAGTTCCGTCGTTCGCACCGCCGCCTATCCTCCGTGCTACGATCGAGTTCGGAGAGAGGGGGACCTTTGGGTGTGGATTTTCAAGGTCTCCGGCGTGGCGTTGTCCGATCGTCGCAAAGTTGAGTGTGTTGATCGCAAAACCCAGACCTAGTTTTGAATGATTTTGAAAACCGTCGGCCTGTGTAATTCGTGAAGGAGAAGGTTAATTTTTTTAAATAATTCCTTAGTTAATTAATTATAAAATTGTCATTAGCCTTTAAAAATTCACAACTTGTTCATACAATGTCGAAATCACATGAAACAGGAACCATTGTGATCGTGACAATGTCTTCTACATTCTAGAAGAGACTGGAACATATTTGGAACTCTCTACAAAACTAGAAGGAGTGGAACCCAATGTGAGCATTATAAATTCAAAATAAATGATGAAAAATATATTAGGTTGCAGACGAAGCTTAGTAGCTTCCGACACCATTTTCTGCTAAACTATGGATGATTGTGTGATGGTTGTATTGTGGAAACTGATTGTGATTTGAATGATTGATTGTGGTTGCAACAAAAATATTCATTGTTTGGAATAAAATATTTTAACAATAAAAATTACATTTTTATTGTATGTATGAATCAAAAAAATATTCATTGTTTGAAATAAAATATTTTAACAATAAAAATTACATTTTTATTGTATGTATGAATCACAAAAATATTCATTGTTTGGAATAAAATGTTTTAACAATAAAATTACATTTTTTTTGTATGTAGGAATCACAAAAATATTCATTGTTTGAAATAAAATATTTTAACCATAAAAATTACATTTTTATTGTATGTATGAATCACAAAATTTTCATTGTTTGGAATAAAATGTTTTAACAATAAAAATTACATTTTTATTGTATGTATGAATCACAAAAATATTCATTGTTTGGAATAAAATGTTTTAACAATAAAAATTACATTTTTATTGTATGTAGGAATCACAAAAATATTCATTGTTTGGAATAAAATGTTTTAACATTAAAAATTACACTTTTATTGTATGTATGAATCACAAAAATATTCATTGTTTGGAATAAAATGTTTTAACAATAAAAAATACATTTTTATTGTATGTAGGAATCACAAAAATATTCATTGTTTGAAATATGTAGGAATCATAAAAATATTTATTGTTTGGAATAAAATATTTTAATAGTAAAAATTACATTTTTATTGTATGTATGAATCACAAAAATATTCATTATTTGGAATAAAATATTTTAACAATAAAAATTACATTTTTATTGTATGTACGAATCACAAAAATATTCATTATTTGGAATAAAATGTTTTAACAATAAAAATAACAATTTTATTGTATGTATAAACCAATAAAAAGAGTCATATGTTAAAATATGATTTTGTTCGTTAAAAATGTAATCTTTAACATGTTAGTGAAGTTAAAAAGGGTCACATGTTAAAATATGATTTTGTTCGTTAAAAATGTATTATTTAACATGTTAGTGAAGTTAAAAAGAGTCATATGTTAAAATATGATTTTGTTCGTTAAAAATGTAATCTTTAACACGTTAGTGAAGTTAAAAAGAGTCATATGTTAAAATATGATTTTGTTCGTTAAAAATGTAATCTTTAATATGTTAGCGAAGTTAAAAAGAGTCATATGTTAAAATATGATTTTGTTCGTTAAAAATGTAATCTTTAACATGTTAGTGAAGTAAAAAGTATCGTATGTTAAATATGATTTTGTTAGATAAAAATGTAATCTTTAACATGTTAGTGAAGTTAAAAAAGAGTCATACCTTAAAATATTTTTTTCATCATAAATATCATCTTTAACATGTGTATGTGAAGTGTATATAATTTACATGTCTTGAAATAAATGCTCATATGTTAAAAATATAATTTTTAACATGAATATGAAGTGTACAAAATTTACATGTAATAAAATAAATAGTTTTGTAATCATCGAACGAATTATATATATATATATATATATATAATGAATCGCGCGCGGTAGTTAATGTTTTGGAATCGTAACTTTAAACGATTATACCAAGAGATCCAACCGTCGGATTTTCCCAAAACAGAAACCGTTGGGTTCGCTTTGGAAAGATCTTTCCAATGATATTAAATTTGTTAAGATCCAACGGTTAGATTTCGAGGAAAATGTAATTCAATTCTGAATAAAAACAGCGCCAGGACCGCGTAATGACCTGAAACTTCGTTCGAATTAAATGAGCTATTTTTATATAAATAAAAATACCGATAAATCGTTATAAAAAATTATAAATGATATGAAAGGAAAATAAACCAATTTCCCTTGGTTTATAAAGTAATATGGACAGTTAGATTTATTTGACATTAATCTATAGAATTGAATTAAATTTAACCAAAGAAAGAAATGATTTGAATTATATATATTCGAGGATTATTTGAAAAGGCCGAGTTAAATCTCATTTTCAAATAATTATACGACGACTTGAAGTCGAAGACATTGGAGACAGTGGTTGAAGACCGACGATCTTCACATCAAATGGACGACTACTAATGCCCTGGATTGGTTAGCTCCCAGGAAGGGGTTAAAGTGGTAGTTGTCCGGACGTACTTGTTGATTGTCCGGATAGACGAGGACCTCTCTTCCGTATTGGACATATGGAACGAGGAATAAGGTGTCTTCGGTTTCGTTCAGACCCAGAGCGGGCTTGTAAATGGATGTGTGTCTGACATTGTATTTTGTTCTGTGTTGATTGATTTCTATATATATCTGTTTGGTGGTGGAGAATTTATTCACTTGCTTAACACCCTTCTCTGAGACGTACGAGCTTAGAGGTTATATATTGATAGACATCAGTTACATGGCGGGGATTGTCAATGTGGCATGCTAAGATGCAAATGATCAAGTCTTTTGTTGAAAAGCTGAGCCTTGTGGTTGATGATCAAAGCACAACTTTAATTAGCATAGCTTTGTGTATAGCATTACTTCGCAAGCCTCACACCCCGATATAAGTCAGAAACGGGATCATGACTGCTTGGAGTGTATGCGTTTCTTTCTAGCTAGAAGTGGTGTCATGGTATGGAGCCCATACATTTTTACTTATGTGGATGATGGATTGCGAGGCCTCGGATATTGGTCGCTACTGGCCAAGTGAAAGGTCCTATAGGACCGGGAAACGTGTGTTCAGGAATAATTAATCCACTAAAGTATGCGTGGACCGGCCCAGAAGATCGACGGGTTCGCCAACGTCCGAGTCCTGAGGCATTTGCTAGAGTGTCTCGATCGGAAGGAGCCATCCCTAGCCTTAACTAATGATGGAAACCCAATTTCCAATACGACATTACGGATTTGGTAGTAAACCTATATATGGCGACATAGTATTTGGTAGCTATGCCGTCTAGGATTGATACATTTATATTGAAATGTGTTTTAAACTGACTAGACACTAGTAATAATATCAAATGAATTTGTTTGTGCGTACCAAGCATTTTTGGCCATTATAAGGTAAAACTCTATCCTCCAGTTTGCGTTGCATTGTGTGATGGGACTTGGGTCTTATAATGGTTTCATTTTTCTCAAAAGCATTGCGTTGTTTAAACGATTTACTTTATTTATGCACTGACAATCCAATGGAGTAAACTTGTTCTGCGTTAGCGGCTTGGTCCTGTGATTTGCTTTATTATTAAATAAGTTAAGTAGGATTTCTCATACCAGTCCCATGACTGACTCGTAGTTTGTTTTCACTTGAAAACTCGGGTGCCCTTATTTTTACATGGGCTGCCAAGTAAACAGGTAACAGGCTTTATTTTGGATATGCACCGTAGCATGAGGTGCTCATTTGGCTGAAGACGAAGACCATCTTTTATCTCTTATTTTGGACATTTGGACATCACCTTATCTATGCTGGATTGGATGATGTTCTAGACTTATTATCTATCTGTTGGAATATTTTTATGTACTAAGTAGTACCCTATATTTGTGCAACTCTCATGATGATGACATTTATATTCCGCTGTCATGATGATGAATATTATTCTATGATTTCATATGTTATGCTATTATCTGTAATATGCTGATGTGATAAATGTGTTATATTCCAATGATTATCCTTTCCACCGTGGTACGGGGGTTTGGGTCGTCACAGTAAAACTGTATCCTCGACTGCGTTCATTGTGTGATGGGGTCTGAGTCTTATAATAGCTTCGTTTTTTCTTCTTTAGCATTGCGCTGTTTATTCTTATGCATTGGTATTCATGGGGGATAGACCCATTTCGTGTTATACGGCGTGGTCCCGTGATTTACCCAACTTTAAACTAAAAGCTAATAACTGTTTTAGTTCTCACACCATTCCCATGACTGACACAGAGTTTATTATTTCTACCTAAACTCTAGGTACCCGTATTTTCCACACGGGCAGCTAGTAGTGTAGTTTTACAGATATATTTTTTACACAGGATCCTGGATTTACAACTGGAGCTATATTCGGAAAGCTTTGTATCCGTGTATTTCTACAGTTGTTGTAGTTAATGTCTTCCACTGCACATTATATTCATGTATTATATTTTCCGATGTATTGTAATTTAAATCTCTGATTTATTTTTCCGCTGTATATTATTTATTTATTCTCTGATATTCTTGTACTCTGATATAAATTGTTGTAATAGCAATGAAATGTTATGTTTTTTGCGTTCTAATGCGTCGTGTTCTCAAAGCAATCCAGGCTCCTCCATCTCTTCGGGGATCGGGGAAGTCTGGGTCCTTTCAGTCATAATCATAATATCACACAATTTCATGTAATAAATACATTCCGAATGCATATAAAACAGGTCGAAATTGTTGAAGGTCCATATATATATATATATATATATATATATATATATATATATATATATATATGACGCTTATCCCATTATTGAACCATTAAAGGCTCGTATGTTACATGGGTGCTATCTCCTAGATACATATTGATCAGAGCTGTATATATATAAATACTTCTAACATTTTCTGGAATAGGTGTAGATATTCGCAGATTTTAGAAATTATGGTACATATATGTATGTGTACGTATAAATAGGTATGCAATCAAAATAAAATTACATGGACAATATGCTGTATTACTGATATAGAGATTGAACTAAACATTTTAGATTAAAAAAAATACACAGAATACATTATTACTGTCTGAAAAAATCCAGTTCAATCCTAATTTATACAACTTCTTATATCGAAATACAATGCTTATATTTAAAACATATACACACAAATCAATACACTCATTGGAATTTGTATACTGTTATGTATTTGTATATTTAACGATCTGAAATCCCCCGATCTCCGAGGAAACAGAAAACAACGATTGAATTGAGAACGTGATGCATCGGAACACAAACAGTAGAACATTTCATTGCTATTACAACAATTACATCAGAGTACAAGATATAAGAGTTCAAATAAATATTACATAGTGGAAAAATAATATCAGAGATTTAAATACATAAATATAAAATGTATAAATACAATGCACAACGGAAATACATCCACTACCCCAACTGAAAGAAATATAAGGATACAAAGCTTTCCGAATATAGCTCTAGCTGTAAACCAGGATCCTATTAAATAGAAATCTGCAAAAGCGAAACTATTGACTGTCCGTGTGGAAAATATGGACACCCAGAGTATAGGTGAAAACAATAAACTCCGAATCAATCATGGGACTGGTGTGAGAACTCAAAACAGCAATAAAACTTTTATTTTAAAATATGGTAAATCACGGGACCACGCCGTATGTCACGGAACGGGTTTCCCCCCATGAATACCAATGCCTAAACAATATACAATAATAGATATGTGGATCTACAATGCATAATACAACATGCAATTTTCCAATCTACCCATTTAGGCTTAAACCCCAAATTTAGATTTTTCGAAATCCAATTCCTTTTACAGAAATTATTCCTTTGAACTTTGTTTTTCGATTTCTTATTTCAAATCATTTAAAATACATATCTAGCTTTCACAATAAAGTAGATTTTACTTTAGGATCTCAAACAAAAATCATTTGGAAATATGAATTTCAAAACATCACAATGCATACAAAAAGATATGCAACCGAATATTGGGCTCCCCTCAGACAAGCCAATGGGCACGCACCTTACCAACTCGATATATATATATATATATATATATATATATATGTGTGTGTGTGTGTGTGTGTGTGTGTGTGTGTGTGTGTGTGTGTGTGTGCGCACCTCCCACTATGGAGCAAGCTACACTGACGATGCACAATCCCACGCCCTCGGGGACTACACCGCCATCCCACCATACTTTTAGTCGTTTGGGTTACCAGAATCTTTAGCCACATACTAAATTATTTTTATATCCCGAAGTAGGGAAAATCGTTTTACAACATAATAACCACAAGTACTTTCAAATTATAGTACTTCACATATGCAATTCACACATATGATCAGTCACTATTAATCACATAACCTTTGAGCTCGTACATCTCAAAGAAGGGTGTTAAGCAAGAGAATAAATTCTCCGCCACCAAACAGATATATCATCAATAACATCTAATCGGTTATGTGTTGAACTACAATGTAGAACCATAATACCTTTTTAAATCATTTCTCAACATCGGGTTAACCCTCGAAATCCATTCAGTTTTATAAAACATTTTAATAAAACATTTCCTGTCCAAAATCGGGAAAACATTTATTTTCACTTAAGAAAATCTCTTTTTAAAATCATTCGTTAATTTTGAAATAAACAACATCGCTAACACCTCATAGTCAAATCGTGAAGTGTTTCACATGGTGTTAGCATACCAATATTTCTAACCAACCTAGTGCTAAATGTAAAAGCATATTTTGCTTATAAACTGGTCGAGCACAATCCAAACAATCAATCAATCACAATTCATATCAACAACCAAGTATATTTGGTTTATACCACATCTCATGTTTTGGTAAATTTAATTACCATCTATTCATTCAAATCTAATTAAAGATTTATTAAAACTCTTCTTAGTTTGAATCTCAAAAATCACTGTTTGATGATTATTCAACTTTAGGAAATTAATCCTGCCTTTAACTGGGTTAAAGAACCAATGTCACTTAAAACACAATTCACGATACACCCAAAATCATCTTCCATCAAAATGGAATCTTCATGGAAATCATAACAGTATATAAGCGATATAAATTTCTGTATCAAACTAACACTATAAGTGGAATAGCGGCAAAGCCTTTTAAATTCCATAAATAGTAACGGTCTTCCTTTACAGAAGTTCGTCTCAATTATCAAATCGAATTCCATTCAATTCCAAATTAATATATTAAATTGGAAAACTTTTCTTTGGAAAATTCCATTAGTCTTATTTAAAAGATTATAAATTCCAAATCATATCTTCACTGTTAATTGGGTTAAAGAACGACCGTTATTTAAAACGTTGTTCACTATAAACCCCAAAATCTAATTTGATATTAAATATAAGGCTCTGAATAGAAATAATATCGGCTTATATTCAACATCAAATTCTGAAACCAACAAGTATCGTATTGGGAATAACGATATCCATATCTTCCAAATTCCGATCAACAATATCCATATAATCACGGAATCCAATATCGAAATATTTCGAAGATTATTTTCATTCAAATCCATTTCATTTCATTCATTGGAAATTTTTGCTTATATCAAAACCCATTTACAAATCCAATTTATTTATTTAAAAACATCGGATTATATTTCTAGTTAATAACTACTCCATTTAGATAAAAATATCTTTTATCCTTTCAAATATGGAATTTATAGGTTCTTTTGGGATGGCCGGTTTTTGGTTTGCTTGTGTTTGCTTGTTCCTGGCGAAGCTAGTGCTTTCAGACAGCTGGGTTTTCTTATTTTCTATCGCTTTGGTGCTTCGAGACTTTTCCAAATTTCTCGTACTATCCTTTTGGGCTTTGTCGCTTGGCCGGCTCCCTCATCTTGGCAGTCGTCAGGTCTTTTAGCCAAGGTCTTTGGCTTTGTTGGTCGTTGTCTGCCTTTTGTTGTTTACCAATTGTATTTATGCTTCGCTTTCTTTGTTTGTACCTTTGTTGCTTTTATTTTGTGTCATATTCTGTAGCCATTTCTATAGATTTGTTTTTGTGAGCCAATGGAGACTGACTGATTCTCCTTTTGTTATATACGTATATATATATATATATAATTTTCAAAAAATGTATATTTTTATTTTTTTTCAGAAAAAAAAAAAAAAAAAAAAAAAACAAAGTTGATCTGAACACTGGTTTAATGTTACATAACATTCACTTCATGAAGGTTCTTTGTTCGTTTAATATATTATATAACATTCACGGCTACATGTCGTGGGCTTCTCTACCTTTCATGCGCATGAAATATAAAAGACTGCAAGTGCCATGTCATAACAGAGGGAGGGAAATATAACAGAATGGCAAGCTGGGTTGTAGCAGGTATGTTGCACATATTTTTTTTTTTTTTTTCAATTAATACATGTGTGAGATCTGGATTCAAGATAAAGAAAATGGCAATTTATCATTACACAAAAATAAAAAGGTTAACCAAGCCTACATACGGAGAAGTAACTGATATGCGTAATAAGTGTACTTTATTATGTAATAGATATAGACAGACTAAATATACTTTAATATGCACAAATAGAATAGAATACATAATAATGTGTCCGTGATAAATAGACTACAGTATATATAAACAAAACTGTAGTTTTTTATGAGGAAAGCGGATTGAACTTCACATTAAATGCAGAAGCCAATACTAAGTAGAAGGGTATTCTCGTATGATTGTGTCTTCTCTGTGGCAAGTTAATATAGCAAGATGGTAGCTTGATATCGCCCATCTAGGGGTGTAGCCACCTTGGGGCCAGCTAGGGCTGTGGCCCAGGTGAAAAATACAAACCGTATTATAAAATAGGGTAGTTTGATGTTCAGCCCCATCTGATTTTTTGTATTGGCCCTAGTTGATTGGTTGAGCTGGCTCGGCCACCGATTGGAAGTTTTAGGTTTTTGTTTAATTTTATTTATGATATTGTGAGTGAATTTGGTAACGGAAAAAGCTACGTTACCCAAAAATAATTTTGTCAAAAATTAAGGCAACAATCACCACGTTTGAATTGTTTATCCCTCCCTTAAATCCTATAGCTCCATGAAATCACTCAATTTCCGCCTTGAATTCTGAAGAAAAAAAAATGAATTGTTCGGGTATTTTAACAAAAACAAATTCTGGAACTGTAACACCTCTCTTTGGTAATACTATATCATCAAGGAAATAATGACTATTGGTACAACCTACAACAGTGGACAACTCACAGTTAACTGTATGACATTGTTAATTGTATATCGTTGGTAAAATATATTATACTTTTTCAGTTAGCTTTCACTTAAAGGTAAATTTTATTTTAATACACATTTTTAGTCTGTTAATCCATCATATAAAATAAGATTTTTGACTTTTAATAACATTTCAAATTTAATTAGTTTATCCACCTTGTCTTTAATGGAGAATTTACGTCTTTTTTTTTTTTTACATTAAATGGAATTGTGATGAATCATTAAGACCTGAACATAGAGGAAATCTCTACCTTTAACTTCGGTAGCTAGCTAAAAATAGAGGAAATGGTGCAGTCGTTGTAGCAACAAAAGTTAATTTTTGGACTAAAAATTAGAAGTCAAGATGCGAATGCCAAAGTGGAAGAATTGAGAAGGAATGCTAAAAAGAGAAATCGCAGGATTGAGATCTCGGAAATGATTTATAAAAGAGAGATGAGTGATTGAACAATGCTAAGGCCAGGGTAGCTGATAAAGTACAACATTACATAGCTATAAAGGAACATGAGAGTGAGGCAAGTAGATGAGCATTTTAGGTTTTATTTTGATGCTTGCACTCACCATACCATTAAGACCTAAACATGCTTTCATTTTAACCTATCTTGGGAACAGTCGTGCCATAATAGAGTATAATTTTGCTAAAAGGTCTAAGAATGTCAAAAGGAAAAGGATATCGAGGCTGCTATGAAGCTTGAAGTGGAAACCCTAGTAAAGGAAGAAGAAGAAGAAGAAGAAGAAGTCGAAGCTCCAATATAAGAAGAGAAAGAAGTAGAAACCATAATAAAATAGGAAGAAGAAGCACAAGAATTCCTACAACATGGCAAGATTAATATGGAATTTTTAAGTTAATCGACATGTGGATTAACTTACAAAATAGTTATAGATCAATGTATCAAAGTAAAATTGTGGATTAACTAACGGAAGACGTGGATGAAAATAAAACTTACCTTTACTTAGTCACGAAGTAAGAACATATGTATGTATGTATGCCTATATAATACAATTTTAACACAAATTAGAAGACGTAAAATCACGATTATTGGATCAATCTGTCCTTATATAAAAGGTGAAAATTGTTAATTATTGTAGAGTAAGATCCACTCTAAGGCACAAAAGATTCATTGCCTTTCAAGAATGTTTTTCTCCACTCTAGATCACAACAGGTTGATTGAAAACCTTCTTTCAGGATACAATGGAGGTCATCTAGTGCAAATTATGATTACTTGCACAGATCAGAAAAAGCACTCAGAAGTTAATTTGATGATGTAGATGACTGAAAAATTCGAGAAAGAATGAAAGTGAAGTCAGTGATGAGGGAATGCACTATTATATAGGGGTCTATGGGTGCCTTTTGGGTCGAACTTATTATTGTTGGCTGTTGAATTCGAATTCAATAGTAAACAAACCGTACGGTAGCAGGGGCGTTGCCCCCGCACCCCCACTTTAGGGGGTTGCCACCCCTTTTATAGGGGATCACATTTGACAAAGGTATTTGAAAAAACTTTCAACAAAAATCCATGGGCAATTCAGTGGAGGAGGTTCATTATATCATCAATTATGTCTACATATCGTTTTTGAATAGACTTTACATATATACACACACATGTGTGCGAGAGAGACCCGCTTCCATAGTGACTAGGACAGGGATTTCGAATTTCGGGTTCAACATCTCAACTGCCCCCTTCAACGACAATCATAAAGCAGCAGCCACCCCTTAATCCACTATAGGGTGAAACTGGTTCTACAAGTTCACTATAAGGCAAAGGGCGTACTGGCATAATAGGTGGAACACGAGTAGATATGGCGAAATAATCAGTTATGAATAATGAAGCGGTTGTAGATCTATAATATTTTGATTTAGTGTAGAAGGATGATAAATTAGTACTATTCATGCCAGAAGCATAATAGGTCGAACCCCGTTAGCGGGGCCGCTGCCCTCGCACCCCCATCTTAGGGGGTTGTCACCCCCTCTGGACCCGCCCTTCGTAGGGGATCATATTTGACAAAGCTTAAACTTTCAACATTCCCTACCTTTTTTCAAAACTTCACCTATAAAACCAATATTTTAAGCACCACCATATAAAGCAGTACATATATGAAAGTAGATTATGGCTTTGAACTTTCACTTAGTATAAATAACTCAAAGTTTGTCAAGGTGCTATGGTGAACGTGTCTTGAACCAAGGATCTTATTAGTGACTTATGGGGTTATCACACAACTAATTTCATAGCAAAGTGCAATTCTTTGTTCCTACGCGTTAATGGCCTTACGTAATATCCTGATTTCTTGAACGTTAGAAAGACGGTCCCATCTCATAGTAAGCGGCCTAACTTTCTCATTCATATAGGTGGGTTTTAACTATAGTGATTCTGCAAGTCACTCCTTCTTATATTTGAACCCATTAAAAATTTACATCATCCTCTATCTTGTAGAATTTATACACTAGAGATTTTTCTTTTACAATGGGATCTTATTGTTGTACTCTAATGTACCACCAATTTCATACTACAACTTGTTTTTTTTTTTTTTTTACCCTTTGAACTTTGTCTGCTTTTCAAAACATAAGTAGGGTTCCTATTGAAGAATGAATTCACATAGACCTTAATCCCATTCCTATTGATGTTTTCACAATCATCTCTCTAGCCAGTCCTTTCATCAATGGATATGCTAAATTATTCTTTGATTCAACAATGTCGATTGTAATTGCTCCTCGTTTGAGTAATCCTCTAACAAATTGATGTCAAAGGTTAAGATTTCTTTGTTTACCATTATAAGTCTTTTGTGCCACTTTGTACACGTAGTTTGACTATCACAATGTACTTTAATAGCTGGAGTAGGTTTCATCCAAATCGAAATATCTATCAATAGGTCTCTTAGCCATTAAGCCTCTTTATATGCATCTGCAAGTGCTATAAATTCTGTCAACATAGACGAGTCAGAGATGCATGTATGTTTCATAGAAATTCATGATATGGCAGCCCAACCTGTTGTAATTTTCCATCTTGAAGTAGAGTTAGAGTTAGATTCTATGTTGTTACAACTTGCATCACGGTAACCTTCAAGTCTACAACAAATAGGCACATCTATAGCATTTCAAAAATGCGATAATTTAAAACCATAGTGTTTTTATGAACGATGTATATGAACATGTTATAATAGGTCTGTTATGTGCAATAGCGTTTGGGAAATGCTATAGAAAACTTAATTTATAGCGTTTCATGTGCTATCGTAGATGTTATGTACCACTACAACTACCTTTCTACAGCGTTTCATAGTTTGCTATAGAATACTTACATGGATCAATTCTACTAATATTATGACATCTTTTAGTCGCTGTAGAAAAGTTTGTTATGGTCTTTTACAACACTACTTGCTTACTATGAAAACAATTTATAGCGGTAGAATAATGTCATAGTATATAAAAAAAGCGAAAAAGCAAACTTTTCATAGCATTGTTGAAACGCAATGGTATATAAAAGCATGAACAAGTAATGTTTTCACAGCACAGATAAAACGCTATAAACAACAGTCATTCAGATTTACATATACATTCAAACTTGCAATTTACAAATCTACAAATATATTATAAATTTCAAAAAACCACAATTATAACATTGTAATGTACATAATCAAATGAAATCAAAAGCCAAAAAAATATAAATATATATCCATAATATTTCATACATAGTTTCTACCTGTGAATATTTGTGACCAAAAGTAACAATACATACAACCACAGCTAACCAAAACGATACACACTAAAAGCAAAGATATACATAAGTTGATACAAAATACATTACTACAAAGCATGACCGGTTTGAGGAACAAAGAGTGCAAAAAAAAATGATTTTTCTTCCTTTCGACATGTAGGACCTCCGATATCATCATACATCACCTGTCAAAAAAAAGCACATGTACATCTTCAGCCATAAAGATAGAAATTTAGACGTATTGATTAAAAATTTCAGTGGGTTGCATGTGTGGGATTGCATTTGTCACTTTGCATTTCTGTTTCACTTCACTCACTATGCACTTTTGTGCATTTCTATTAATTGCTGCTACTAAGTTATAAATATAACACAAATTTAAACACATGCAATCTCAACCACTAGATCTCCCTTAGAATTCCACCTTCACACGAAGACAAACAAATCTAGTGGTTCAGAATTTTTGTTGCTAATTTTTTGTCAAGTTTTTTGTTCCAATAGCAGTTCCCTTATAAAATTTTGTCAATATTTAGATAATTATTTAATTTCCATAAAACTTGTTTAACTTATTGGAATTTTTATATAACTTGGTTAATTTTTATAAATTTATTAAAGTTTTATAAAACTTGTTTAATTTAAGAAATTACTTAATTTTTATAGAACTTGGTCAACATATTTAATTTTTACAACCTTAGTTAACTTAGTTAAATTTTATAAAAATTTGTTAAACTAAAAAAAACTTAATAAATTTTTATACAGTTGGTTATTTCTTTATAAAACTTAGTTAACATTTTGTGAAATTGAGTTAACTTAATGAATCTATTTTTCTTATAGAACTTGGTTACTTTTATAACAATTAGTTAAATATGTTAACTTTTATAAAACTTGGTTAACATTTTTATAAATTTATTTAATTTTTAGAATATTTTATTGATATCTAGAAAATTTATTTAATTTTTTATCAAACTTGGTTATTACTTCATTAATTTTCACAAATTATTTTAAGTTTTATAAAGTTATGTAATGCTTAGAAAGTTATTTTATTTTCATAAAACCTAGCTAACATAGTTAATTTTTATAAACTTGGTTAACTTAGTTAAATTTTATTATTATTTGTTCATTTTTATAAACATTTAGCCAACCTTGTTGAACTTGTATAGAAATTAATTATTTTTTGATAAAAATAGTTACATTTTATAAAACACGGTTTTAAAAAATACTCCCTCTGGTTTATAATGTAAGATGTTTTAAGAAATTTGTTTCGTTTCAAAATGTAGGATGTTTAAGTTTGTTATTCCAATTTTGTCTCTAACTCATAATAAATGGTAGAAATCTAAAACTACTTTATGAATATTTTTTATGCATGAAAAGATAAAAAGTGGTTGATGGAAATAGAAATAGTAGTTGGCAGGCATGAAAAGAGAAATTAATGTGCAAGACAAAACTAATTTAAGCATGGAGTAAAATGTCATTTGATTTTTCCTTAATTCTTGTGTAAAGCTCTATAACTTCTTACATTATGAACCGGGGGAGTAGTTAATTTCTATAAATTAGGTTAATTTTTAAATTTTTATTTAATTTTTATAGTATGTAGATAACTTAATTAAATTTTTATAAAGGTTAGTTAATTTTATGGGTTTTTCACTAATGATGCAATTGCTAGTAAAATAAGATGTCTAATACTATATCCATTGAAACTCATATTGCAGTATGCGTTCCTTTGCATACTTTACCTTGTCAGATGCATGCCTTCTTCCACCACATTCATTAACTTTTTAATGCATTCATGTTCATGAATGCATGATGCATGCCTAGCATTTCGTAAAAAAATGTAATACCTGAGCTTGGCCTTTGGTTTGGCCAACTTTGAACTGCGCTTCAAGAGAATAGATAACTAAACTTTGCTGTCAGAGATTAAACTGTCCATTAAATGATAATTTTCTGCTTTAATTTACCTTTTTTGCATTAGAAGAGGCTCAATAAAATCTAAAACTTTAGTGCTGCATTTCCAGAAATTGTTGAATTCATTGGTATGTGCCTGCTTGTCTGCAAAAACTTGAATTAAAAGCCTGTCATATGCTGCTTTATAGAAATAACAAACAGTTGTTGCAATTGATATTTACATGTGATGTATATATATATATAAGGGTCGAAACAATAAGTGAAGACACATGAAAATGATATTTTGGGTTGATGGTTAAAAATGATATAGAAATAATTATAATTACTAATTGGCTTTAAACTTTACTAATCGCATTGCTAAGCTTCCCCCCAAGTTTCCTCCTAATGCCATTCAACTTCATCATTTTTAATGGATTTTCTTGTAGTGCTCCTACATTATTAAGTAGCAACTCACCGTTTGCATGTATTTATGTATGTGTGTGTGTATATGTGTGTGTGTGTGTGTGTGTGTATGTGAAAGCAACTGTGATTTCACATAGCATATCTGCATCAATGTTGGTGTACAGGATAGGAGGGTGTTCATGATAAGAGTTTCGAGGTTCTCATATAAATAGAAAACAATTACAATTAATGAGTGACCTGGGCAATGGCTAAATCTCCAAGAAAAAGTCACTTTTGATGTTGAAGAGACTCGCGTCACCACATGTAGTTTGAACTACATTTTTTAATGGTAAGTTTTATTTTCAACCACACATTCTATTAGTTGATCCACCATTTAACTTTAGTAAGTTAATCCTGTTGGAAATGAATGAGTGGGTTTGGCAAAATTATTTAGTCCCACACCGGGGAAAACTAACACCTTTGCCACTACTTATACTAAGGCTTGATATGTTATTACAAAAGAAAGAGGAGATGGAATAGAGAGGCAATGGCATGAACTATGGCATGATAAGCATTCACATTTAATGTTCAAAAGATAGGGCCTTGGGGCTCTTGAAATATCCGTTGGTAAAGGGTCGCAACCTTTCCAGTAGTCATGACCATTGCAACTCAAACAGTGGCGTCCATTCTTGAATAGGTGCCTCTTCAAACCGTATATACAGGCCTGGGAGAATCAAACAGAAAATAATATTTTTAATTTTGGTTTCTCTCCTCTTCATCTTCTTCCCACTGCTCTGTTCTGACATTAAAACTATCTTGTGTTCGGCGTTGCTTCGCCTACTGCACTCTACAGCGAAGTTGATCCATTTTATCTTGGGAATCGATTTGTTTCGGGCTAAACTCGGATTATTACTTGCTCTCTCATCAACTGCGACGGTATATTCTCCTTGCTGTTGCAATTTTGTAACATTTGTGTTACTGAGTTTCCAGATTACAACAAGTTCTCTGCAGTTACTATATCAATACAGAATCATCTGTATAACAAACTTAAATTATATTATGGTGTTGCTGTATTGCATTATACAAGCGAATATGGCTAAACAAACCAACACCAATACTGACTGTGACTCAGCCTCCGACAGTCCTTCCACCGCTGTCCCATGGCGGAAAGCCTGAAAAATTTACGGGGATGGATTTCAAAAGGTGGCAGCAAAAGATTCTATCTGACAACTCTGGGCCTTGCGAAGTATTTGACAGAAGATGCTCCAACGGTGGATGAATTGGAACCAGATGCAACGAAGGTTGAAGTCCTCAGTGTCTATAAAAATGCAGATATTATGTGAAAGAATTATATACTCAATGACCTTGACAATTCTCTGCATAATGTCTATTGTACTGTTGAAACTTCCAAGGAACTATGGACTGCACTCGACAAGAAATACAAATCTGAGAATGCAGGTATGAAGAAGTTCATAACAGGGAAATTCCTCAACTTCAAAATGATTGATAGCAAAACTGTAATCTGTCAAATGCAGGAATTACAAGTCATCTTCCACGAATTAAACGATGAAGGAATGACACTCAGCGAATCATTCAAAGTGGCTGCTGCAATTGAAAATTTTCCCCTTTTATGGAAGGATTTCAAAAATTACTTAAAGCACAAGCGCAAGGAGATGACTGTTGAAGAACTAGTGGTTCGATTGAGGATTTAGGAAGACAACCGAAAATCAGAAGAAAAAAAGGGGTCCTTCAACATGGCAGCGATGGCGAATGTAGTTGAAGAAGAAAAACCCAACAAAAGAAAGCGCGAAAATGGTCCAAACAAAAAGGATAAAAGGTTTAAAGGATCTTGTCATAACTACGGAAAGAAAGGAAACAAGGCAGCAGAATGTCATGGAAAGAAGAAGAAGTCTGAAGCAAATGTGGCTGAAGTTTCTAATGGCATTACTGACATGGACTTGTGCATGGTAGTTTCTGAATGTAACCTTGTTGGCAACAACAAGTAATGGTTCGTGGACATTGGGGCCACTCGCCATGTTTGTGCAAATAAATGGATGTTCACGACTTACAAAGTTGCTACCGAGGAGGAACAGTTGTTTATGGGCAACTCATCCGCATCAAAAGTTGAAGGAAAAGGAAAGGTCGTGCTCAAACTGACTTCTGGAAAGGAACTTACCTTGACTGATGTCCTTCATGTTCCAGACATTCGTAAAAACTTGATTTCTGGATCGCTTCTTAGCAAGCATGGTTTCAAACTCATATTTATGGCTGATAAATTTGTATTATCGAAAAATGGGATGTATGTGGGAAGGGGCTATGTTAGTGATGGCTTGTTTAAAGCTAATGTAACTACCATTGTACCAAAAGACGATACAAATAAAGTTGAATCTTCTTCTTATATCGTAGACTCTTCTAACATTTGGCATTCTACATTGGGGCATGTTAACTTTGAAACATTGTGAAAATTGATTAATCTAGACTTTATACCAAAATGTAACATAGACTCCAACTATAAATGTCAAATCTGTGTAGAAGCAAAAATACTAGAACCTCGTTTCATTATGTTGAACGAGAAACAGAACCTCTAGATCTAATACACACAGATGTGTGCGAATTAAAAATGTGTCAAACTAGGTGAAAAAAGGTACTTCATTACTTTCATTGATGACTGTACAAGATACTATTATGTGTATCTTCTTAGAAGTAAGGAGGAAGCAATCGAAATGTTTAAACAGTATAAGGAAGAAGTTGAGAATCAACTTAATAAAAAAATAAAATCTTTAAGAAGTGATAGAGGAGGGAAATACGAGTCTCCGTTTGAGGAATTCTGTGCTGAGCATGGAATTATACATCAAACTACAGCCCCGTATTCACCTCAACCCAACGGTATAGCCGAACGGAAAAATATAACTCTTAAAGAATGATGAATGCCTTACTAGTTGGTTCTGGATTGCCGGATAACTTTTGGGGAGAAGCTATTCTTTCGGCAAATCACATTTTGAATAAAATACCACGAAAGAAAACATTTAAATCTCCACATGAACTTTGGAAAAATAGACCACCATCCTACAAATACTTGAAAGTGTGGGGGTGTCTTGCCAAAGTAGAAATATCAAAACCAAAAAAGGTCAAAATTGCACCAAAGACTATAGATTGCATATTCATTGGATATGCTCATAATAGTAGTGCATATCGATTTTTGGTGTACAAATCTGAAATTGATGACATTCATGAAAACACCATTATCGAGTCACGAAATGCTAGATTCTTTGAACACATTTATCCTCTAAAATCCTCTATTGAAACAATTGTTCAAAAGAGATCAAGAGATACAGATACTCCTGAGGATAATGTTAAGGACTTCGAAAACCTTATGCATATATGATAGAAAATGAACCTCTTACTTACCAACAAGCAATGTCATCTCCTGAGGCTCCATACAGAAAGGAGGTTGTCAACAGTGAAATAGAATCCATTTTACAAACCATACATGGGAACTAGTGGATCTACTCAAAGGATCAAAACCACTACGATATAAATGGATATTTAAGAAAAAATTGAAAGCCGACGGCTCAATAGACAAGTATAAAGCGAGACTTGTAATAAAAGGATTTAGACAGAAGGAAGATCTAGATTACTTTGATACATATTCACCAGTAACAAGAATAACATCGATAAGGATGCTTATTGCAATCGCATCCATATTAAATTTGGAAATACACCAAATGAATGTGAAAACTGCGTTTTTGAATGGTGAACTAGAAGAAGAAATATATATGCAGCAACCTGAAGGGTTTCTAAGCCCAGGAAATGAAAATAAGGTGTGCAAATTAGTAAAATCACTTTATGGTCTTAAACAAGCTCCGAAACAATGGCACGAGAAATTTGATAAAACTATGTTATCAAATGGATTCAAAATAAATAAATTAGATAAATGCGTATATGTAAGATATACAGATATTGGATATGTCCTTGTATGTCTTTATGTTGATGATTTCTTAATCCTAGGGAATAAGAAGACCATAATAAAATCTACGAAGGGTATGTTGTCCTCTAGATTCGATATGAAAGACCAAGGAGAGACTGATGTAATCTTGGGTGTGAAAATTATAAAAACACCATGATGATATGCATTATCTCAGTCACATTACATTGCCAGATTACTTGAAAGGTTCAAGCAATATAATATAACCATTGCAAAATCACCAGTGGATATGAACCAAAATTGGGTAAAGAACACCGATGATGGAATGTATCAACTTGAATACTCTCGTATACTAGGAAGTATTATGTACATCATGAATTGTACTAGGCCTGATATTGCATACGCTATAAGCAAGTTAAGTAGATATATCAGTAATCCTGGCAAACATCACTAGAAAGCAATAATCAGGGTCCAGGATATCTAAAGTACACACAAAACTATGTGTTGCAATATGAGAAGTATCCTTCAGTAGTAGAAGGATATAGTGATGCCAATTGGATAACTGGCTCAAATGACACACAAGTGGATATGTGTTTACATTAGGAAATGGAGCAAACTCGTGGAAATCATCCAAACAGACTTGCATAGCAAGATCGACAATGAAATCAGAGTTCATTGCTCTAGATAATGTCGCAGAAGAAGCAGATTGGCTTAGGAGTTTCTTGGAAGATATCCCAAATTGGGAAAAACCTGTACCTCCAATATGTATACATTGTGATAGTCAATCTGCTATAGGAAGGGCAACTAGTACATTGTATAATGGTAAGTCTCGACATATTCATCTAGACATAAAACCATAATACATCTTCTCTCTAATGGAGTTATCACTATAGACTATGTAAGGTCAAAGGATAACATAGCAGATCCACTAACAGAAGGCTTGCCAAGAGAGAAAGTTCAAACCTTATCGATGGGAATGGGCTTAAGACCTATGAACTAAAAGTTTTCTAAAACGGAAACCTCACCTAGTTGACTGGAGATCCCAAGATCTAGGTTCAAAGGGACAACTAAGTTTAAGATATACTTGACGGCACTGTTAAATACAAACCATTCCTATGATAAGTCAGTGCACAACCCGTCGGAGAATAGGATAAGCTTGGCTTTTAATGATGTCTATACTGTGGTGTTACAAAGAAACAAGTGGGGTATTACAAGATACTCTTTATAGAATCACTTATGTGAGTGCGAAGGCGCCGCTTCAAGAAGAATTGTAAGGTCGAATTCTTCAAGCACTCATGAAACCAAGGCGGTGTTCATGGCAAAAACGAACACAAATAGAGAACCAAGGAGCTAAAAAGCATTTATCATGTGTTATCTTTATAGACTTACACAAACGGCTTACAGTTCAAAGACAATCCAGTCTACTGATTCGCCAGTTAGTTATAACGATAAAACACTAGGAAAAGTTCAAGGCCTCTGTGCTACTTTAACGATATGATAAATGTTACAAAAAACATATTAGATAAACACTCATTCATGTGGGAGATTGTTGGAAATGAATGAGTGGGTTGGAAAAATCATTTAGTCCCACATCGGGGAAAACTAACACCTTTGCCACTACTTATACTAAGTCTTGATATTTTATTACAAAAGAAAGAGGAGATGGAAGAGAGAGGCAATGGCATGAACTATGGCATGATAAGCATTCACATTTAATGGTCAAAAGATAGGGCCTTGGGGCTCTTGGGGTCTAGTGATTAATTGGGCCTCTGAATGCGATGGGCTTGTCGCGCTGCGAACGTCATATTTTTTGAATTCGGCGCACAAATGCCAACGGAAATATCTGTTGGTAAAGGGTCGCAACCTTTCCAGTAGTCATGACCATTGCAATTCAAACAGTGGCGTCTCTTCTTGAATAGGTGCTTCTTCACAACCTATATACAGGCCTGCGAGAATCAAACAGAAAATAATAGTTTTAATTTTAGTTTCTCTCCTCTTCATCTTCTTCCCGCTGCTCTGTTCTGACATTAAAAGTACCTTGTGTTCGCCGTTACTTCGCCTACTTCATTATACGACGAAGTTGATCCGTTTTATCTTGGGAATCGATTTGCATCAAAGCCCTCAAGTGCTTCGAAGGGGCGCAAATACGATTTAAGGAAACAGCAGTTTTGGGCTGGAATCGGATTATTACTTGCTCTCTCATCAGCTACGACGGTATATTCTCCTTGATGTTGCAATTTTATAACATTTGTGTTACTGAGTTTCCAGATTACTACAATTTCTCTGTAGTTACTATATCAATATAGAATTCTCTGTATAACAAATCCACCACTATTTTGTATGTTAATCCACAAGTGGATTAACTTAAAGATTACATGTTAATTCACAAATCTGCAAAACCTTGAGCTCATTATTTTCAGTTACTTTAAGCTAAATCAACTGGCATTATTGGTATTCTGGTGCAAGCCTAGATCACAGGACCACGCCACTTTCGCGGAACGGGTTTACTCCAGTGATTGCCAGTGCTTTAAAACAAGTAAATCATTTTAACATCGCAATGCTTTTTACAAAAATGAAGCCATTATAAGACTCAGGTCCCATCACACAATGCAATACAAACCAGTGGATAGAGTTTTACCTTATAATGGCCAAAATATGCTTGATACGAGCAAAACAAATCAATTGATATTATTGCTAGTGTTTATATGTTTCAAAAACAATTTGAATCATAACTATAAATCATAGACGGCATGGGTACCATATATCATGTCGCCATATATATATATATATATATATATATATATATATACAATCAAAATCGCATGATGTCTTATTTGGAAATTGGATTTTTATCATGAACCGAGGCCAGGGATCGTCCTCATCGCTTCGAGACTCTCTAGCCCGAGCCTCAGGACCCAGACTCAGGTGGGCCCTTAAGAGCCACAGGGCCGGTCCACTCGATGTGGATTAAAAAGCCTGAACACTACGTTTCTCCGCCCTTTGGGGCGTAAATGAGCCAACGAATGACTCCATCGGTCCCAGATCGACCGTAATAACCGAGGCGCCTCGCAACAGTAACAACCACATAGGTGAAAGTAATATAAATGTCAGGGCTGGTAGGTCTCTGACACCACCCTAGCTAGAAGAAAACGCGTGTCCTCCCTGGATCCTTCTCCCGTTTCTGGTTCATACCGGGGTGTGAGGCTCGCGAAACAACGATAAACACAAAGCTTTGCCACACAGGTGGTGCTTTGATCATCAACCACAAAGCTCTGCTTTTCAACAAAAGCTTTGATCACAGCATCTCTGTATGCCACGTTGTCAATATACAACGTCAGACACACGTCCATTTACAAGTCCGTTCTGGGTCTGAACGAAACCGGAGGATCTTTATTCCTCGCTCATCCGTAAAATCAACATGTACGTCCGGACGGCTACTACATCAGCCCCTTCAAGGTAGCAACTCCTATCATGGACATCAGTAGCACCCCTCCATTCGACGTGAAGATCATCGGTCTTGCATCGCCTTCATATCTTCGACTTTTAATCGTCGATCAATTATTTGAAATGAGAACTAACTCGGCCTTTTCAAATAATTCACGTATATTTAATATTTCAAATCAATTCATTTCAATGGTTAAATTATTCGACATCAATCATTTTGTTCTTTAATGTAATTTTCACGCCAAACACATTCAACCATCAAATATCTAATAAACCAAGCAAATTCAGTTTATTTTCATTCCATATCGTTTATAATATTTTATCACGATTTATCGCTATTTTTATTTATTTAAAAATAGCCAATTCATCCAAACGACGCTTCAGGCCATAACGTGGTCGTGGCGCTGTTTTTCTTCAGATTTGATTTACACATATCTGAAAATCTAACCGTTGGATTTTCACAAATTTTATATCATTAGAAAGATCTTTTCAAAACGAATCCAATGGTTTCGGTTTTGGGAAAATCCGACGGTCGGATCTCCCGGTACGATCGTTTGAAGTTCCGATTTCAAATATCGAACTGTAGTGTCGTTATTCGATTTATTTTAATTATAATTATATATATATATATAATTATAATTGATTCTGACGCTATTTTTCTTCAGATTTGAATTAAACATTCCAGACAATCCAACTGTTGGATCTTTACAAAGTTGGTGCCATTGGAAAGGTATTTCCAAGGCGAACCCAATGGTTGTGGTTTCGGGAAAATCCGATGGTCGGATCTCCCTCAATAATCGTTTGAAATCACGGTTTCAAAATACGAACTGCGGCTTCGTTATTCGATTTATTTTAATTATATTTATATATATATAAATATAATCGATTCTTCGATTTCAAAACCATATTCATTTCATACATTTGATAAAAATGATATTTTTATTATAAAACAATTTATTTCAAAACACGATTATTTTATATAGTTCAAACAGATGATAAAAATGTGATTTTTATTATAAAACAATTTATTTCAAAACACGATTATTTTATATAGTTCAAACAGATGATAAAAATGTGATTTTTATTATAAAACAATTTATTTCAAAACACGATTGTTTTATATAGTTCAAACAAATGATAAAAATGTGATTTTTATTAAAAAAAGCAATTTATTTCAAAACACGATTATTTTATATAGTTAAAACGGATGATAAAAATGTGATTTTTATTATAAAACAATTTATTTCAAAACACGATTATTTTATATAGTTCAAACAGATGATAAAAATGTGATTTTTATTATAAAACAATTTATTTCAAAACACGATTATTTTATATAGTTCAAACATATGATAAAAATGTGATTTTTATTATAAAACAATTTATTCAACATATGAATGTCACTCAACGCATGAATTTCCATCCAACATATGAATGCAGTTTCAACACATGAAAATAAATCAAACACAGAAAGATTTCAGGAAATTTCGGCAGCATAACGGCAGGGTAGTTAAAACCTGGACCGTATCGATGTACGGCTCCTCGCTCTACCTTAAAACCTTGCGGTTTTTTACAATGGGAATTTCATGCATCTAATTCGCACGCAGGCGAGCATGTTTTTCTTTTATTTCCACAACCTATTCTAATGTTGTTTTCAACCACAAATGGTTATTTTTCAACCACAATCAATCATTCTCAACCACAAACAATTCTATCAACCATTAGCATTATTCACCAAATTTCACATCAACCAAATAATCCAAACAATATCACAACCAATAAATATCGTCTATGGTCTGTGGACGAGGGGAGTATATATATATATATATATATATATATTCATATATAAATATATTTCAATTCAATTCAATGTCATTTCATTGCATATATAATTTTTACAACGCATATATAACTTATACATCGAACATACAACTTATACAACACTTATACATGAGGTGTACAACGCTTATATAACTCATACATCGACTATATAATTTATACATCGTCATTTCCATATCGTTTATAATTCAGAATTCTCACATTGGGTTCCACTCCACCAAAAATTGCAGAAGGCTCAGAAAAATATGCGGTCACTTCTAAAATGTAGAAGACGTCCTCACGGTCCCGCGTCTCTTGTTTCACTAAATTTCAACCACAAACGAAAAAGATATCATTTTTATTTGATTAAACATGTTTGCAATGCTTTTTAGTGTAGAAATTAGTTTAAATTATATAAACAGATACCTTTCAAACTTCGTTCGAAACTAGGTCTCAGATTTTCAGCAGATCCGTGCAGCGTTGGGACGATCAGGCTTCGCAGCGTCGAAGGGGAAGGAGCCACGCACGTGCGCAGGGGGTGGGGTCACGTGCGCAGGGGGTGGGGTCACGTGCGATGGCCTGAATTAGCCGGGGCAGAGCTCGAAAGTCGACGACTTTCTCGAGGTGATTCGGCCTAAATACTTGACGAGGAAGAACGAGGTGGGTACGGATTGGAAGAGGAGGAAGAGGGCTTTAAAACGTGGGTGGTGGCGCTCGATTCTGTTGAGAGACGGAGGAGAAAAAGAGGAGAGAAGGAGGGAGCACGGTTTCTCCTTCAAATCTGGAGAGGACTTGGAGAGAGGACGATGAATTGGAAGATTCTGATTGGCCGGCCCCTTATATTTTAATTTTTAATTTATTTAAAATCCGAAAATACCCCTTGTCTCATACGAACTCCAATCCAAACCCAACGACTGTCGTCCCTAGCTAAATACCCCCATTCCGAGCACAATGGGAAATGTTTCGTAGGCCCATTCAACTGTTTCAGTCAGATTTTCTTCAAATTAAAATATAAAACATTCAATATTTAATTTGAACGTACATTTCAATTTGCCGGGGCCACGTACTGATTCTAAAAATTCCCAAAAAATAAATCTAGCTATGTTTTGACGATACAGTCCCAACAAAACTAGTTTCGTTGAATTCTGAGACCGTTTGAAAAATGCCCTTTTTCTGGTCGATCCAATTTAACTATAATTGACCAAAATACATTTTTCTTCGCCACGCTCACATATTAACTTCAAAAATTATGAAATTTGAAACTTAGCAATAATTTCACATTCTGGATCCAACAAAAGTGGTTTCGTTGAATTCCGAGGTCGTTTGCAAAATGTCTATTTTCAAGGGCGATATATTCTTTATAGTAACCTTTCTGAAAATTCATTTGGCCATAACTTTTGATTCCTGTTATGAAACTTCGATTTTTAAGATTCGTTAGAAAGATATTCACTAACAGATTTAAATATTTTTGGTTTCACTAAAATCCGTTTTACTTTGCACCCGGTACAGTCAGTTAAAGTTTGAATTCAATTTTTGAAACTACAGCGGTCTCTTCAGGCCTTGTTTATAATTAAAATTAATTATATTTATTTTCAAACTTCGATTCAAACATACTTTCCTTCACTATTATTTAAAATATTTATTTTAAATATTTAAAATCCACTAAAATAGCCAATTTAAATTTTTTAAACTGGTTCAGATTTTCCGGGTTGTTACACCTAGATGCATTTTCACTTGATCAAACAATATAGCTAAAACATGAGTTTCTTTAAAACAATTTGAAAATATATTTCTTTCAAACAATGGGCTGCGGATTTTGTTTGAATTTCACTTAAAAGAATGATAACATGTAATACAACTGGGCGAACTACTCAACATCACATTTTACAATATTAGATCACCAATAATTCAAGATTAGCATGCCTAGCTCTCATTTCATTTGAGATTACCCCCATCACATCCATCAATCTAACCAGCACCATTTTAAACAACACAGACATTGCACCTTCATACAAACTACCCAACGGAAACCTCACCTCACCTTCCTTTCTCTCCCCGTCTTTATCTGGAATGGTATGCGAATCCAAATGGACTACAACATCTGCATTTACCTTGACAACATCCGGTTTGGCAGTGAGAAAAAACATATTGGCTCTGTTTTCCTTGGCGAGCCTGACGATGGCATTGACGGTGGACAATGAGGGGTCAACGGAGGAGAAGAAGGAGTCGGAGTAGGAGATTGGCGGAGTGGTGACGTCGCCGCCATGCTATAGGAGTTCTTGAGTTTCAGGCATTGGTAAGGTTGATATTGTTCTAAAAATGTTACTTTTAGCTCTTGATATAAAGTTTTATGACTAGACGACACTAGTAAAACCATATCTTTAATACATTTAGCACTTAAATCCATTCCTTTTTCAGCTTCATCCTAACCTGAAGAGAGAGAAAAAAGAAATATATTTAACGTTTTAGGTGGATAAAATTGATTAAATTTTAGATGTTATCAAAAGTCAAAGGTTCTATTTTATAGGGTGGATTAGCTTATTAAAAATGTGTATGAGAATAAAATTTACCCTTTTTAATTGGACAACATTAGATATATGCAAATTCATGCAGGCTTATCTTGTTCTGAATGTTATGTCTGATTTATGTACATCAAATTATCATTGAAAACCCCAAAATTATATATTATTCAGTATATCATTTGCCCAATTCCCCTATGCTAATGCATAACATGTTTACCGTTAACCAAATGGGTATGACTGATTATAAGAAGAAAATGATCGAATACTACACTAAATTTATCCAAATAACCAGAAAAATACTCAATAGTGAAAAGAATTCTTATTATTGTTACCAGTATGTTTGGCACATCCGTTGGACGTGTGCAAAGAATCATTGAAACATACTTCTTTCTTGAAATGATGGTCATGAAGTCAAAGCTAACTTATTCTTGTTATACCAATAAACAGATGCACACATAACTTATTTTCGTTTTTTATGTTTGTAGGAAGCAAATAAACTTTTGAAGTATGCATGATGATGAAACTGATGACGTCCTTCATTTCACAGTTCTTATACCCAATAATAACAGGAAGATCAAGAAAACCGTACACGTCATTATCAGTTATACCCCAATGGCAATGGGTACATAACATCCCTTGAACAATTGTGCGTTAAAATTTGAAGTGTAGAAATTATGTTGAATGTTAAAAAAAAACATAAACAATTTTATCTTGTAAACAAATACCCACATAAATAAAATTAAAACGGAAAGTGATGAAGTTTGCTCCAGGATTGTTAATACATGCAACGTAGAATATCTATGTTCTCCATGCACAGTAAAAAAAATCGACAATATTCAAGCTTGTATCTGTGACAACGCCACATGCTTTCATTTCATCTAGCTTGGTTCTCCCTTGTCACTTGCTTTGTTTCTACCTTTGCTCTCCTTCTATTTTACCTATGATCCGTGACAGTTTTGGTCTTAGTGCCACCGATATCTTCGTTATTCCTCCCATACAAACAAAATGAACAATTTCTTCTTACTTTTTCTATTTCAAATATATATTTCCAGCAACCATGATTCTCAGTTTATCAGCCAACTGCTCAAAGCTGTGGGTTTACCCCAAACTGTAAGCAACCATAGCTTTTTCTTCCTTCCCTTATACCTACTTCTTGACAGACCATCTCGATAGGTCTAAAGACGTGGGGAAACAGAGAAGATGAGGGCGAGTAGAAATGTGGAAGCGGAAAAGTTGAGTCTGATTAAGAGATGTAATGGAGTTGCGTTGTTTGGATCTTACAGATTTCGAGAGTAGGAAGAAGAGAAATACTTCCGTCGGTAGGAATGAGGAGAAGAAAGAGCAGGAAACGGATTTGATAATTTCGATAGTGGACTTTGCAGAGAAGGAAGTGGAATTGTGATAAGGTGGTATAGCCGAAAAGGATAAAAATGCCCCGTTAATCCAATATAAAATTGAATGGGTGTTTTAGACATTTCAAAAGATTCATTCCAAGGTATTACTATTATATATAGAGATTTAACATTTGGATACCAAAATGTAATGTGGAAAAGCTATAAAGTTTATTTCTCTAATGAACTTGAGTACTAAATTAGATTTGTATTTCCCTCTACCTTTCCTATTCTAACATACAAATGCTTGCCTATAGAAACGAATGTCAATTTAGCTATCAATAAGTACAACGAATTAAGGAAACTTATATTTTTTAATATATAAAATTAGTAATATTTAATGGCTATATGTGGCAGGTACAATTTCCTCTTGCTGCGTGAGTACGCGTAACAAAACAGAATATTATAATATGCCACGAAAACAAAAAATAGAAGTATGCTCCACTGAAATAAGAAAAAGGGAGAAGGTTCACAATTTAGTATGTTGACCGCTTTTTGATTGATGTTGTTTACACAGGAAATTTTTAATAATTTTATCCTAAAAAAGTCAATCAACATTTAGTTTTAAATCACAATAAAAGAAAGATACTAAAAAAAGTTGCTCAATTAAATATTTGCATTTTGGTACATTCAACTTCTCGTCATCCTCTCTTATTCCACTGCCATACGCTTGCTGCTTTGCGTTTGATGATAAATATTTGTACCATCACGTATCCTGATTGAACCACAAAATCAGAAGCATTTATCAACCACAATATGCTACATATAATAAGCAATAAATGTCATATACCTTATCAATTTTAGACACTGGTAAGGTAGGAGTTCCTGCACTATCTCATACATAAGTTTCAGACTTGAAACAATATCTACATTACTGTTAATTAAAGAGGACATGCTCTGAAATATATTTCAGCTCATAGCGAAGTAAATTTATTATTTCTCATACAAAAAATTCAATGGACCAATATATGCTTTTATATCAAGGAATAAGAAGGAATAAAGCATTTCTTTACATGTGAAAAGTTAAATAATACTTTATTTAAATAAAAAAACAAATACTAATATATTGTATCGTATATTATTATTTTCCCTATTCTAGTCAATGATAAGCACTAAAAAGATCAATATAGGGAATCTAATATTATTTACGTCAACAACGCATACATGCCTATTTTTGGCACATTTAGACCTGTTGTGGAAATATAAATGGAAGAAAATTTGCTTACAAAAAGAGTAATTCAAATACCAATATCTTAGGCTATAAATAAATAAAATAGGACCACTAAAATAATTATAAGGGGCACCATTCATTCTATAATACATTTGTGGTCAATACTATAATCTCTTTATACAGTTTGTCGCTAAATAATAGAGTAAGAGTGGAAAAAAGGAATGACTGGTAATAGCTACATAACATAGAAGAAAATGGAGTAATAGTGCAAAATGAGGTAGTGGAAGAAGATAAGAACCTAGCATACTAAAGAAAATCCGGGTAACTCTAAATCAAAATATAGAAAAATCAACTTTCAACCTAGTAGTCTTTTCACTATCCACATTAGTAAGCAACCTTGCAAAAATGTTTTTTTATAGATCTAAGCAATTTGAGAATATATTAACTATAAGATAATACTTATTTATATTTAAGTTTTAATTTGTTCGCCTTTAAAAAATATGAGTTAAATACTGGTTAACAAAAAGCTAAACCATTTTTTTTTTCAAAAACATGAATTTATGACCATCATTTTACCAAAATTTTGTCACAAAGCTTCTCATCCATTATTAAATGCATACTTGTTCATTTAAGCTAAGAATTTTAAAATCAAACTATCATATTTTGACTTCTTTTTTTTTAACTTAACTATGATTATTTTCTAGAAGTTAATTTGCTTGGAATCTTAGTTAAATGGGATGAATGCATTCTTATGTTAAATGAACATGACACCAAACAACTAAAAAATAAAGGGAAAACTCACCACACAGTAAATAGCTCCATTATTACAAAGAACCATAAATCGGGCTTAACCAAAATCCTCATTGCATATGAACCAAGCTGCTAGTTATTAACATACACTGCAAAAATGAGAAAATTCTTCACCATCAGAACGTAGCTTAGTACTGGACCGAAAGTGCATATTGCTTATGTTTTAGGAACTCCACAACCTCACAGCAGTCTCCATTGAAGTCATAAACAATTCTTGATGGTACTGTACATTAATTTTAAAGGAAGAATAATGATAAAAGCATAAATGTAATTAAATATACCATTAAATGCTTTAGCAATCAGCATAACTTTAAGCTATCGGTTTTTTCGATAATCCGCTCTTGCAATTAATTTAGTCCTTTTAGAAGTTGGCTCTTTATCCAATCATATATGCCTCCTGCAATATTTTTGAGACAGCATATTAAAGATTCTTTGAGTGGTAATTGATTGCCAAATTAGGTAATAACTATTATCACAAAAGCATGTAATTAAAGACTCCAGTTTTTAGATTACAACCTATCAATCCAACTCCTTGGTTACTCGTTGCACCATTATATGAATCATGATGTTGTAATTTGCGATACTATATAGTAGATGGAAGTGGTTGAAGATAGCTTCGAGTAGAAGGTAACCGTTCGCAAATCGGAGGTCGCACGAAGAAGTTATGAGCTGAACTGTGTTTAGTGTCAGCTGTGCAGTGCGAAAGACGTCTGTCGTATGGGATGACACACGTCTGTCACTACAGGGTAAGTTTCCTGAGAGTTCCCACAGACGTCTGTCAGTCCCATGACAGACGTCTGAGAGGGACAGACGTCTGTCGTAGGAAGGATAGACGTCTGAGATGAAGCTGAAATAATTCTGGAATGCAACAGACGTCTGTCACCTCCCACGACAGACGTCTGACGCGTGTTATGGGCTTATTTCAGGCTGAAAACCTTGTAATTGATTTGTGAAGATACGAGGGCAATTTGGGTAATTGGCCTACCACTATATAAGCTATTTTCTGAGGCATTTGTGGGAGGGGAGCTTGGAAACTTGATTTGGTATCAATGGTTTATTCTCAAAGGGGATTAGGGTTTATAACCTTATTTAAACTCTTCAATTCTATTATCCTCAAACTCTTTTCTATATCGAAATATAGTGATCATTGGATCAATCTCTTGTATTCCTTTCATCGTGGTAATAAAATACTCTCTCCAAAGTGGATGTACACTAACATGATGTTAGTGGAACCACAATAAATCCTTGTGTGATTTAGTTTTGTTGCTTTGTCATTAGTTTCTTGCTTGTGATTGAGATTTGGTTTATTCGTGAGATTGTTTGTGGCTAGAGTTATTGCTTTGGTTGTTTTTGCAAGTCTAACAACGATCTAGTCTTCCGCTAGCGCATTGTGATTTGGATATTCGGTTCTTGAGTGGTCTCGGATCGGATTAATCACATAGGGATTTGGTTCCAACAGTTGGTATCAGAGCAATTGTGGTGCTTGTTAGGTGTTTGTGAAAATGCCGGAGACGGATAGTAGCTCGGTAAGTCCTTCAACCGGAAGTCCGAATAGTGTGGCGCCTTATGTACGGGGTTCATATGCGGCGTCGAGTTCTCAATTGGTTATTGACAAGTGGAATGGTGATAATGACTTTGAGAAGTGTCAATGGAAAATGAAAGCGGTTCTTAGGCGGAATCGGGTGCACCGAGTAGTATTTGATACTCACTTATTGCCAAGTGATATCTCGGATGTTGAGAGAGAGGAGATGGAGGAATGGGCTTACACTACTCTTCAACTTGCTATGGGGGAGAATGTGATCTCCGAAATTAGTGGTAAGACTACCGCTAAAGGTATTTGGGACAAGTTGGAAGAACTTTATATGAAGAAGTCGCTCACTAATCGTTTGATCTTGTTGCGTACATTTTTCACCTTCAAGATGAAGGAGGGTAATACGCTTAAGGCGCATTTGAATGCCTTTGATGACTTGCTTATGAAGATGAAGGCCGTTGATTTGAAGATTGAGGAAGAGCAAAAGGCGATGATATTATTGTGTTCGTTGCCGGACCGTTATACGGGTTTCTCAAATAGTTTGATCTATGGCCGGGATACCTTGACTCTAGATGATGTCAAGACGGGTCTTCTTAGTGAGGAGTTGAGAGATCAAATGAAGGAAACGAGTGAGGGAAGAAGTGGAGCTAGTAGTGGTCACGGGTTGTTTGTGGAGAAAGAAAAGAATGTGAAGAAAGGAAACCGGGGGCGTTCTAAATCAAGGAAACCCGGTGGAAGAGGTAAATCGAAAGAGAGAAATGGCAAGTGCTTTATTTGCAAGAAACCGGGACATTGGAAGAATGAATGTCCGGACAAAGATAAGAAGGAAGTAGCGTCTTCATCCGTAGCGGTGGAGAGTGGGGATGGTGAGATAGATGAGAATGTGTTGACGGCGGTAGCATCGGGTGTTTCGGGTGACGAATGGGTGCTCGATTCCGGTGCGTCGTATCATATGACGCCAAATAGAAATTGTTTTTCATCCTTTGAGGTCAAAGAGGGAAATGCAATTGTTATGGGAAATGGTGCTATTTGCAAGTCGATGGGTAGTGGCTCCGTGCAAATAAGGATGTTTGATGGAGTTGTTCGCACGCTCACCAATGTTCGCTATGTTCCGGGACTTAGGAAGTCGCTTATATCTTTGGGGCAATTGGATTATCTAGGATGCAAGATCACTATCGAGAAGGATTACTTGAGGGTTTCGAAGGGAGCGCTTGTGGTTATGAAGGGTGCTAGGACTCATGGTATATATTTGCTTCAAGGTGTGACCGTAGGAGGTGAGACTTGTGTGGGTGTTGATAGTTCTCGTGACTTGGATGCGACACGGTTGTGACATTTGAGATTGGGTCATGTCTCGAAGAGGAGTTTGGATATTCTTCGGAAGCGGGAGATGATCGAGGGTGAGAGTTTCAACAAACTAGAGTTTTGCGAGGAATGTGTCATGGGGAAGCAAACAAGGGTATCATTCGATGAAGGCAAACATAACTCAAAGGAGGTTTTTGAGTATGTTCATTCAGATGTTTGAGGACCGGCACCGGTAGCTTCTTTGGGAGGAGCAAGGTATTACATTTCTTTCATTGATGATTTGTCTCGAAAGGTATGGGTGTATGTAATGGGGGCCAAGTCGGAGGCATTTGCTAAGTTCAAAGTGTGGAAGGCTCTTGTTGAGAATGAGAGCGGTAAAACTTTGAAGGTTCTTAGGACCGACAATGGCGGCGAATATGTCTCGTGTGAATTCTTGGAGTAATGTAAGCATCACGGAATCCGGAGACATTTTACTACATCGGGAGATCCGCAATCTAATGGAGTAGCGGAGAGAATGAACCGAACTCTACTTGAGAAAGCTCGATGCTTGAGATTGACATCGGGTTTATCTAAGGGATTTTGGGCCGAAGCTTTGTCAACCGCGGTGTATATTGTGAATCGAATTTCGTGCTTGGCCATTGATAACAAAATTCCGGAGGAAGTGTGGAAAGGGAAGAGTGTTGACTTGAGATATCTTCGTGTGTTTGGTAGCCCGGTTTATGTGCATGATCCGGGGAATGATAAGCTAGGAGCTAGGGCATTCAAGGGGATCTTGCTTAGTTTCACGGACGGCGTGAAAGTTTACCGGATTTGGAATCCGGATACGAAGAAGGTTGTAAATTCTCGTCATGTCACTTTTGATGAGTCGGCTTTATTCAAGGTGAATGAGAGCTCATCGGATGTTCTGGATTTGGTTCATGGTGAATCAAAGGAGAAGGAAGTCATTCCCACATTCCGTCCAAGTGGTAGTAGAGTTGAAGAAGCTCGTGGGGTTGAAGCGGTTGATGAAACATCACATAGTCCACATGGTTCCTCTAGTGATGATGTTGGTGATGTACATGATACTAGAGAAATTTCGACTCAAGGTGGAGCCGAAAGGGGTTTGGGTGATAGTATTGCTACTCGGGTTGGTCGACGTGCAATAAGGCCTCCCGAAAGATATGGTGATTGGAGCTACCTTAGCTTTTGTGTTCATTTGGACTTTGCTCTCAATGTAGTTCAAGATGAGCCGATGGACCTTGATGACGTCATGGAGTCGAGAGAGAGCTCGAAGTGGATTTGCGCCATGGAGGAAGATATGCAATCGCTTATGAAGAACCGAACTTGGGAGTTGGTTCCACTTCCTCAAGGAAACCGTGCTATAGGGTGCAAATGGATTTACAAGGTGAAGGATGATGGAAGGTACAAAGCAAGGTTAGTGGCAAAGGGGTTCTCACAAAGGAAAGGAAAGGAGTATGATGAAATTTTTGCACCGGTGGTTCGTCATACATCTATCCGGGTTTTACTAGCCATAGTTGCTATCCATGACTTGGAGTTGGAGCAACTTGATGTGAAAACCGCCTTCTTGCATAGAGACTTGGATGAAGACATCTACATGGAGCAACCGGAAGGGTTTGTTGTAGATGGTAAGTCTAAAATGGTGTGCAAGTTGAAGAAATCACTATATGGGTTAAAGCAATCGCCTAGACAATGGTACAAGAGATTTGATCATTTCATGCTTGAAAGTGGCTTCCATCGAAGCATCAAGGATGCTTGCGTATATTTCAAGAGGTTGGGAAATGATTGTTGGGTGTATTTACTCTTGTATGTGGATGATATGCTCATTGCTTCCAAGGATCAAAATGAAATCAACAAGTTAAAGATGCTTTTGAAATCGGAATTCGAGATGAAGGATCTTGGAGAAGCAAGAAAAATCTTGGGCATGGAAATTGGGAGGGACCGGAAGCGTTTTGAGTTAAGATTGACTCAAAAGGAATACATAAAGAAAGTGCTTTGCCGGTTTAGCATGGAGAATGCAAAGGCGTTAAATACACCTTTACCTTTGCATATGAAGCTTTCGGATAAGGGATCACCTATCGGGGAAGAAGACAAGGCGTATATGGCAAAGGTGCCATACGCAAGTGCGGTTGGTAGTTTAATGTACACAATGGTGTGTACAAGGCCCAATATTGCAAATGCCGTCGGGGTGGTTAGTCGGTATATGGCTAATCCGGGAAAATCGCATTGGGAAGCCGTGAAGGCTATATTGAGATACTTGAAAGGTACAGCATCTCATGGGCTTGTCTTTGGCGGTAGTGATGAGATGAGTTGCAAGTTGGTTGGTTATTGTGACTCGGACTACGCCAGTGATAGGGATCGGAGGAAATCAACTTCCGGGTATGTCTTCACACTTGGCGGTACGACCATTAGTTGGAGATCGTGATTGCAAACCGTAGTTGCTTTATCCACTACGGAGGCGGAGTTGATTGCCGCTGTGGAAGCGGCCAAGGAAGCACTCTACTTGAAGCGATTGTTGTGTGACTTGGGTTTCGAACATGAGAGTGTTGAAGTTCGATGTGATAGCCAAAGCGCTATCCATTTGGCGGAGAATTTGGCATTTAGCTCACGGACCAAGCATATTGAGGTGAGGGAGTCATTTCTTGTTGCCATGGATGAGGGTAAGCTAGTATACCTTTGGAAAGTGCACACAAAGGATAATGCGGCCGATATGTTTACGAAAGCATTGCCGTATGGGAAGTTCGAGCATTGCTCGAACTTAATTCGCTTTTTGAGTTGCTAGGTGCCACGGGTTGGCACGGGGTGAAGAGAGTGATTTTGTGGTGATGGAAAGGAATAGCGGTGAGAGATTGGAAAACTATCTACATGGTAAGTACTCGTTCACACTCCCGAGTACACTGTCTTTTGTTGAGACGGTTTTGGATTGAATGTTTTCAACACTACATTGGCGGGTGGGGGCATAGCCTGAACTTGTTGGTGTAGTACAATGGGCGGTGGCCATGTCGGAGCTCATTGGGGAAACATTCAAGGTTGCTTGGTCGAAGGTAGAAGGAAGTGTATGGTGCATTGGAGTTTGGAGTCGAGAGGGTTATAGTATCGAGGTGGAGTGTTGTAATTTGTGATACTATATGGTAGATTGAAGTGGTTGAAGATAGCTTCGAGTAGAAGGTAACCGTTCGCAAATCGGAGGTCGCACGAAGAAGTTATGAGCTGAACTGTGTTTGGTGTCAGCTGTGCAGTGCGACAGACGTCTGTCGTATGGGACGACAGACGTCTGTCACTACAGGGTAAGTTTCCTGAGAGTTCCCACAAACGTCTGTCAGTCCCACGACAGACGTCTGAGAGGGACAGACGTCTGTCGTACGAGGGATAGACGTCTGAGCTGAAGCTGAAATAATTCTGGAATGCGACAGACGTCTGTCACCTCCCACGACAGACATCTGACGCGTGTTATGGGCTTATTTCGGGCTGAAAACCTTGTAATTGATTTGTGAAGATACGGGGGCAATTTGGGTAATTGTCCTACCACTATATAAGCTATTTTCTGAGGCATTTGTGGGAGGGGAGCTTGGAAACTTGTTTTGGTATCAAGGGTTTGTTCTCAAAGGGGATTAGGGTTTATAACCTAATTCAAATTCTTCAATTCTATTCTCCTCAAACTCTTTTCTATATCGAAATATAGTGATCATTGGATCAATCTCTTGTATTCCTTTCATCGTGGTAATAAAATACTCTCTCCAAAGTGGATGTACACTAGCAAGACATTAGTGGAACCACTATAAATCCTTGTGTGATTTAGTTTTGTTGCTTTGTCATTAGTTTCTTGCTTGTGATTGAGATTTGGTTTATTCGTGAGATTGTTTGTGGCTAGAGTTATTGCTTTGGTTGTTTTTGCAAGTCTAACAACGATCTAGTCTTCCACTAGCGCATTGTGATTTGGATATTCGGTTCTTGAGTGGTCTCGGATCGGATTAATCACATAGGGATTTGGTTCCAACACATGATAGGTACCAACTTCAAAATGTAGCTTGTAATGATTATAATGTATATAAGTGTGAATTTTAAATATTTTAAAGATATATTCCCACTATATTCCAAACCAAAAATGAAAAATTAATAATAAAAAGGAAAAATGGTCTGTATAATTCTATGTAAGTAATTCAACAAGAGTATGGATGTTTTTATTCATAAACCAAATATATTATGAATAATAATCAATTTGTAAAAATTTAAAGATATCAAAGCACATATATTCGAAGAATCGTAATAAACAATTTTTTTGAAATTAAATTAAAAGTGGCTACAGGTTTTGTTGAATCAAAAATGGCTTCTAATACATTTCTTATTTTAAATTAATAATGTACATAACTCAATGGAAATTTTATGATATTATATCTAATAATCTATTTGTTCCAAGAAAAAACCAATATAGCAGCTTCTTATATGTTTCCTCTAAATTAAAAATGTACTTAATTCTACGGAAGTTTTATGACATTATATCCGATGAAGCAAAGCACTTATCAGTCAATTAAAATTGCCAAAATGATGCAAAATTGCAAATTATACCGGTACACTTTATAGCCAATGAGCTCATATTTTACAAAGAAGTAATTAAACCAAAGGTTGATGCTTTATGTTCAAAATCTGTTGAAAAAAAAATGCAAATTATATGTAGCGAGGAGAGAATCGATGAACGACATGGGAATGGAAGGAAAAAAAGAACGGTAAAAGTGGGAAGAAGTCAATTGGTTAGTTTATTTTCAAACTTGATGATTTAGCAGCAGTAAGTACTTGTATTATTTTCACTTAACTTCATATCAAATATGCTAACATGTTAGCGTTCCAGTTGAGATGAAAGTGCTGTCAGCTTAAAATCATTCTTTTTAACATAACAAAACAGTTAAATAGGTGACATATGATAGATTCGTAAGCCTCAACCCAATCAATCTCATAATCATTTAATGTTAGTGTACTTGTTGCATATAATGGTTATAAGGTACAACCAAATAGTTTGAGTTGCAGCATATGTTGTAATGCAATGTTGTATGCAGTTAAAAGCTTTTTTTAAAAAAGGAAATGAAAATTTTTACCGGCTCTGTTGCAAGAGCTTCTACCATTCTTCCTCTCATAGGTCTCACTTGCGAGCTCAACATCAAATATCATGTTTGGCTCGGCCACCTTGTTATGACTTTATTAACTTCTTATGGCCTCTGCTTCCTCATCGTCTTAAATTTCCAGTCACAACCTTTATCCGGTAATGATACTTGGAGCATCTACATTATTAACATAAATAACATGTATAATTGAGTCAAGTTACTCACACTTCAATAATGCAAAAAAATTACAGTGGAGGAAAAAGATTACCTTGAGAGATATATCAACCACGAAACAGGAAACAACTGCAGATCCAACTAATTTGCTCATGCTTAAAACAAAACGTACAAAGATAACATCACATGGCACTGATTAAACATGTTATATTTAATTTAGGGGAAACGATAAGAGGTGCAATTTGCAATTAAGTAGACAATTAATAAACTTTTTTTTTAAAGAGCAATAGCAAGAAAATTATATGGATGGTAAATATCCTGTTAAGGAGAGATACAAATATCAAGTTTCGATAGACCATGTCTATAATAGACGAATTCTTGCATACATGTTGACCAAAATACCAAATACATCCTCTCACGGGATGTATTCAGAAAATGGGCTAGGTTGATATTCTATGAATGTAGCAGCATTAGTCCTTTTTTTGTTTTCATGTACTCCAAACATCCTTGTACGTCATGCTCCTTCTCAGCATTTGTATGTACCTCACATGCTTCGGAATGTTGGCCTTCATTAAAAGCTTGCAAATCAGAATCCCATGAATATACATTTGTAGACAGAAGGCAATGATTAATGGTAGTTTTAGTCTTATAACCTGGAATAGGGACATTATATGCTACAACTTTTATATTCTTACCACATGTCTAGTGTTTCTTTCCATCTGATCATACGTTACAGCCTTTGGAAACTAAAATTATTAACAGATACTTACATCAACAGAAAGTTCACTAATTACTGGACACTGATAACAGGTAAAATATATAGTTATTAACATATATTTTTCTGATATTGCCTGCACATTAAAGCCAGAGCATGTGCAACATGAGAGACATATTATTAGTGATCATTCGGCCTAATGCTGATTTTTGTTGCAAACAAACATGATATGCAATTTAGTTATATATGTTAGCAGGTATGAACGAATAATAAAAATGTGAGTTGTACTTAAATATAAAGTTATTTGAACTGTACTAAAATAAACACAATTTTGATTCGAACTGTTTAGCAGAAGATTGGCAAAGCATTTGCTATTTGAACGATTAGAACAAAATAATTATTGAATTCCACTGCCAACTGTCCTGATAGATATAAATTTTATCTTTATTTTGTTGACTCCTTTGAGGTTCATATGAAACCTTATTATACATATCATATAAGGAAATGTTTCCTTCCAGATATTGGCCTATTTCTTGATGTTTTGAAAATCAAGGTTTACCACCTACGAACATTAAAACCGAATCAAGCACGAAAAGCGAATCAAGCTGAAATAGTCTTGTAAAAATGGGCATAGACTAATACCAATAAGATTCCCAAAGTAGGATAAGCATTATCTGGATCACTAACTCTAATGTAAAAGAAAAGGGACATGGACGCAACTCCAGAAGAAAAAAAATCATCATTTAGCGATTGTCATGCTACCTTTTCATTTAATAATGTAAGTAAACGACACCTACAAACATTCTATTTCCTCGAAATAGAAGGGAATTGCTAAGCTCACTCGCGTGGAAAGCGAGTGGAAAATAACTCGCTGACACGTGTCCATATAATTTAATAATCAGTTGATGTAGTTAACATAAAAGGACTTCATACATAATTTTGCATACTTATTTGGCTATACTGGCGGATATTTTCATATGCATATTTTACATAAAAGGACTTCCAGCTCCCAACAAAGTACACGTGTCAGCGAGTTATTTTCCACTCGCTTTCACGCGAGTGAGCTTAGCAATGGGCTTCCTCAAATTGTTATCAAAAAAAGTAAATCTCTGTGTTAGCTACGCTGCATTTACATACTTGAAAGATATTTCATCAAACACATACCATGCGATGTAAAAATGAAATGGCATAAATTGTGAATACTTATAGCAATGAAGTCAGTACCGAATTTAAGAAACTTGTCTTCGTAAATTGGATGATAGCAAACATCACTTCCCATATTACATATGAAAGCTCATCCAACTGAAAATACATCAATTAGTTTAGTATCCGGTGTACTTAGTAAAATAACAGAAAAGGTAAAGGAAAAAATTATAAACAAACCATTATTACTAATGAGTTGTAGATATTGTTACTTAGAGTTCAACCGCAGACATACACGCATCTGAAGAATTAGATACAGTGGCACCATAGTTTGCATAATGAGAAGAAATTGGAGGTTTAGAACACATAGATTCCATTTTCCCCAAGCATCTGAAGAAATACGAAACTAAACATAGGTAAACTATGGAAAACAAAATACATAACAACACGTACTTACTGTAAAAAAATCAATCGGATGCAAGCAACAGAAATTTATGAAAATAATTACCACTGACGGTGATGGAAAGAGGAATAGCTCTCGAAAGTTGATGGACTAATGAAGTAATGACATATAACATGATGTACTGTACAAATTTGCACTAAATCGAAAGGCTTACCTTTCTCTAAAGTGACCCAGAACCTGCTAAACTGCCTCATGCCGCTGTAGAACTTCCTGAAAGGGGAAAGCTAAACGATTTGGTATAGAACAAAAGTACAAATAACTGAGAGGTTGGACGATTTACTTTGTTGAGTGTTCATCGCCGTAAAAGCGGCTGACTAAGAGAGATAATGGAGTTGTGTTGTCGAGATTTTGAGAGAAGAAACAATTGACAAAAGGAAACGGTAATTTTAAGAGTGGAGTTAGCGGAGAAGTGGAAGCGTGGCATTGGTACAGAACTTAAAAATGACAAAACTGCCCCAGTCGAACAATACAAATTTAAAAGGGCATTTGGGACTTTTCAAAATCTTCATTTCAAGGTATTCTCATTATAATATAGATAGATTTCAACAAAAAAAGACTGATGGGTGAAAAAGACAGAACATTGCATGACACCAAAAAATATACACTATAATAATATTATATAACAATACCAGAAAGTAACTCAGTTGGTCCAGTAGGAGTTTGGTGACCTCACATTCGGTGAGGTCACCATGGCTCTCTTCACCCATTGGTGGAGATCAGTGGGGCCCATATGGGCCCCGTTGAATTCCGCCAATGGGTGGAGAGAGTCATGTTGACCTCACCGAATGTGAAGCCAACAAACTCACTCTCCAGTTGCTCAACGGTAAGATTAATACATCCTATCACCAAGTGCCATCATCCACAGTTTTTAATGCGCACTATAGAAGCAATGATCAGTTTCGATCTGTATACAAGTTTAAACAACCATGAAGCTCAAACAAAAGGTTCAATCCAGATGAGAAGGCAAATTTAAATAGTAAAATTGCTTAAAAAGGTGACATAATAATAGATAAACAAGCACAAGATAATTAACAAAGCAAATTAATAAGAAAAAAATTTGAACAACCAAAATGCAGCGTATACCCTATAAATAAACAAGCACAAGATAATTAACAAAGCAAATTAATAAGAAAATAATTTGAACAACCAAAATGCAGCATATACCCTATAAATTAATCCAATAACAAAAGTTCATGACAATGTGACAGACAAAAAGCTACTTTGCTTAGAAATATTTTCAAGTAATGAAGAAGCAAATCAAACTATTACAGAACATGTGCAATGTCAGAAAGTACAAAACCGGTGTGTGTCAAATACAAACAACCAGGGGCGGAGCCATGTCTATGCTGACCTGGGCACGTGCCCCCCCCCCCCCCAGAAAATCAGAAAGCAAAAAAAAACACTCTGCCCTGTAAAATCTGGAGAATGGAAAAAATATCGACAAATACACGAATTCGAGGAAGGAAAAGAAGGACAAAATAGTAAGCTACAGACATGAGAAGCAGTAGGCTCTCTCTTTGGGTTGATAGCGAAATTAGAAGAAAGAAAACGTGGATTTCTATTTGGGAAGAAAAAGACGCAGTTTTCAGGTTTTGGGGTTAGCAGCAAGTTATATTTTGGGCTTTTGACCAAATGGGTTATATTGAAAACGCTTATTTTGACCAAATGGTTTAGCAGCAGGTTGTATTTTATAATACTTGAGCAATTGAGGTTTGTTTTTTCGTTTTCTTTCTCGCATAAGATTACATTTAAAACTAGAAGTGACATATAATACATTAAAACATGAACTTTTAGCATTTATTACGATCTAGTTTTTTATAAATCCTAATGAAACCCGGAAATGGAAATAAAATGAATTCCGAAACGGATCTGAAATTCCAAAATTTTGTAATGACCGGAACGGAACCGGAAACCGAAATTTTAAAACTTGCTCCAAAACACAAAAGAACAGTTCTTGTCAATTACTCCAGACTCTGTCGAAACCGGCACTCCACCGGGCCGTATTACCTCTGCTTGATTGATGGTTTGAAATGATATTTATAATCAAATGCTCAACATGGAAAAAATTCGGGAACTACCGCCCCCGAAACCCCTTACTAAATATCTTACCCCTCCCATGATCAATTCCTGGCTACGCCACTGCAAACAACAGTCCACATTCTAATAAGTTTACAAAGCCAATGAAGCTAATATATATTATATTAGTTTCTAAGTTATGAAACATCGGATGCAGACAATAGCTACTGAATGACACTTACGTGGAAGTGACTCAAGACAGCAAACATTGATTCAGTTGTTGCATCATTTTCAATGCATATCTGATTAACTTGTTCAACAAAAACTTAAGGTATAACATGATAACCATTCAACTTTGATTTTTGATAGTTTTTGTTCGGGCTATATTAATTTATAGTTCAATCATTAAGTGTTCTTCATGTGTAATGAGTTTTCCATTTGATGGGTTTTCCGTGAACTCAGATGAATATCGTGTACTTTGCAAGTCTTTGCATTTTATCTCTCAACAGTTTCGAATAGCTAAAGGTGACCAATGTCACCTTGAATTAACCTATCATTTAAGCAATCAGTTATTTTGATATACTAATGTCAATGGACGGATATAACTTCAAATTAAAAACAAAGGTAATTTTTTTATTTCGAATTTGTTGAGGAGGGAAACCGACTGGAGTCGTAAAACCCTCCCTAGTGCACCTAGCCCGGCCCGCGAGCACCACATAAGTGGCTTATCTTAGCGTATGCACATGGTAAAAACATAGGTAGTTTATTTGTAGGTGGATGTTAAACTAAAATCATGGCATCATATGTGAATGTTACATGTTCAACTAAATACTGATACCAGCTTCAAACTGTAAAACGTCACAAGCAATATATGCACGAATACATTCATAAATGTCAATAGTTATAGCTGGTTGGATAGCTTATCATCAGGGCTAACCAAAGAACTCAAATAGACGAAGCAAACATTTAGGGCTTTCGACTATTTTTGGCATTCAATTTTTTGGATTTGAAACGAATTTTAGAAATTGTTATATAATAAAGTATAAAAGCTATTTAATGTGCTTAATAATGACAAACAGTTTGTTTAGTGTTTTGGCTTAATTGTTCTCTTTAGAAGTATGTGAATTCAAATTTCTATCTTGTAATCTTTTGATTTCTTTCTTGTAATCTTTTGATTTAACATAATTAGTTTTCAATCTCATTAAATATAAAAATATGTACAATCAACAAATATGATGATAATAAACATATGCATTAAATGCATATATATTAAATAAGTAAAACAATAAATACATATATTGTTGGGAAATTATGCATATTTTCTTATAATTAGATTTATGGAGAAAAGAAATAAAATGTAAAATGGTAAGACACACAAACTTTGATAACGGACTTCGGTCTATTATGCCTACGTCTCCGAGCTGCTGCAGATCTTTTATTTCAGAGAATATTACAAAGTAATTACACAAAACACTTTTCACTCAACACTCGATCTCACTCTTAAGCTTGCTCACCTTTTCTTCTAATGGATTTGAGATGAGATTAAAGTTATGAAGAGAAAGGGTGTATTTATAGGTGAGAGGATGGTTGGTGGGAGTTGATGCCTTTGTTGGTGGCCGGTAGGTAGCATGGTTGGTGGCACCCCATGTTGAACACATGGGTGGCTTGGTTGTGCTGCACATGCAGCATTACTAACAATCTCCCACTTGAATTCACACCTTGATCGATGCAACAGCCATTCTGCTCTTTTTACTCTAGCAGACCAACTAAAGTGGAACACAACTTCAGTTTATCGATAGTTACCGTCTTTGCAACATATCTGCTGGATTTTTTGCTTCCTTCGATCTTCTCCAGTTTTAATACATCATCTTACATTAGAGATCTGATGAAGTGATAACGAAGACCAATATGTTTGGTTCTGAAATGAAATGCTGAATTCTTCGCCAAGTGTATTGCACTCTGGCTATCACTGCATAAAGCATTCTTTTCCTGTTTGAATCCCAATTCAGTTAACAAACCTTGAAGCCATATCATATCTTTACTAGCTTCGGTGATTGCTACATACTCAGCCTTTGTAGTGGATAAAGTGACAATCTTCTCTACCTGTGACATCCAACTAACAACAGTATTTCCAATCGTGAATACATAACCTGTGGTGCTTCTTCGATGATCAACTTCGCCTTCAAAGTCTGCATCTACATAGCCTTGAGCTTTAACCTGCCCTTTACCAAACTACAAAGCGTTATGGACGGTGCCTCGTAGATACCTCAAAATCCACTTGACTGCTTCCCAATGAGCTTTCCCCAGATTTTACATGAACCTGCTAACAACTCCCACTTCATGACCAATGTCTGGTCTCATACAAACAATGGCATACATCAAACTTCCAATAGCTGAAGAATAAGGAACATCAATCATGAAATTTCTTTCTTCCTCCGTTTGAGGTGACTGATCCTTGGATATGCGAAAGTGACTAGCCAATGGTGTGCTGACTGGCTTAGCATCATCCATGTTGAATCTTTGCAAAATACGGTTGATGTAATCTTCCCGAGATAGCTGCAAGAACCCTTCCTGGTTATCTCTAGTGATTTGCATTCCAAGAATCTTCTTTACTGGACCTAAGTCTTTCATGTCAAACTCCTTTGACAGATGCTGCTTCAACCTTCTGATATCATCCATATTTGATCCTGGTACTAACATGTCATCAACATAAAGTAGTAAAATGATATAACTAGACTTATATCGCTTGAAGTGGCAACAATGCTCAGCATTGCACTTCTGGAACTCTTCCTTGTGCATGAATCCATGAAACTTTCTATACCATTGTCTTGGGGCTTGTTTCAGGCCATACAAGCTTTTCTTTAGTCTGCACACCATGTTCTTCCTCCCTTTCTCGAAGAATCCTTCTGATTGGTGCATGTATATCTCCTCATGCAAGTCTCCATGAAGAAATGCGATCTTCACATCTAACTGTTCAAGATGAAGGTCTTCAATAACAACAATAATTAATACTGACCTGATAGTATTGAGCTTCACAATGGGAGAGAAAATGTCATTGTATTTCACTCCTTCCTTCTGCCAGAATCCTTTGACAACCAGTCGAGCTTTGTATATCTTGGAACCATCATGTTCCTCTTTCACCCGATACACCCATTTATTATGAAGTGCCTTCTTTCCTATGGGTAACTCAGCTAGTCCCATGTCTGGTTAGAGATGAGAGACTTCATCTCATCTTTCATGGCAAGCTCCCACTTGCTAGCATCATCAACCTGAGAAGCTTCATCATAGCATTCAGGTTCCCCTGCATCAGTCAGCAACAAATAGTTCATGTATCTTTTGTTAGGTACATAAGGTTGAGCGGGCCTTCTCAATACAGGAGCTGGAGTAGGATGCTGCAGTGTGTCAGAATGGTCCACACAGCTCAAATCAACGATTTCATCGGGTTGTGGATTTTCCATAGTCGATTCTGTTTCGAGATTATCTGAAATATCATTTGAATCTGCAAATACTGGGTTACTCTGCATTGAGTCGTTGACTTCTGTTTTATGTATACCTTTGTACATTACTCTTTCATTAAAAATCACATCTCGTCTATGGATCACCTTCTTGTTTTCATCATCCCAAATGCGATAGCCAAACTCATTTTTGCCATAGCCGATGAGAGTGCATTTCTTGGATTTGGGATCAAGTTTATTCCATCTTTGATCACTAATATGCACATATGCTATACAACCGAAAACTTTTAAATGTGATAGTTTTACCTCTTTTCCGCTCCATACCTCTTCTGGTATTTTGTGCTCTAATGGAGCCGAACGAACTCTATTGATCAAATAAGCTGCTGTGTTGACTGCTTCTGCCCAGAACTGCTTTGGTGGACCTGATTGTATACGAATGTTTCTGGCTCTTTCTGCAAACGCTCGATTCATACGCTCAGCTACACCATTGTGTTGAGGCGTACCCGGCACGGTTCTCTACATTTTGATACCATGCACATAACATAACTGCTTGAATCTAGTGTCTTCATATTCACCTCCATTGTCAATTCTAAGCTTTTTGATCTTTAGATTTGTCTCATTTTCAACCATAGCTTTCTATATCCTAAAAGCCTCGAACACTTCAAATTTATGACTTAAACAATAAATCCATACCTTTCACGAGTGATCATCAATGAAAGTAACGAAGTAATGCTTTCCACCAATGGATGAGATGGCCGTTGGCCCCCAAACATCGGAATGAACAAGCTCCAGCTTTTTCTTCTTGGGGGTTTTACCACTTATTTGAAAGCTGACTCTCTTCTACTTTCCAAATATGCAATTTTCGTACATGCCTATTTCCATTGACTGTAGACCTGGAAATTTTCCCTTCGAATGCATAATCTTCATTCCCTTTTCACTCATATGTCCTAGCCTCTGGTGCCATATGTTGGAATTTCCATTGCTAGCTGCAACAGTGATCGAACATCGTGCTCCCGCTGTCATGTAAAGAGTTCCTCTCTTCTTGCCTTGAGCAATCGTCATTGTACCCTTTGAAATTTTCCAATCATCACAATGGAAAGTCATAGTGTAGCCTTCATTAGCCAATTGTCCTACGGAGATCAAATTCTTTCTCAAGTCAGGTATGTGCCTGACATCCTTTAGCTCCCAAACTGACGCATTTAGCTTTATCTTCACAGCACCTTTACCAACGATATCACAAGGTTGATCATCACCAAGATATACCTTTCCAAGATTTCCAGAGACATACATTTCGAAGAATTCTTTCTGCGAAGTGGCATGAAACTATGCTCCAGAGTCTAGCACCCAAGACTCTTCTTTGCTCTTCAAAGAGCATATCAATGCTTCATCTCCTTCTGAGGTAGAAGTAACAATTTCCTCTGCCTTCGCCTCCTGGTTCTTTGGTGCACTTCTTCATTGATTTTTGTAGTGCTCGGTGTTTCCACAGTTCCAACACTCAATGGTCTTTGAGCTGTGGGAATTGTTGGGATTTCTAAATTTAGATCTCCAATCCTTCGATCTACCTTGGTAGTTCGATTTGCTACGTCTATTTTCTTGTGTTGAATTTCTTCCTCTTGATTGTGTATGCAAAATTGGAAATTTTGACGACTCACCGGAATCTCTTCGTCGGATCTCTTCACTGAGAACCATACCACGGATATCATCAAATTTTAACTTATTGCTTCCCGATGAGCTACTCACTGCTGTGGCAGTAGCATTCCAATTTTCTGGCAGGAAAGACAAAAGTATCAACGCTCGTACTTCTTCATCAAATTCTATTTCAACTGAATTTAGCTGAGAAGTAACTGTATTCAGCTCATTGAGATGTTGAGCTACCGATGCACCTTCTGTCATTCGCAAATTGAACAATCGCCTCATCGAATGAACTTTGTTAGAGGCCTATGGCTTCTCATACATACTGGAGAGAGCCACCATAAGACCTGTCGTGGTCTTTTCCTTTGCTATTTTGAAAGAAACATTATGAGATAACGTCAATCGAATAACTCCAAGAGCTTGTCTATCAAGAAGAGCCCAATCTTCATCCTTTATATTCTCTAGCTTCTTTTCTGAGAGAGGTTGATAAAGTTTTTCTCATATAGATAATCTTCAATTTGCATTTTCCAGAAGCCAAAGTCTGCTCCATCAAACTTCTCGATTTTCACCCTTCCTTCATCTGCCGCCATTGCTCCCACTCGAATTTGATTTCTTTTCTAACAAATTATGGCTTCCATATCAGTTGTTGGGAAATACACAAATTTCTTTATAATTAGATTTGTGGAGAAAAGAAATAAAATGTAGAATGGTAAGACACACAAACTGTGATAACGAAGTTCGGCCAATTATACCTACGTCTCCGGGCTGCTGCAGATCTTTTATTTCAGAGAATATTACAAAGTGATTACACAAAATACTTTTCACTCAACACTCGATCTCACTCTTAAGCTTGCTCTCCTTTTCTTTTTATTGGATTTGAGATGAGATTAAACTTATGAAGAGGAAGGGTGTATTTATAGGTGAGAGGATGGTTGGTGGGGGTTGTTGGCTTGGTTGGTGGCCGGTAGGTGGCATGGTTGGTGGCATCCCATGTTGAGCACATGGGTGGCCTTGTTGTGCTGCATATGCAGCATTACTAACATATATTTCATTGTACTAAAATACACATAAAATAAACTAGTATCTTGACAAAAATTGAATGGATAATTTTTTGAATGTGGATGTTCTTTTATGCACATCTACTTTCCGAATATCTGACATTTATCCACTTTTTGAATACGGATGTAGACATATTTGAGTACCAATTGACAAGCTTATCCTCACTTTAATTGCAATGCTTTACTTAGCAGCTCATAGAAAGCAACATTTTCCTTTGAATTATTATTATTATTACTACTACTTGTGTGTGCCTATCTGTGTGTGGGGATTAAAATCACTTTTATGTTTTTCAGCCATTAGACATTATAAAGACACAATATGCCTTGAAAAATTATTTATATGAGAACTCTAAACAATCTGCATACAGAACGAATCGATGACAAAATTTATTGTGGGTACTTTAAAAAATGGATTTGAGTTAAGAATCAAATAGTAGTCAACCATACCTGTTGAAGATGAAAGAAAAAGCATAGTTGCATCAGATTCGTATTCACCAAATCAGTTCTTATTGATTTTATCTTATTAGTTTTTCTTTTTGGATAAAACTGAACACAAAATGAAGTAGCATCATATTCATATGCACTAGGTCACTTAATGTCTGTAGCTAACAATCTCTTTACGTTTTTCACTTCTTAGTCCAAAGTCCATTATTTTACGTTAATAAAGCTGCCTATACGTGCTACACACCAACAACAAGGTTGTACACCAACAACAAGAACTATGCCATAGATTGCATACGGCAGCACCAGAGAAGTGATGCAAGAAGTGCTAAAAAATGTTGATATAGGCCAAAAATTATATGTGGTAGCACTTTTTTGGTGTTGCGTTTTGCCACGTTGCCTTAGAGTCGAAGACAGTATCTTTGAGACCCTAAGGCAACATTGGTAAAGGTGTTGCCACAGGTACTAAATTTACAAAAATGTGGGCCCACTAAAATCTGTATCTCGGGTTTACGGAATCATGTTATGCCACTAAAATCTGTAGTCGTGTTCACGGAATCCTGTTGTGGGGCTCATATGCATTAATCTATAACAACACTTTTACCATCCAATGGAAACACTATATCATAGCTACGACAACATTTAACATCATATACTGCAAAATTATTTCATAGTTATGCCAACATCATATAACATACTGCAACATAACAGTAATTAACATCACATACTGAAATTAATAAAAACTTTTCATTTCAATTAATTAACCAATAACACATGTACTACTTAGTCAACTACAAAATAACAAAACATAGACAATAAATTCAGTTTGACAGAGTACTTACAAACACAGCCAGTACTAAATTCACGTTTACATCAAACTAAAACAGTTTCAAAATATAGCGCGAGCCTCCAGCGCATTCAGTGCCTCAGCTGCCTCCAGTACCTCTAGTGCCTTCAGTAAAAAGTTCTTGAACAACTTCATCACTGCCTTCTTCACCTGCAAAATAAGGCAGTTTCAAAAATTATGCATTTCAGCAAAGCCTTTAGTACAACTAATGCTTTTCAGCACAACCAAATTTATGCATGCCTCAGTTACAAACTGATGCAATGCATCGTTTACATTGCAACACAAAATGAGAGGCATGCATGCCTCAATTTCATTTTAGCATAACCTATGGCTATACTATAACTGAGTTTCATTTCAGCACAATCTATGGCCTGCATACCTCAGTTGCATAACTGCCTGATTGAAGAGACATGCCACGACTCGTTCAAGTACAAACTCAACCATTGTTTCAATTACGAACTGACACGATCATTACTGATTGAAAAGAAAATAAAATTCTTAAAATTATGTGGTTCATTACTGAAGCATCAGTCATGTACACGATCAGTTACATTTTCACATTTTTTAAAACTTATGTCAAGCTATGATCATCACATGATGCCATAGCTAGCGGCAAAACAATTAACAAAATAATGTAAGAATTAGACTGATGCTTCAGCAAGCGAAAATTGAAAGAATTCTATAGTTCATTACTGTAGTTCATTACTAGCAAACCATAAAATTAAGAAAAAATACATACCAGCAGTGTGTGTCTGTATACGATCTTCGATTTGCACAATTTGTAAGGACCTTGGACTACAAATCCACAAGTACGTTGCAACAGCTCATTGAGATTATCTCCAAAATTTATTCCTGCTTCACAATCCATATCGTTATCGCTCCTTTCAGGATCTATACAGGAAACCTCACAAATCCATTTCACATACAATTCAGATGGACCATTCCAAATCATATGGTTGTAGACTACCTCTTGACGATGTCACTTGCGATTATGACACTTTTTGCAAGGGCATGTAATTTCATCACCTACCGCGAATCTAAAAAAAGTATTTTGAATAAAAAGTTTCAGTCCACTGATGTATTCTTCACTGAACTTAGGAAGTTCCACCCATAGTTTTTCCTTGTCTTTCATCACTAATTGATAAACAAATATCATTTAACCACGATTATAAGGACAAAGACGAACACAATAATAAAATCAGGAATATGATTACAATTGAACGCACAAGTAAATCAGTAAATTAGGCAACACAGCAATAAATCAGAAAAAATTGAAATATACATTGAGTGCTATAACACCCCGTAATTTTATAACATTAAAATTCACAAATTAAAGTATACTTAATTTTTTGAAGAAGAATTAAGTGAAAAGGGTTGCGCTATTATGTTCATCTCAAAATTTTGGGTCAAGATAGACATTTGGTTTGCATAAAACGAATACCTTATGAAGAAGTTATTAAGCCTTGAAGTTTGTATGCATATGAGAAAAATATATATGTAGATATATATAAAAATTAAATAAATAAATATTCAAAAAAGTTCAAAAAAGTGAATTGGGAGAGGGAATAGCCGAACCGCACCATTTTTGGGGTCGACGCGATCTCCGCTGGGTCGACTAGGGGTCGATTCAGGGTGTTTGGCTGTCAACCCGTGGCCCGATTCGCCCTAGGGCTGATGTGGCATCTGAGTGGTCCTGATGGTTTCTGGGTTAATCTAAAGGTCCTAATACACCTAATGCTCCTATAAATAGGCACCTAAACCTAACCCTAATCTCATTTCTCTCTTCAACCCTAGCCTCCATGCTGCTAATTTCTCATCTAACCTAGTCGCCGCCTCACATCTAAAAATAAAAGTAGAGAGCTTTTCTTCTTCAAATCAAATAGAGATTATTCAAGATTAGAGTTGCAACAACAAACGATTCAATTTCATTTTCTTAATCCTAGCAAGGTGAGTTCATGTAGCTTTCACAAGATAATGAAATTAAAGTAATTGTGTTAGGGTTATGAACTGAATCATATGCTTATGCCTGTAATAAATGTCACCAAGTTTGCAAGTTTATCATCTTTTACCTAAACCTATCATATGCTTATCCATGTTCATATGCTATTCATGTTCATATGTCACCTATGTTCATATGCTTGTTATGTTCATATGTTTATGCCATTTTGACTCTCTTCCCTCTCCTTTTTCCTTTTTCTTTTTATGAGGTTAGGCTACCTTCGAGCCTAACCATTCTTCGTCGAATTATGCGAACAAATAATGTGGAAACGATGGGGAAAAAGTTTGTGAAATTGTATAATATGTGATTTGACCAAAAATTGTGATATTTGGTAATTGGGGCATAAATTGATGATGGCCATAGTTGGGCAAAATTGTGTATGACATGTAAAACATGAAATTTAGCATATTTGGGTTTGGGTGTAAAATTGGCATAACCTGTAAAATTGAGATTATAGGCATAAAGTGATTAGAATTTATCACATAAATTTGGGTTGGAATTTATGGGTGAAGTAGGGATAACTATAATCCATGATTTTAATAATATTGAACACCTACGACACGAGGTTAGATGGGTTTGCAGTGTAAGCCTGCCCGAAACCGCCCGGCATGTCCAGCAACTGCAAACGTTATCTAATGTGAGAGGTCAAAGGCAGAAACTTGGTGCGTAATAATGCAAAGACATGAGGTTAGATTGGGATTGCGGTATAAGCATGCCGGGAACCACCTGGCATATCCAGCAACCGCAAAATGATAATCTAATGTGGGAGGTCTTGCAAGACTATAATTATATGAATAACATAACATAGAATTGGTTGAGCTAGGTAATTCTCTGAGTGTCAATCTGATGTTGATTTCGGTCTTCGGGGTTGATACTTAGGGAGTTACTCTCTTATCCAATGTATATGTGAATTAAGATATACTTAATTATAAATTAAGTAAAACGTAGGTGGGTGGGGTTAAGTTAACCTGTGCGAGATGATGACTTAACCAATATTATATGAACAATGTGGATAGGGTTAAAGCAAGCTTAATCAATAATACATATTGATTTAATAAGTGAATGGGGTTAAGTCAACTGGGCGGATAAATAATAAACACTTAACCAAGGTAAAACATGTAGGAAGACATGAGTATGATGGAGGGTTAAGTGGGTAACATGGGTGACATGTGAAAACATAATTAGAACACTTAACCTAGAAGGGACACATAGTTTGACATGGGAATATTAAGGGGTTAAGTGGGAATTCCTAGTGGGGACCAAGCTTAGGAGGGAAGCTTGTGTCAAGCGTGGGGACCCTTTTCAACCAGTAACCCATTTAGTATCTATAGTAGCTCGAACTACGTCGAGGACGGGACACGCTTACTGGGGTTGATTGTCAGAGGTCAATAAAGAGTTAGCGGTGGTAGTGCAAGTCCAACGGGGTCATGTGCGTGCATGGGTCCGGGCCGGTAGGTAAGACGATGTTGCATCGTGTAGGTATAAGCCGTGCCTTTAAGTGGTATCGGGTTGCCACTTTAGGGAGTGATACACCCTACTGTGGGACCAACATGGGTATCTACGAGTTAGGGAGCCGATCGAATGGGGAGGGTAGTAGGTACAACTAGTGGAGATGGGAGCAGGCGACACCTATGACGGCAGCTAGGAGTACACGAAATTACCATTATTATTATTACTATGTTTAGTAAGAGGGTACATCTAGTGGTGATATGTACATGTTGGTTACCTATGATAGCAGCTAGAGATAGATAATCAAGCGGGGAGGATAGTGGATACAACTAGTGGGGATAGGAGCAAGTTGGCACCTATGATAGTAACTAGAAGTACACGAGACTATCATCATTATGTTCGTTTAAGAGGGATTATATTTTAGTATGAGACTCGTATGTTAGTGTGGTGCAGAGCATATCTTGTAGTAGTTAGGAGCGCAACCGTTGTTGAATCTTTCTTACCTTATTTACCTTGTAACCTCTGTTATGTTATAGTCATTCCTTATGTTCAGTTTATTCCTTATCCTGTTACTTTACTTATTATATTGTTAAAGTTACTGGACTCGCCAGACTTTATGTCTGACCCTCTTTGTTTCCGCTGCAATAAAGTTATAAATTTTTCAAGTACTCTTTTATGTATCTATCTTGTAATATTCTGTTATGTTCACTTAAACGCTCCATGAAAGTTAATGCATTCCCTTAGTGAGTGACATTAACGGACGTGGGGTGTTAGAAGTGCCACCTTAAGCAGTAGATTAAATTGAAGACCTAACTGAAATTTGAAACCCAAACGAACCCCAATTGAAGACCTAATTGAAGCACCGAAGCCCTAATTGAACTTGAACTTGAACTAATCGAATTAAGCCCTAATTGAACCTGGGAGTGAGTGTTTAAGAGGTTGAGCAGTGGAGTATTTTGTTTGAGAGTGAGTGTTTGGGAGTTTGAGTGAATATTTTGTTAAGTGTTGTGCCGAATTGTTTTTGTTTCCTGCCTTAAACATTATGTCTCGTGGATCGCTAACGTGGACCGTTGGGTCATGCGGACACGGATTGATAATATTATTCACCCAGATACTGCAACACATGGTGATATCTACGCTAACACATTGAAGCGTGCGTTGTAATAAACAAAAAATAGCATAGATATGGCAACATTGTAGCTAGCAACACCATAGATTTTCATTGTAGTAGGCCATCTATGGCGTAGTGAAGGCTGTACTAATCGTTACAACCATAAAATTTACAAAATGGGAATAAATTGGAAGGGAAAAAATTAAGGGAGAAAAACCTCTTATTGCTTCTTAAGATCCTGAGATGGTTTAACCCAGAGAAAATAAGCAAGAGTTCCTGCAACAATCCACGATGCCAAAGTGCTTCCACCTCTCAGTCCGCCCAATGCGTTTCCTACAAACGATCGAACGTTTCCAATTGTTCTGTTAATCATTTCTTCGCTTTTATTGGAGGTTAATGATGGAAAAATAGGAAAAGGATTTTCCATGGTGGGGTTTGCTGGGGATTTTGCGGTTTGAGGCTATTGGAGGAAGATGATCGTCGAGTGATTGCAGTACTTCAGACTTTAAGGATCTATGGAATAGATTGTTTCAGACAATAGTTCAACCCACCAGGTACAAACGGGTTATCGAACTATTGACAATCAGGATTCAATAAAGCATTGGAACAACGAAATCGGATTCAAAGTTTGTACGACTTTGATCCGATCAAGAACACTCTTATTTTGATTCTGATGATGCAATAAAACAATAGGAATGAAGAGAAGAAGAATAACTTGAAACCTGCGACGATTCTGGATTTTGCAACACCCTGAAGGCGTTGCGAATACACAACGTTTGAGATGCTTTAATGGCATCACAGTTTTCAGAGGAAGAAGAAGATGGTTCAGAAGTTATTTTGAAATGCTTCTGACCGTCGGTATTTATGGCAGCGAAGAGGTGTCTTTTCATCAAACGTCGTGACTGTTAATTGCAACGGTCATATCCGTTCGAATTTAAACAGACGCACCCCTTCAGATATGCAACGCTTCAAAACATTTTGACATCAAATGAACGCGCCATAATTCAAAAATACAATGGTCCTAGCCCATTGGCATTCTAAGGCCCAACTAATCACGAGACCTCGAGAGCCCCAAGGCCCATCTTTTGACCTTTTAAATATTAATATCCATGTCATGTTCATGCATCTCCTTATCTCTCCCTTCTCTTCTTTCTTTTGATATGATACATCAAGCTTTTTTTTATATATAGTGGCAAGTGTTTGTCTATTTCACGATGTGGGAGAAAAAGCATTTCCATTCCTCCTTCCTTTCTTGTCTGTTCAAAAACAAAACCCCCAAAACAAAGTATTGAAAATTTTCTAACAATCTTCCCTAATTTTCAAAAATAAAAAATAAATAAAGTGGGCGGATGAATCACAAGTGTGACTTCCTACATACCCAAGTGGGATCAAGCCAATGTAGCTCTAAGATCAAGTTTTGAATCATAGTGGTAACAACACATAATAAAAGCTATCTTTTGGATTTAAACATTTACTTAGTGTAAACTATTCAAAGTTCTATTGAGATTCTATGATGAACGAATCTTGAACCAAGTATCCCTTAATGATAAAACTGGAACAATCACACATGTTGTATTTCTTAGTTAGAGTGTTCTGTATTGCTCAGCACGTTAATTGTCATGTGCTTTAATCCTGTTTCATGAGTCTACTTTAGAAAGCGATCTTACTTTCCTAGGAAACACCATGATTTCCATACTCATATAGGTAAGTCTCTTAAGGTGTTTCTGTGATACACCATTTAAGATTTCTAGACTTATTAAGGATATTTATCCATCCTTTGTTCATGCATAATCCAACACTAAATATTATGGGATTATTGATTTAATGTTCCATAATTATACTCTTAACTTGTTGGTACCCATTGAACATTGTCTATCCATTTCAAGACACAAGTTGGGTTTCTGTCAAGGATGATCAATCTTCATTCACAGACCTTAGTCCCATTTCTTTTGACTTTATAGAAACCATAGCCTTTGGAAGACCTTTAGTGAGTGGGTCAGCCAAGTTTTTTCTTCGTTTCTATGTAGTCAACAGTTATAACTCCACTTTTGAGTTACCGTCTTACCATCTGATGTCTTAGACTCACATGTCTAGACTTCCCATTATATGTCTTATTAGAGACATTATATATTGTTGCTTGATTATCACAGTTAATCATGACTGCTGGAGATGGCTTCTTCCACAATGGGTTTTCCATTAATAAATTCCTAAGCCATTCCATTTCTTTACATGCATCTGCTAATGCAATTAATTTTGACAACATAGTTTAATCAAATATAAAGATCTGCTTCTTGGAAGCTCAAGATATAGCAGCACCTCCTAATGTAAATATCCATCCAGTCGTAGACTTGGATTTGGATTCTACATCGTTTCAGGTCGCATCACTATATCCTTCTATTGCAACAGGATATCCTTTATAAGAGAAACCATAGTTAATGGTTCCTTTCAAATAAACTAAAACTCTGGATATAGCTTTCCAGTGTTCGAAACCTGGGTTACTCGTAAATTGACACAATACACTTATAGCATGTGCGATGTCGGGTCTAGTGCAATGCAACATACATAAGACTCCTAATAACACTAGAATACTCAAGTTGAGAAATGGTACATCCAGTGTTCTTTTCAAATTTGATACTTGGATCTAAAGGAGTTGGTGCTGGTTTGTCATCATAATGACCATACTTCTTTAAGAACTTCTCAATATAATGCGATTGAGTTAGTAATAACTCCCCCGCTTTTCTAATGATTTTAATTCCTAGAATTGCATCAGGCTCTCCTAGATCTTTTATATCAAATTTAGAAGACAGAAACTTCTTAGTTTCATTCATACACGATATGTTATAACCAAATATCAGCATGTCATCTACGCATAAACATATTATAACATAACTGTTGTTATCCGATTTTCTATAAATACATTTATCTACATCATTAACAATGAATCCAAATGATGATGCAACTTTATCAAACTTCTCATGCCATTTCATGAGAGCTTGCTTCAGGCCATAAAGAGATTTAAATAATTTACAAACATTCTTTTCGTGGCTTAGGGTTATAAAACCTTTAAGTTGTTCCATATATATCTCTTCTTCTAAATCTCCATTTAGAAAAGTTGTCTTTACATCCATTTGATGTATGACCAAATTATGAATTGATGCTAGTTCTATTGAACATCGTATGGAAGATATGCGAGAAACTGGAGCATATGTATCAAAATAATCTACTCCTTGTCTTTGCTTATATCCCTTAGCAACTAATCTGGTTTTAAACTTATCAATGGATCCATTTGTATTCAATTTTTTATTGAATATCCATTTACATCCTATAGGTTTAGCACCACGAGGTAAATCAGTTAAAACCCAAGTTTGGTTTAACATTATGGAATTCATTTCATCATTGATAGCTTCTTTCCAGAAATTAGAATGTCTAGAACTCATAGCCTCATAATAAGTTTTGGGATCATCATCGACATTTATTGCATATCTTGTCACATTAAGGACTTCGTCCTTATTGCCTTCTACGAGATATGTTATGAAGTCATGACCATAGTCCTTCTCTATTCTCGCTCTTTTACTTCTTCTATGTTCAGTACTATTATTTGGTACTGACACTTCCTTACTGTTTTGAGTAGTAGCATAGTCATCGTCATTGAAATCATTTGTCACAGTTGGTTCCGGACTAGATGATCTCAATGGATTCTCAATAGTTTGATTTTCAAAAAAAATTACATCTACAGAATCTATAACTTCTAAGGTATCAAGTATAAGGAACCTTTAAGTTATATTGTTAAGAAAATATCCTATGAAAACACGCTTAAATGCCCTATAACCTAACTTTGGTCGTTTAGGGTCAGGTTTTCTAACATATGCTAAGCAACCCCAAACTTTAAGTCTAGTAAGGTTAGGTTTTCTTTTAAACCATAATTCATAAGGGGAAATATTATTCTTTTTAAGTGGTACTCTATTTAAAATGTAAAATGCAGATAACATAGCATCACCTCATAGGTTATACGGTAAATTAGAACTTATGAGCATGGCGTTAACCATTTCTACCGAAGTTCTATTTTTCATCTCAGCAACACTATTTTGTTGTGGTGTATACGGAGCGTTACATTGGTGAATTATACCATTTTGTTTACAAAACAAAGTGAATTCATTTGAAAAATATTCACCACCAAGATCTGAATGTAACACTTTAATTTTAACTCTTAATTGTGTTTCGACTTCTGCTTTGTAAATTTATCGAAGGTCTCATCTTTTGATTCCATTAGATATACATAAGCATATCTAGTATAATCATCAATAAATGTGATATAGTATTGGTTACCACCATAGATGATATGAATTTTTAAGTCACCCACATGACTATATACCAAATCAAGCAAACCAGTATTCCTTTCAATAGATTTAAAGGATTTTCAGTGTATTTTTGCTTGAACACAAATTTCACATTTAGAGATAGAATCGACATCACAATCAGAAATTAATCCTAATTTATGCATATTTCTAAGAGATTTATATTTAACGTGTCCTAATCTACCATTCCATAAATTAACAGAATCAACAATATAAGTAGAATATTTCTTTACTAGATTCAACTTAATCATGTCATTACAAGAATATCCATGTCCAATAAATTTTCTGTTCTTGGACAGCATTAACTTATCAGACTCATACACCATCTTGAATCCTCCTTTATTAAGAAGGTATTCAGAAACCAAATTCTTACACATATCGGGTACATAAAATACATTGAGTAATGTAAGAGCTTTCCCAGAGGTGAATGTAAGTTCAATTGTGCCTTTTCCTAGAACTTTTCTTGCAACTTTGTTTGCGCCAGTAACTTCGCTGGATTTTCCATTATTTTCTTCGTAAGTCTTGAATAGATTACGGTCTTAGCAAACGTGGATGGTTGCTCCAGTATCGAGCCACCAATCATTATCAATGCCACTAACAGTGTTCACCTCTTGTACAACGGCCACCAGCTTTTCTTCGACCACATTCGCTTTTTGTTGTTTCTTCCGAAGATGACAATCTCGGGCATAGTGGCTGGGTTTGTTACAATAGTAAATGGCATCCTTCTTTTTGTTCTTGGAATTTTTATTCTTCTTAAACTGTGACTCAGTCTTAAGCTTCAATTTATCGGTAATTTCAACATTATTTGCCTTAGCCTGAGACTCGGTTTTCGGACATCTAGTTCGCGTTTACGAGAATCCTCTTCAGTACGAAGATGATGCTATAAATTATCTAAATTATAATCCATTTTTGTATGTTTAATTTTTTTCTTGTAATCATTCCAAGAATTCAGGAGTCTCGAAATAATAACTCCAACAACAAAAGATTCAGGGAGATCAATATCGACATCTTTAAATTGATTCACCAACAGTATTATTCCACTTACTTGTCCAACTATGGACTTGTTGGCGACCATTTTGAAATCCATAAAATTACAAATAAGAAATTTTTTATTACTTGCCTCGGATATGCGATACTTGCTTTCCAATGCAGTCCAGAGGTCCTTTGCAGTTTCCAAGGTCCTGTGAGCGTTGTAGACTGAAGTAGACAATGCATTCAGAATATGCCCTCTACATACAAAATCGTCTTCTTTGCGCTTTGCTCGTTTCCCCTTTAGAGCTGCAGTTTCCTTATTGGTTTCCTCCGGTGTCACTTCCAATCCGTCTTCCAAGATGTAGAACAATTTGATGGTGATCAGAAAGATTTTCATTGACACTTGCCAACGAGTGAAGTTTTCACCATCAAATCGCTCCAATTTCGTCAAATGTTGATTCATAACTTGTAATGCGCTCAAGCCATCCATGATTGAACTATTATCTGAAAATTTTTGGGGATTTTCTGGTTTGAGACTATTGGAGGAAGATGATCGCCGAATGATTATCGTACTTCAGACTTTAAGGATCTATGGAATAGATTCTTTCAGACAATAGTTCAGCCCACCAGGTACAAACGGGTTATTGAACTATCGACTTTCAGGATTCAATAAAGCCTTGGAACAGTGAAATCGAATTCAAAGTTTATACATTTTTATCCGATCAAGAACACTCTGATTTTGATTCTGATGATGCAATAAAACAATAGGAATGAAGAGAAGAAGAAGAACTTGAAACCTGTGACGATTCTGGATTTTACAACACCCTACAGGCGTTGTGAATACACATCTTTTGAGACGCTTTAATAGCGTCGTAGTTTTCAGAGGAAGAAGAAGATGGTTTAGAAGTTAATTTGAAACACTTCTTGGTTGTCTGTTATCTTCTTTCTTTTGGTATGATACATCAAGCTTTTATATATATAAAGGCAAGACTTTGTCTATTTCATGATGTGGGACAAAGAGCATTTCCATTCCTCCTTCCTTCTTTCTTATATCTTTAAAAACACCCCCCCCCCAAAACAAAGTTTTGAAAATTTTCTAACAGGGTTTTGATTATATTGGTCTTTTTGTGCAATTTGATGCTATACCCGAAGAAAGGTTCGGACCTCTGGCTGTAAATACAAGTCCGAATAAAGATTTGTTTACAGAAAATTTTGATTCATTAGCAGGTATGAGCGTCTCCAAGCCAACGATAAAATTAAAATGGTAATTAAATAATATATAAAAAGGTGAAAAGGCTGTAAATCAATAACTAATATAAAATAAAAATCATGATATCACTTTGTAAAAGAGAAATCTGGTAATCCTCACCTTACTACTTCAATGGATGGACTCAAATCAATGATCGTTACCCCAAATCTAGGATAGCTATACCATAAATCAACAGAAATTAACCCGAAATCAATGATGGCTGGGCAGCAAATCTACATTAGATGGAAGTTCTGTCGCAGTTTATAGTGGAAGTGATGGTGTCTTCCATTGACCAAATTATGTTATAGGGTTTCAAGATGGAAACAAGAGCGATGGTTTGGGTGAAAGAGAAAAAAGGAATGAAGAATAAAAAGGAATGAAGAATGTTTTTTCTCGTGACCTTTTGAGGGACAGAAGGAAAACGAAAATTTTGTCGCTTTGTTTTGGTTAGGGCTAAAAGATAGCACACAAGCAAGTTTTCATTTATCTATTTGGACATTAGCCCATTTAATCATAGCTAGCCAAGTTATGGTGCTATACTTCATTACTATTAATATAACATTTTCTTGTAGTGAAACCATGATTCATAATCCATTTTAGATATCTTAGAACTCTTAATATTGCATTCCAATGCTCTCTTCCTAGATTACTAGTGAATCAACACAAGATTCCTATAGTATATGCTATATCTGGTCTAGTGCGGTGCATGGCATACATAAAACTACTGAGCACACTGGCAAATTTCAACTGATCGCAACATCTACCAGTATTTTTCAATAATTTGACACTAGAATCGATAGGTGTTTTTATTAAACGGAGATCTAAGATTGATCCTACTTTTCTCACTATTTTGATTCCTAGGATTACATTTGCTTCTCCCAAATCTTTCATGTCAAAATTAGATTCTAGAAACTTCTTAGTTTATATTATGCTTTCTATATTTGAACCAAATATTATCATATCATCCACATACAAACAAACAATTACACATATTCCATCTTCGTATGTGGAGTATTTTAACTTATTTGCTTCATTCACTTTGAACCCTTTTGATAGCGTAACTTTATTAAATTTTTCATGCCATTGCATTAGAGCTTGTTTTAATCCGTAAAGAAATTTTAGAAGTTTACAAACTTTTTTCTCTGGTTCTGATAAAACAAACGACCCAAATCTTCTTGCCTTCTGAACCGACTATAAACCACACAAGTCCAGTCCAAAAAGTAAGCTTCATCGGAAGGTCCTACGATAAACCAAATCTCCGACCTTCGATGGTCAATACTTTAACACACCCATGGTGTACATGTACCGCAAAATCAAATGTCGAAAACTCAATTCATCGGGTTTTATTAGAACAAAACACAACGGAACAGAAAAAATATATAATATTCATTATATATTTTTACAGTAGTAAACAAACCATTTATATTATATGAGTTCTTGCATCATCAATCCATATACATCCAAGTATAGATAGTAGAATACGTCCGGCCATTTGATGAAGAAGTCGAGCTTTTCTTAATCAACAGGAAAACTCCTCGTCTACCTTTTTAGACCTAGAACACACTTGGATCTGACCCGAGTGTCAAACACTCGGGTAAGGCTTGGATTCACCAGTTTAAGAAGTAGATAACAAATCAAAACCCACAATACCATTATCAACCAAGATTTAAAACTTTGAAATTCATGCTTTTGAAAAATGAGCTGTTATAAGACTCAAGTCTCATCACACAATGCAACGCATACCGGAGGAAAGAGTTTTACCTTATAACAACAAAAAATGCTTAATATCTTAAAAACAAATATTTTGATTTTATTATTAATGTCAAGATGTGGAAATCACTTTTGAAAATAAATGTATCTGTCTTAGCTACATAATGTCGCATCCCATTATGTTGGATATATAGTTTACAAATGGAAACGCAAAACTCGTATTGGAAGTTGGACTACAACTATGATGGCTTCTGATTCGAAAGATCTATCATGGAGTAGTGTATCTCGACGGTTAAGTTCAGGCTCGGATAACACCGTAATAAACATCCACACTTTTGGGAATCAAGTATCACACCCTGCGGCTTTAGTCTTGGCACGGAACACCACTATACTCTCTCCACATCAGGCATACATGATGCTACCACTGCCGATATCATTTCGGTCGTACGAATCCAATACAACCCTAAAAGTTGTTCATCTCAACCTGTAGGTTGTTTATTCTCAATTTGAAAGTCATATTGATCTAACAATCAGTTTACCATCATACCGGGGTGTGAGGTTTTCAAGTTGCATCATACAAAAAGTTAAGCTATATCAGCCATGTATCAGCCATGCTTTGATCATCATCCTTAAAGCTCTGCTTTCCAACAGAAAGCTTTTATCTATTTGTCTGTAGCACTAAGCATGTCACATTGTCAATTCACAGCATATAATCAATATCTATTAATATATTACTCTTTGAGTACATAAGTCTCAGAGGAGGGTGTTAAGATAAGAGAATAAATTCTCCACCACCAACTAATATAAAATCAATGGAAACCAATCGGTTATGTTGTAAAATACAACGTCAGACACACATCCATTTAAAAGTTTGTTCTTGGTTTTGAACGAGACCAAAGGCGCTTTATTCCATGACCCCGTCTGAGTGCAAAAGCCCTTTCAACCAGAATTAGCTCAAAGTACGGTCAGATCACCATCAAAATATAACCCCATAGTTGGATGGCCTACCTGAGGCATCGAAGAGGAATCCTTCCGAAGTGGAAGTCTCCGGTCTTCAATCACAGTAAACGCCGTTTTCATTACGTCGTTTAGTTATTCACAATGGGTCGAAACCCAGTCATTCCAAATAACTATTGCATCTTTCAAATCAACTAAGATATACAAGATGTCTCGAGTCTTATTCCATTTTGGGAATATTCTTTTACTCAAATCATTCTTTTCATTTGGGAATTCACTCCCACAAATCTTATCAAAGATTTACTTTCTTTTAAACTCTTGTTTAAATCTTTCCTCAATCTCATCTTTCACCCAAAATCATATTTACGATTTCTTAATCTTATCGCTTTCGTGAAAAAAACACGCTTATATTCTTTTAAGCAATTCTTAAGCTCGTTCCCATTATCGTTAGTTTGGGGAAACCCTTTCATTCAAGTCTTTATATTCAAATTTTATAAAGATTTATTTTCAACTCATCTTGGAAAATTATCTTTCCTTTTATTGGGTTAAAGAACACTGTTATTTAAAACATCTACAAAAAATCATACTTCCATTTCAAATGGAATCTTCATGGAAATCATATTAGTTTATAATCGATATAAATTTCCGTATCCGACTAGTACTATAAATGGAACAACGACGAAGCCTTTTAAATTCCTTAAATAGTAACGGCCTTCATCCACAATGACCCATCTCGATTACTTCCAATTTAATTTATTAATTGGAAAACTCAACTTTGGAAAATCTACATTAATCTTATTTAAAAGATTTATTCGATTAACTTCATCTTCAACCGGGTTAAAGAACGATGTTATTAAAGACATCATTCACGACAAACCCCAAACCAATTGATATTAAACATAAGAATTCAAACAAAATTATATCAACTTATATTCAATATCAATTATCATAATCAACGAACAATATAAGTGGAGTAACGATATAAATATCTTTCAAATTCCTCGAATAGTAAATGTCTACACAACGATAATCAATACCAAATATATGAAGATAATTTCTATCGAAATCAAATTTTATTCAAATTGGAAAACTTTTCCAAATCAAAAGATTTATCTAAACACTTCTTTCAAAGTAATGCTTATATTTTATAAGCCAAATAATACAAGTTTATTTGACTTAAATTCTCAAAACGTCGTTTTTACCTTTCAGTCAGTTAGGCTTAAAACATAAACATCCTAAAATATAGTTCGAAACTTCATATTACTTTTGCAAATCATTTTGAAATTATTTATTATGATTTATCATAATTTTTTCGCATTTTTAATAATTTTAAAATAACTTATTTCGTTTAAAACCGTTTTCGGGTTACTAACGGCCCTATTATTTTTATTCAAATTTGTTTTGAACTTATCTCAAGATCTAACCATTGGATTTTAAAACTCCATATATCATTTGAAAGCTCTTTTCATTTCAAACTAATTCGGAAAGATATGACGGTCGGATCCCCCAGTTCCTCTGAATTTAGTGGTCTAAATTCACAAACTACCGTTGCGCGTCGAGTTCTATTCTGACCAAACTTCGATTATATATTAAAATTGAATCGAATTTCCTCTAAAATATTTTATTAATTATATAAAAATGTATATATATATATATATATATTAATTTTTGGAAACTATAATTTCCATTTTCAACTCAAAATTTAAATATTCCAATAAATGGCTATTATATTACTATTATATTATTAAAATAATATTATTTTTCAAAACTAGTCTGTTTACGTTCAAAGTTTCCTGATGTCTGATATAAAAATAAATAAGATAGTTTTGAAAAGGAAATCTTTTTAAAACTTTCCCAGATATCCTAACCGAACTTCACTTTTTTCGATTACTATTCATATTTAATTAAAAATTTGAACATGCCTTAACTACTTGAAAATTATTTCAAATCAATTTGTTCCTTTACGAATATTCATCGTAATGACTTAAACTTTGTGTCGATCAAAAATCGGACATCAAATACGAACTTTTATCTTCTGCCTAATATTTTATTATTAAAATATTCAATTAATTCCCAATTTGGAATAAAACCTAATCAACTGTCACATAATTCAACTAATGTGGGATCAATATGTCATTTGTAGTCAAACAACATTTATCAATCAACTACCAACATATCGTGGCATAGTTCATAACATAGAAGCATTAAACAATTAATGCTTATATGTTTTTGTCAATCAATAGATTAACCGCAATGCACATATATATATATATCATTTCGAATACAATAAATAATCAATTCTCATTGCTAGTGGCCCAATCACTTAGAAACCCAACATTTTACTTAAAAATATTTTATTTTATCCAATATACATGCAACTTAACAACCAAGTTATAAACCAATTCAAACAACCATTTTGTTTATGGTTTCAACTTCCAAATCACTTGTGCCAACATATAAATTACCAATCTCATGTCAACAATTCATATCCATATACTTACCACAAACTACCTTAAGCACATATGCATATAATTACTTTCATACAATATATAACATTAACGACTATTATATAAAAATAGTTAGTTCAAAACGTGAGCTTGTAATCACTTACCATACTATTTCTCTCCGTCTAACTTTAATTGTAGGACGTCTTAACAAGTCCGGACAATTTCGGCAGCCTTTCGGCGTCATCAAAGTTTTTTGAAAATTAAACGGGCAGGGGTTCAACGCTATGGGTTTAAAAAATAACAGGCAAATAAATGGACGTGTTTTTGGTTTTAGGAGCAAACAGGGAGGGTTTTTGGGCTAAATGGGCTCGGGTTTCGACCTTGGCTGGAGGCGGACATGGTGGGCCAAGGGGGCGGTGGTTAAGGTGGATGGTGGTGGGCGTGCTGGTTTTAAAGGGAGAGAGGTAGGTTTTAAGGCTTTCTAAAAGGTTTAGGATCTTTTTAGAAGGAGGGGGCGCCCATTACATATGTGGTGATGGCCGGAGGCGGCTGGTGGAGGTGGGGAAAGGAGGGGTGGAAATGGAGAGAAGTGAAAAATAAAGGAATGGAAAGTGAAGAGTGAAGGGAGTATTTATAGAAAATGAAATAACGCTCGGATTGGTGAGGTGTCGGCCATCTAAGAAGAGGATGGAGGATGCATGATAACTCAAAGAAAGAACAAGTTGCTTAGGGAGTGACAACACATTAAAAGCACATTCTCCTTTATATGTGTTGTTTTAGTTAATCAATTACACTGTATCTTCTTATTTCTACTCGTATGATCACATACTGATCCCGATTGCTACGAAATTTGAAACCCTGCTATGTTTTTCCGATATAGTTCCAATGGTCCTGGTTTCGTCGGATTCTGAGTACGTTTGTAATAATTGCCTTTTTTATTACTATATGTTATTATTTAATTTTAACTGGTTTTTCAACCAGCGTTTAAATTACACATGCTCATACACTAATTCCGATTGACTTGAAATTTAGAACCCTAGAAAAAATTAATGTTGTGGATTCGATAAAATTGGTTTCGTCGAATAGCATCATTTGCAAAATGTCTATTTTCTAGCTTTTAAAATAACACTAAATTATCGATTTTCAATATATATTTTTTTAACTATTATTTTAAAAATCCAATAACATTATTATAACTATATATGTAAGTCGTGTTCAAATATTATTAGAAAAACTCAAATTTTACGATATCGTGGAATAGTGTCAAATTCTCAAAAAAGATTGAAACGGGTAAGTTGATAAAACTGATTTAAATAACTTACCTAATCGTTATACTTTTTGAAATCGTATTCTAAAATGAGTGTATGTATCCAGAACAATGCGCGGTTATTTCAAATTCTTAAAAACTCGAATTTTCAAAATATCAGAAATTTTGGGTCGTTACATTCTCCCCAACTGCGTCCTCGAAAAGGAAGATGGAATCGAAGGTCGTTTACTTAACCAACAAAGTTCTCCAAAAAATATTATAATCATAAATATCCATACATTCTTACAAGCATCCATATATATATATATATATATATATATATATATATATATATATATATCCAAAATCCTAGTTTTTTATATTAGAACTTAACTTCCTAGGAAATCGTTCTTCACTAAACGGATATTTCCTCATTATCCACTTAACTTTTTGGGCAATCTTTCCGTATGTGTCCTTCTTCAAAACATCTAGCATAAGTCATGGTGTATAATGGTTTAGCACTTCCTTTAATTGGTCGTTCTTCTTTCTTTAAATAGCATTCCTGGACTACATGCCTAACCTCTTTACACCGGAAGCACTTCTTCTCTTTCCCAGGATTTATGGGTTTCTTCTTTGCTTTTGAACACTTATCAAAAAACGCCACATCTGTTTGCACTCAAACTATGTCCATTTGCACGTTTTCTTCACGTTCTTATTTTTCTTGGGGAATAGGACTGCATAACGACTTCTTTACCGCTTTTGTAACAATAAATACCCACGCAATTTCCTAATTCCAACTTCCTTTCTTCTTCTACACGCTTATGAGCTCTTCTTACTTGTTTTGGAGTCATCATCCAAGATTCAGTTCCCGATAGGCCGTACATATTCATATCCTACACAACATTTTAGGATTTCATCAAGAAGTTTTTGTTTTTCCTTAACAAATATCTTGATTTGCATCTACTTAAGTGTTCATCAAATGCTTTTTAGTCATACTGTGAAGTTCTTTCTTAAGGTATTCGTATCTACATCACCCAAAGCTTTTAACTTTCGAACCCATTTCAGAACACATCGACTGTCCAAAATCGTCGAGGATTCCAATTTCTTAATTGGTTCATACCAATCAGCACACATCGCATTCGGCAATCAATTAGCCGATTAACTTTTCTAACATCTCTTTTATGTTACCAAAACATAATCCCCTTTTTCTTTTCATATTCAAAATACATTTTCAAAACCTAAATTCATTTATACATGAAAATCACAAATATGTCGCTCGTATATTTATGATACTCTTAGCTCACTCTAGGGCATTACTAACCCAATCTCTAATTAGCTACTTATCTTAGGATACTACTGATTTTATCTCTGATGAGTTATTCGTCCTAGGATACTACTGATCATATCTTTGATGGGTCTTTACTCCATAGAGCCAAGGTTTATCGCTAAACCAAAGCTCTGGTACCAATTGAGACGATCCAAATCCACTCGCCTTCTGAACCGACTATAAACCACACAAGTCCATCCCAAAAAGTAAGCTCCATCGGAAGGTCTTGTGATAAACAAAATATGTGTCATTCGATAGTCGATACTTAACACATCCATGGTGTCGTGTACCGCAAAAATCAAATGTATCAAACTCGATTCATCGGGTTTTATCAGAGCAAAACACAGCAGAACAGAAACAAAATATAATATTCAATATATACCTTTACAGTGTTAAAAAAACATTTATAACATCTGAGTTCTTGCATCATCAATCCATATACATCCAAGTATATATAGTAGAATACGTTCGGCCATCTGACGAAAAACTCCAACTTTTCTAAATCAACGGGAAAACCCCGCATCTACCTATTTAGACCTGAAACACACTCAGATCTGACCCAAGTGTCAGACACTCGAGTTAGGCTTGGATTAACCAGTTTAAGAACTAGATAACAAAACATAACCCATATCATACCATCATCAACTAAGATTTAAAACTTCGAAATTCATGCTTTTGAAAAATGAAGCTATTGTAAGACTCAAGTCCCATCACACAATGCAAAGCATACCGGAGGAAAGAGTTTGATTTATAACATCCAAACATGTTTGATATCTTAAAAACAAATATTTTTATATTATTATTAATGTCTAGGTGTGGAAAACACTTTTGAAAATAAATGCATCAATCTTAGCTCAAATAGTTCCTCATCCCATTATGTTGGCTATATATTTTAAAAACGAAAATGTAGAACTCGTATTGGAAGTTGGATTCCAAATATGATGGTTCCTGATTCGAAAGATCTATCATGGAGTTGTGTATCTCGCCATTTTAGTCCAGGCTCAGATAACAGCATAATAAACATCCACACTTTTGGGAATTAAGAATCACCCCCAGCGGCTTTTGCCCTGGCACGAAACACTGCTATACTCTCTCCACATCAGGCATAAATGGCGCTACCACTGCCTATATCATCTCGATCGACCGAATCCATTACAACCCTAAAAGTTGTTCATCTCAACCCTCAGGTTTTTCGTTCTTAACTTGAAAGTCATACTGATCTAACCATCAGTTTACCATCATACGGAGGGGTGAGGTTTTCAAGTCACATCATACACAAAGCTAAGCTATATCATCCATGCTTTGATCATCATCCTCAAAGCTCTGTTTTTCAACAAAAACTTTGATCTATCTTCCTGCAGCACTTAGCATGCCATATTGTAAATTCACATCATATAATCGGTGTCTATTAATATATAACCCTCTGAGTACATAAGTCTAAGAGGAGGGTAATAAGCTAAGAGAAAAAATTCTTCGTCACCAACTGATATGACATCCATAAAAATCAATCGGTTATGTTGTAAAATACAACGTCGGACACACATCCATTTACCAGTCCGTTCTTGGTTTTGAACGAAACCGAAGGCACTTTATTCCACGACACCGTATGGTGCGAAAGCCTTTGCAACCCAAATCACTCTAAGTACGGGCAGATCGCTGTCACAATATAATCCCATAGTTGGGTAGCCTACCCGAGGCATCGACGAGCAATCCTTCTGATGTGAAGGTCTCTGGTCTTCAGTCACAGTCAATGCCGTTTTCATTACGTCATTCAGTTATTCACAATGGTTCGAAACGCGGTCATTCTGAATAACTATCGCATCTTTCAAATAAATTACAATATCCAAGATGTCCTGAGTCTTATTCCATTTTGGGAATATTCTTTTACTAAAATCATTCTTATCATTTGGGAATTTACTCCCACAAATCTTATCAAAGATTTACTTTCTTTTAAACTCTTATTTAAATCTTTCCTCAGTCTCATCTTTCGCCCAAAATCATATTTATGATTTCTTAATCTTATTGCTTACACGAAAAAAAACGCTTATATTCCTTTGCGCAATTCTTAAGCTCGTTCCCATTATCGTTAGTTTGGGAAAATTCTTTCATTCAAATCTTTATATTCAAATTTAATAAAGATTTATTTTCAATTCTTCTTGGAAATTTATCTTTTCATTTTACTGGGTTAAAGAACACTGTTATTTAAAACATCGTTCACGATAAAACCAAAATCATACATCCATTTCAAATGGAATCTTCACGGAAATCATTTTAGTTTATAATCGGTATAAATTCCTGTATCCGACTAATGCTATAAACGGAATAATGGCAAAGCCTTTTAAATTCCTTAAATAGTAACGGTATTCATCAATAGAGGCCCATCTCGATTATAACTGAATCGACGTCCATTCAATTCCAATTTAATTTATAAATTGGAAAACTCAGATTTGTAAAAACTTCATTAATCTTATTTAAAAGATTTATTCCATTAACTTCATCTTCAACCGGGTTAAAGAACAATGTTATTGAAGACACATCTCAGGACAAACCCCAAACCAATTGATATTAAACATGAGAATTCAAACAGAATTATATCAACTTATATTCAACACCAATTCTCGTAATCAACGAATACTATAAATGGAATAACGATTTAAATATCTTTCAAATTCCTTGAATAGTAAACGTCTACACAACGGTTATTAATACTAAATATCCGAAGATCATTACTATCCAAACCCAATTTTTATTCAAATTGGAAAACTTTTCCAAATCAAAAGATTTATCTATATACTTCTTTCAAAGCATGGTTATATTTTATAAGCCAAATAATTTAAGTTTATTTGACTTCAATTCTCAAAACGTCGTTTTACCGTTTCAGTCAGTTAAGCTGAAAACAATAATGTCCTAAAATATAGTTTGAAACTCATATAATTTTTACAAATCACTTTGAAATGATTTATTATGATTTGTCATAATTTTCCGTATTTTTAATCATTTAAAAATAGCTCGTTTCGTTTAAAACTGTTTTTGAGTCACTAACGCCAGTAACGCTGTTTTTATTCAAATTTGTTTTAAACTTATCTCAAGATCTAATTGTTGGATTTTAAAACACCACATATAATTATTTTTTCATTTCGAACCAAAGGATTTTCGTATTGGGAAGATCCGACGGTCGGATCTCCCGGTACGTCAGTTTGAAGTTAGGTCAAAATTCACGAACTACCGCTGCGCGACGAGATCTATTCTGACCTAACTTCGGTTATATATTAAAATCGAATCAAATTGCCTCAAAAATAGTTTTTTAATTATATAAAACATATTTGATAATTTTCGGAAACTATAATTTCCATCTTCAACTCAAAATTTAAATATTCCATTAAATGGTTATTATATTATTAAAATAATATTATTGTTCAAAACTCGTTCGTTTGCGTTCAAGCTTTCCTAACGTCCATTATAAAAATAAATAAGATAGTTTTGAAAATGAAATCTTTTAAAAACTTTTCCCAGATACCCTAATCGAACTTTTCTTTTTCCTGTTACTTCTCATTTTTAAATAAAAACTTGAACATGCCTGAACTACATGAAAATTGTTTCAAATCAATTTCCTTCCTCTACCAATATTCAACGTAATGACTTAAACTTTGTGTCCATCAATAATCGGGCAATAAATTCGAACTTTTATTTTTCACCTAATATTTTATTGTTAAAATATTCAATTAATTCCCAATTTGGAATAAAACTCAAACAAATGTCACATAATCCAACTTATGTGGGTTCAGTATGTCCTTTTTTCCTCCCTCCACCACCGACCATTCATTTATCTTTTCATTTTTCCTCCCTCCCAAACCAGTTCTGTTCCCTTCCCTTCCCCAAACACTCATGATCGTTCTGCCTTTCCCTCATCGATGACACGCCTCCTCCACCTGTTCGCTTCTCGATCTACTGCTTCTACCTGTTTTCGCTTAGCGGTGTGTGCCTCCGTTCGTCAACCTCTTCGAACAACAGTTGAAATTGCAGCCAGTTGCCTGATTCGTACTTTAGAAGCATCTAGTATATAATTACTGAGTTTGATTTGAAGAGCACACAAGCATTGTGGAGAATTTTGGAGCTGAACAACCACATTTTCCTTTTACTTTCTTCGCGCTCTTAATTTTCCCCTATCTCCAATCCCCATTTCCCGTAACCCATTTTTCTATTTCTGAAAATCTATGACCTAAATGATTTTTCTTTAGACCTGAATCATTTTTCTTCCCTGATTGTCAACTTGTGAGCACATTCAAATCTCAGCGATGCAGTTGGATCTGCCTTTGAATTGCATCCTATGAGAGAAAGCTTTGTCGTCAACATCAGGTTTCCATTAGAAGAGATATGGAAGGTGCATATGTCCTTGCAATTCGATTTGCTTCTATGATTTCTGTTGACCAAGACCTATGCATTCGAAACAGATTTTAAACTACTGACATCAAAGGGTTACCAATGCCATAGACTGGCACATTCTAAGCCTGTTTGTCATACCAGACCAGTGGATAAAGCATTAAGTGATTTCAAGCCGGTTTAGCAAACATGGTGTCTTAATTGTTGGATTAGGGTTTTAATGTTGGTTCAATATATCATTTATATTCAAACAACATTTATCAATCAACTACCAACATATCGTGGCATAGTTCATAACATATCAGCTTTAAGCATTTAGTGCTTATATGTTTTTGTCAATCAACAGATTAACCGTAATACACATATATATCATTTTGAATACTGTAAATTATCCAATCTCATTGCTACTTGCTCAATCACTTAGCAACCCAACATTTTACTTGCAAATATTTTATTTTACCCAATATACGTGCAACATAACAACCAAGTTATAAACCAATTCAACCAACCATTTTGTTAATGGTTTCAACTTCCAAATCACTTACGTCAACATATAAATTACTAGTCTCATGTCAACAATTCATATCCATATACTAACCACCTCAAGCACATATGCATATAATTTACTTGCATACAACATATAACATCAACAACTATTATATAAAAATAGTTAATTCAAAACATGAGCATATAATCAATCACTATACTATTCCACTCCATCTAATTTTAATTGTAGGACGTCTTAACAATTCCGGACAATTTCGGCAGCCTTCCGGCTTCATCGGAGTTTTCTGAAAGTTAAACGGGTAGAGGTTCAATGCTATGGGGTTTATAAAATAACGGGGAAATAAGTGGACGTGTTTTTGGTTTTAGGAGCAAACGGGGAGGGGTTTTGGGCTAAATGGGCTTGGATTTGGAGGAAGGGCTCACGGCCTTGGTTGTGTTGGGCTGTAGGTGGACGTGGTGGGCCAGGTTGGAGGCGGTGGAGGTGGATAGTGGCGGGTGTGGTGGTTTAAAGAGGAGAGAGGTCGGTTTTAAGGATTTTAAAGGGTTTTAGGAGCTTTTTAGGAGAAGGGGCCCACAGCATGGGGTGCTGATGGCCGGAGGTGGCTGGCGAAGGTGGGGGAAGGTGTTGGTCGGTGGTGGTGGGCTGTAGGGTGCCGGCGGTGGAGAGAGGAGGGATGGAGATGTAGAGAAGTGAAGAAAGGAAGGGAAAGAGAAAAGTGGAGGGAGTATTTATAGAAAATGGAATAACACTCGGATTGGTGAGGTGTCGGCCATTTGAGAAGAGGAAGGAGGATGCATGACAACTCAAAGAAAGCACAAGTTGCTTAGGGAGTGACAACACATTAAAAGCACACTCTCCTTTATATGTATTGTTTTAGTTAATTAATTACACTATATCTTACTATTTCTACTTGTAAAATCACATACTAATCCCGATTGCTACGAAATTTGAAACACTGTGATGTTTTTCAGATATGGTTTCAATGGTTCTGGTTTCGTCGGATTCTGAGATCATTTGTAAAAATGGCCCTTATATTACTTTATGTTATTATTTAATTTTAAATGGTTTTTCAACCTGCGTTCTCATTATGTAAGCTCACACACTAACTCTGGTTGACTTGAATTTGGAACCCTACCAAAATCTAACATTATGGATTCGATAAAATTGGTTTCGTCGAATTTTTAGATCATTTACAAAATGTCTATTTTTCTAGCTTTTAAAATAGCACTGAATTACCGATTTTCAAAATATTCTTTTCAACTATTATTTCAAAAATCCAATAACCTTATTTCAAATATATATAAGTCGTATTCAATTATTATCAGAAAATCTCAAAATTTACTATATCGGTGAATAGTGTCAATATTTGAAAATTGTTTGAAATGGGTAAGTTGATAAAACTGATTTAAATAACATACCTGATTGTTATACTTTTTGAAATTGTATTCTAAAATGAGTGTATGTATCCAGAAACATGCGCAGTTATTTCAAATTCTTAAAAACTCGAATTTTCAAAATATCAGAAATTCTGAGTCGTTGCATAATCCTTCGGGTTGTTCTATATACACTTCTTCTTCCAAATCACCATTTAAAAATGCATTTTTGCATCCATTTGATGGACAATTAAATTATGAATTTAAGCAAGTGATGACAACAGATGTATCAAAGATATTCTTGCTAATGGAGCATATGTATAAAAGTAATCAATACCATGGTGTTGTTTATTACATTTAGCAACCAACCTTGCTTTGTATTTATTAATAGAGCCATCGACATTTGATTTTATTTTGAAAATCCATTTGCTTCCTATTGGTTTTGATCCAGATGGTAGATCAACCAAAGTCCATGTTTGATTTGACAAGATAGAATTCATCTCATCTTTAATCACATCTTTCCGAAAACTTGCATCACGACAAGTTACTACTTCCCTATAAGTTTATGGATCACCATCATTACTAAGAGTTATCTTAGCTTCGTTTGTGATTTTATTTATATCTCCTTCTACCATGTACATCAAAAAATCTGGACCAAACTAGTTCCTTTCAACCCTTTGTCTTTTGCTTTTGCGGGGTTCTATTTCCAAATTTGGTGGAGTCCATTCTTTATGAATCTCTCTAGCAGTACCACGAATTTCGGTATTATCTTCCAATGAAGATTTAAACATATACTCAAAAAATTGCATCGATTGATTCTATAATTTCATTTGTTTCTAACTTCAAGAATCTTTATCCAGAACTATTCTGGTCAAATCCAACAAAAACACATTTATAAGTTTTGCTTCCTTACTTTGTCATTTCTTGGTGTGGTTTTCTTACGTAAGCCAAACATCCCATACTTTCAAACGACTAAGATTAGGTTTTCCATTATACCATAATTCATAAGGAGTTTTGCTAATTCTTTTCATAACAACTCTATTAAGGATGTTGTATATAACGTTGTTGTATACACAATTATATGATTTTTTTATGATAACAACCAAATATATATTATTATAAATGCGTTTGTACTGTACTGCATTATATAGACACAACAGACAGGAATATAATATTTCTGTTTAAATAAAATACAACTGTACAGAAATTTAAATATTCACATAGTATTTTATTTCAATTTCAAACAGTACAAAAATTTTATACTCCACTATGTGAACATGTAAACATTTCAATTCACTTTTATTTTCATACACAATTCCTCACACCCAATCAGTCAGTTTACATACATTTTCATTTATACATTCAGAGACTCAAATACAGACACTTTCACTATTACACACACTGTTATTTTCACTGTCTTCTATCTTTCATCTTTTATCTTTACATCATTCTTCAGTCAATTCAGTCTTCATACCTATCATGTATAGAAACACACACACACAGTATATGGAACAGAAATAATATTCAAAATCCATGCAAATATAAATTTTATTTGCCTCAGTTTTCTGGTGTGTTTCTCATCATTTTTCATGACTTGATCTGATTTGTTTTTATCCAACTAATACCCACTGATCAGCCTCAACATACTACACTGGTTTGCTGATTAGAACCAGTAGCTGATTGTGAATAGCCACAACACAGTGCAGCAGTCTGCTGATAAACAAATTTCACGTGCACGATATATGTATACACACATACGTACAGGTGAATATGGTGATACATGCATGAGTAAATGGTGCAACAAGAAGACAGTGCACAAAGTCAGTCATGGTCGAGCATATGTTTGTCAAACAACAACATGGATTTCAACACTACATGAAGGTGGACAAGCCCATGGCAAAGCAATCAAAATGGTTCAACATGTACAAGGTGGCAGTACAGCAAAGCTAGTATATGGAGAATACAAATGCAGGTGTAACAATGGCAACAACATAGCATGGGTGTTCATATGCAAACAGTGTCATCATCTACATGGCACAACAATACATAGTGAAGTCAAAACAAATAGCAAGACATGGTTCAGTCCATATTTTTCAAAGTGGACATAAAATGGTCGAGCAACTCGAATACATAAGCTAATACATATAGGGAGCAGCATGAAAGTGTTCACAGCAACTTTACATCATTACATGAAAGGTGGAGCTTAAACAGCAATACACATGTAGAATGTGTTGAGTGCAAGGCTAAAAGTCATGCTATAAATGTAGCATGCTACAGCAAGACTAAAAGTCATGGTGCACAGGTCAGTACACGAGTAACAAGCAATGAAGTTTTTCCGCAATGTGTAATGAATGATCAAGGACTCCAAAAGTCAAGAAGCATGGAAAATGCAAATATGTAGATCAGGATTAAATGGAGTAGTGCACAATGCAACAAAGTTCAAATGGCAAAATATTCAAGTTCAAGTGTGCAAAAAAAAATTTGGCAAGAAACTAGTCATTTATTTCCAGAATTTTTTTTCGGAATACGTTCATTTCAACAAACAGAAAGGTCCAGGCATGGATAAGCAAACCACTCAACAGATATGCACAAAAGTTAAAGAGCAAACAAAATAAAGATCAGTACAGTATCGGTTATCAGAAAGAAATATTCAATCATTTTGTTTTTGGCAAGACTTTTAATGTGTGCAGGAAATCACAATCATTCAACAATATTGGCAAGAATTTAATTCAAGTTTTTTTTAGGAAATTCGCAGGGCTTTTAAGATTTAATGATGGATAAAAAAAATTCTGCTCAATCATTTTTGGCAAGCAATTCTGTTTCATCTATAGTCATGAAATTCACAGCAATGCATGGACAAATGTTTAGAAAAAGGGGAAATTTCAAAATTCATTTCTGGAAATAGCACAAAAAATTCATTTCCGTAATTCAAGGCAAAAAGAAATAAAAATTTCCAGTTTTGTCGAGCAAAAAGGGAAAGCAATGCATGCATCATCAATCAGTAAAGGCTAGGAAATAAAATCAAGTTCGAAATGGCAAGTTGTTTACAAATTATCATATTTTGGCAAGTATTTATTTCTCTAGAATTGATTCAAGAATCACGCAAGAATTTTTTAAGGGACCACAAAATTTCCAGAACTTCTCATACAAATCAAAGCCATGCAAATTGTTTCAAAAGAGGAATTTTTTTTCAAAACCAGGCCAAGCCAATAAGTGAAATCAGGAAAAAAAATTGGGGTTTGTATTATTTACTACCAATTCATCTTGACAAATCATTAAAAGCCATGGCTATCAAAAGGGGGATTCACGTAACAAATCAGGAGAAATCAAGCCAAGTCATATCGAAATCCGAGATATGATTTAGGGTTTCTAAATCCCTATTTAATACTGATTCATCACTGGCAAACATAGATGGAAAACCACAAGCAATAATTTTAAACGAAGAATTAAAAATCAGGAAACTCACAATTTGTTCTACGGTTTCGATCAACTGTATCTCAAGCCAAATCAGTCGACAAACAAGAGCAACCAAGCAATCGAGCCTACAGAGAAAATTCCAGAGCACAATTCACTTTATTGCGATTCAGATTTGGGTGGAGATCAAAAACCCTAGAGAGCAAGCCGCCATTTCTAGTTTTCCAGAGAGAAAAGCATCGGGGCAAATAAAATGATGAGGAGGCTGACCTATTTGGAGGTTGACTAAGCCTAGTTCAATATAAAAGGGGATAACCCTTTGTTCTTACCTCCTAGGGTTTTTCTTAGTTTATTTTATTTTGTATTTTTTGGTTTCCTTTTGTTTTTTTATCTGTAATCAAACTATCAGTTATAGAGTCTGTAAAATTCTAAGATCCAGTTAGGAGTTTAACTGGCAGTTTACTAGAGTCTGTAAAAACTAGGGTTATGTGTTACGGGTTTGTAATACGGGAAAATCTGGTCGAGGGGATATCGGTCAGTCTAGGGTTTTGAGCGTAGGGTTAGTACAGGAGCAGGGAGTGTGAGTTTACAGTGTCTATAAGTGGTATCTATTATTAACTCCTAGTAGAGGCCTTAGGAATGCGGCAGTAGGCAGGATTTTGCCGAAGCTGGGTCTCTATGTGTTATTTCATTTCATCTTTTTATTTCTGTTGTATTCTGTGATCTGTTTATTATTTAATATCCTGTTAGATTTTTAACTCAGCGAAAAACTATGTGAAACCCTATTCACCCCCTCTAGGGTTATTCTAGATCCAACATGTGGTATCAGAGCAGGTATTTTTGTTTAACTCTAGAGTAATGGTGATCCCTAGTTGTCAGTCCATAGAGAGTCAGTCCGGTCATATTCCATCTATTTTTAATGGTACAGATTTTTTAAATTGGAAATTAGAAATGAAATCCTATTTAAAATCTGTTGATATTAAATGTTGGAATAGTATTATAAATGGGTATGATATTGCAAATAGGGTTGATATTGAATTTAATTTACGTGCTACTCATATCTTATATTCTTATATTGATGATGTACAATATAGCCTTATTTCCCATTTTTTAACAGCGCAGGAATTCTGACAGACTCTCAACGCGCTGTATGGAAAAACTGACAACTGCTCAAAACCCCAGAAAGTCAACTCAGCTTCAGATTTGTGCTTAACAGGTTGTATAGATGGAAAGTCAGATGGAGACTCAACAGGAAATATTTCTTATAAAGATTTAACTCATCGTTTAAATGGTTTAACTGAATCTGTTGAGAATCTAAAATCTAAAAATAAACTTCTGAAATCTGAGAAGCTTCAGTTGATCTGCAAAATTAATCTTTTGGAATCAAACCTCAAAATCATTAAGAATTCTTCAAATTCTAATTGCAAAAATTGTTTAAATTTGAAAAATAATCTTGTTCATCTCAATAAAAATATTCAAAAGTTTCAAAATGAAATTCTGAACTTAATTGAGAATAAGAGTGAGTTATCAAATTTGAATAACCTTCTACAAAAGGAATTTGAAAATTTTAAAACAGATATAAATTCCAAATATGAAATTGTTGAAAAGGAGAACTTGTTGAAATCAAATTTGATTTTAGAAGAACTTGAAAATGAGATTGAAAAATCGAAGAAATTTGAGTCTGGAAAACAAAAACGATTTGAATCTGAAATTTCTGAGTCCCAAGTCAGAATTGAATTACTTGAATTTGAAATTTTAGTTTTGAAACAATATGATGCTGAAAGGAAGATCACTAATAACCGCTGTTCAGATTTGATGAAAGAAAACGGTGATCTAAAAACTAAAATTCAACAGCTTGAATCAACGTTCATTAAATTTTCTGATGGAGAAAAATCTTTAAATATGTTGTTGAAAAACCAATTTTCTGCTGGAAATAAACGTGGCCTTGGTTTTGGGAAAAGCAATGCTTTTGAAAATCAAAATTCGAATGATTTGAAAAATCCTTCAACCAGCTTTGAAAGGAATCAATTTGAAAATCTGAACTCTGAAAATTGCAAAGGATTTTTGAATCAAAAACATGATGAGAAATCGTTTTATAATAATCCATCTAAACAATCCTTGATCCCAAAAGAAATAAAACAAACATCGTTAAGTTCAAACAGATTTGGGTTCCAAAGGGTACAAAGTAAATTCAGATGGATTGTTATATAAACAAATCTGGGTACCAAAACAAATAAACACAACTGTGAGTGGTTTTACAATTTTTGTTAGACCACTCGATCCCTTAAATTGCTAGGTACCGGAGGAGGCTGAGGAGCTGCTTTGCGAAAGAGAAATTAGATTCAAACAGCTTCATATCATTTTCAGTTCCTTACCCAAACCTGTTGAGTTAGAGATCCTGAGTTACATTGGATTCTGGTATGATCTCTGAACCCACCTTCGTAAATATTCTATTTTCTTGTTTATTTCTCCTTCTACCTCCTTCTGTTCTTTTGTTTTTTGTTTTTTTAATTTGTTACTGCAATATTTTTTCTTCTTTGGGCTTCTTTAACTTCCTATTGCAGAACTCTTGATTTTCTGGAAATTTGCTTCACCTGAATGAAAATCTAATGTTTTAAATCTTTTCCAGATCCTAAATATAAACGTGTAAATATCTGCAATTGTTTTGAAGTTCATTTTTTGTTTTCTGAATTCCTAACAGTGTTGATGTATTCCTGTTATATCTTGAACACTGTTAATATGAATTCTAAACTTTTTGAAGATCTGAAAAACAATTGAAATTTCATACATCTCTGCTGTTCTGAGATTCCTCTAATTCATTTTAGAAAGGCTTGGAAATTTATACTCATTACAGCACATTATTATTCCTCACTCGTGATAATTTCATTGGTTTTCAGATTGGGTTGGATATTTTGATTTATATTGAATCAGTGATACATCTTGAAATTCATCTTTATTCATGATCGTTATAGTTGAAAATAGTTTGTTTGAAATCCTCTGAAATTCTTGATATTTTGAATATTACACACCACTTAAATTTGAAATTATCAATCTTGTGTGAATAATTCATTATATCTCAAACTTGACATTGATTCAAGTGATTTCAAATAAATTATTTTTTAATTTTTTTTTGGATCATGAATATCTCTCAAACATGATGTAAATGATCTGAGATATCTCTTATGCTTGTTAGAGATACTTGTGAAAAATTCTTTGAAAAATTCTGATCTTTGAAACTTACTATTATTTCATGATAATTAGATTTGAATATCTGTTTGTTTAAAATCGTTTGAAATTATTGATTTATTGAATATCACACATATCCCGAATCAAAAATTTATAATCTTGTGTGATTGATTCATTAAATTCTGATTTTTTTCATATTCCATCAAATGATTTAAAATAAACGGTGTTTTTAATCTTGGATAATGAATCATCTTATGTGTAACAACCCGTATTTTCAATAACCTGTTATAACATAAATCGAGGCAGAATTTAATTCTAAAATCTGAATCAAGGGAAACGGGCTATGCCATTGCGTTCGTCTCGGAAAAATACGCGAAATAGAGTCCGAGTTTTCGAAAATCGGAGTCCGTATGACCCGATTAAGGCCCAACGAAGTTTTCAGAAAAATTCAAAGTAAAAACAGATTTCAAATTCAAGTTTGAATTTGGAAAATTAGGGCAGTTTGGGCCAGGCGGGAAAATTCCCGCCAGAGCACCCAAGTCGACAGCCCTGTCGACTTGGGAGTCGACTTGGTTGGACCCAAGTCGACAGCCCTGTCGACTTGGCTGTCGACTTGGTCCAGCCGGGCAGTTCTGCCTGGTGCACCATTTTGGGTTTGTGTTGAGCTTGAGGGCCAGATTCGGTTTTGAGGGCTGAGATTGGAACTAGGGTTTAATCCTAGGGTTGAAACTAGTCCTAATCTCTATAAATAAGGCCCTAACCTAACCCTAAATCATCATTAATCAATCCTACAACTAAACTATGGCAAAATCAATCCTCTCATGGCCTCCACTCTCTTCATAAAATTCTAAATAAATTTCTATAAGAGATTTTACATGCATACAAGTGTTTTCAAGCTTGTATGAGCATCATTAGCTTGCATTCAAGTCAAGTTTCCATATTTACATCATAAAGCAAGGGTTTTTATTGATTTGGAGCTTGCATTTTGGGTTCATTTGAGTTCATAAGGGCTTTGTCATATTTTTGTGTCTTCATAAGCATTGTAAGCCCTTTTCTACTTTCATATTTAAACTCTAAAGTTAATGAATGATGCAAGTTGTGTTTGATCATTATGATATGCAAGTTTACTATGATGTGTTATGCAAGTCTATCATGTTATGTATGCAAGTTTGCCATGATATGCAAGTATGATAAGTTATGATATGCAAGTTTATCATGTTATGCAAGTTTGATATGCAAGTTTGTCATATGATATGCAAGTTGTGTTATGCAAGTTTGGGTTGATCCTTTTGTTCATGTTATCATGTTATGCAAGCTTATCTTGGGTTTATGAGCCTAAAGCTTCAAGCTTTGTGCTAAAGGTTGCATTTTGGCAACATGTAAGTTGTCATATCTCTTATGATAACTTGCATGTGAGGCTAAATGCGAACTTATGGCCATTCTACATGTCATTTAACACCATGTATCACCAATATCCTAAGTTTGGTTTTATGCATGCTTTTGAGGCCTAAAAATGTAATATGCAAGTATATGAACATATGTACATTTCATATGCCACCATGTTAAACTTGTGGCTTCAACACCTTTATGTCATGATTATGCCAGGTTCCCTCTTTCTATCCTTTATGCGCTATTGCGATATGTAAGCGATGGGATTGCGTTTGGGGTTGGGTAAACTTAAAAGACATAAAAACATAAGCTTGGGAATTTACCTATTAAGTTAGGTCTACCATTTGGGAATTTACCTATTAAGTTAGGTCTACCCAAATGCTTGAAAACTTGTAACATGTTTTGGAAACATGATGGACATGACACTTAGAAAAGATAAGTGTGACCAACTCGAGGTTGGGTTGAGTTTGTAGCGTAAACCTACCCGGAACCGACCGGCTTAACTAGTTGCTACAAACAATAGGACCCAATGTGAGAAGTTGGCCATGTTGTACCTTGAACCCGAGGTTAGACCAAGTTGTGGTGTAAAGCTACCCGGACCCGCCCGGCTTAACTAGTAACCACAACAAGGTCTAATGTGAGAGGTTAAGGCGCATTAAATTAATTAATGCCTCATGATTAGGGTTAAGTCATGGTCCACTTAATACTTAACCAATTTGGGCTTGGTAGATTAATCAGGGTTAAGTCGTGAACTTATCGTTACACTTAACCAAGTTAATCCATGATTAGCAAGAGAGTTAAACCGTACTTAACCCACTAGAAAATCCTAGCAATGGGGGTCCACTCCAGCAGTAATCCCAAGTTTGTATCATCATGACCCTAGGGTCTAGGCTAGGGTGGGGGCACGATTACTGGACTTGAGGTAAGTGACCAAAAACGACGGCAGAGTGGTACGCCGGTGTAGTTCCGGGCGGACCATGGTCGTGCACATAGTCCGAAGCCGGGGAAAGCATGCACGGGTACCAGTAGATCGAGACTGTGCACTCATGTTTATGGTGTCCAGGGGTTGCCACCCTAGGGCTTGATACACTCGACGGGAGACCCTGCACAGTCTGACTACAATTATGTTTGGGCCGCATGGACACCAACACGTGACGAGTTAGGCTTAGGGAGCCGATCGACTAGACCGTTTGGTTGGACCTCATATTAGGGTCGCTTCATGTTATTGGGCCAAAGCTTGGGCCAAGGGATCAATACTTGTTTATTCAAGTCATGTTAGTTTGCTAGTACACCTGTGGTGCAAAACCTTAAAACCTGATTATGCGATGACACCTTTATCTACCTTGTTAGTTAATCATCATGCCAGTATGTAGTTATCCATATGTTCATCTCATCTTTCATCATGCCAGTTAACTTTATCAGTTTACATTGATTGTAGTAGGGCTTACTCGGTCTTTTTGACTGACCTGTTTTCTTTCGCCTCTTTTCTTCCGTTCCCCCCCCCCCCCCCAGGTTCTCAGGGAGGGAATATTGGAGCTTAGCTTGGATTTCTGATCACTTGCTTGTGGGATTTTAGGTCATGTACGGTCTTGACATGAAGCTAGCTATGGTTATCACTTATTTTGGGGATAGTACTTATGTATTTCAGTTTTTCAGAAATGTTGTTTTTATCTAGACTTGTGTATTTGGAAAGTTGACATTATGTTGTACCAGACTTGTTTTGAAATAGTTTGAAATCTTCCGCTGTTTTATCTATGTTATTTACTCTGTTTACATATATACATATGTTCTTGTTCTGCCTTGATATATCATTATGCATGTTTACCTGATTCAAACGCCCCTCCAAAGTCAGAGTGTTTGCAAGAGACACCCTGGCGGAGGTGGGGTGTTACATTTGGTATCAGAGCATATGGTTTACGAGAAGGAACAAAAGGGTTTTTAGAAAACTTTTGGAAAACTATTTTCAAAACCAAGTATAAAGTATTTTCCAAAGAAAAGTCTAGTTTATTTTAAAGGCTATTCCCCAAAAAGCCATTAGCAAAATTCCTTCGTTTTTCTCCATTCTGAATCTGTCTTTTTCTTCATTTTCAGTATGGCTGATAACTTTGCTATTCCGGAGGGAGTACACGTACATGTTTGGTATAAGAGACTTTTGGAGGCTAGGGCGACCGAAGCCGGCCCCGCAGATGTCCCTCCTCCTCCTCCAGTAGTTAATGTTCCTCCTCCTCCTCCTCCGGTAGTTAATGTTCCTCCTCCTCCTGTCGCTGAGGTTCCTCTTCCTCCTCCCCCTCAGCATCCTCAAGCTGACTTCGCAAAGACTTGCAAAGATTTCAAAGCAATGGGTGGCAAGAATTTTCAAGGCACTGAGACTTTTGTAGAGGCCAGAAATTGGTTGAAAGAGACCGAGGATTTATTTGCTATCTTTGGGTTGGACGATCAGAGGAAGATCTTGTTGGCGGTTTGGCTTATGAAGGATGAAGCCGCTTATTGGTGGGAAGTCACCAATGGTACTAGGCCAGTTGAGACTTAGGCCGATTTCAGGGCAAGGTTCGTGCTTAAGTTTCTATCTTCTGCTGAGGAGAATCTGCAAATGGAGAGGTTCATAACTTTGAAACAAGGAGATATGTCTATCAAAGAATATGTGAACAAGTTCAATCAGTTAGCTCGTTTTGGCTTGGATATGGTGAATACTCCTCAGAAGAAGGCTCTCCGTTTTGCTAGAGGATTGAATGAGCCGTTGCAGGGATTGGCTATGTCACATATTCCCCATGGGGCCACGTTTGAGAGCTTGGTTGATATGGCGTTACTTCAGGGAGATGTCAAGAAAGAGATCAAGATGAATGATACTCAAGCCAAGAAGACTGATTCCCAGTGGAAAGGAAATCAGGGTAATCCAAGTGGTCAGAACAGTCAAGGCAATCAGAACAAGAACAAGAGTCAAGGCAACAAGGGGAACAACAGCAAGGGCAAGAACAACAAGGGGAAGTGCCATTATTGCGGTTCAGTTGGGCATCTTATTAAGGATTGTAAGAAGAGGAAAAGGAAGAATGGTGAATGCTTTTTCTGCGGTGAGACTGGACATTTCAGTAAGGATTGCCCGAAGAAGCAAGGGCAAGGCCAGGGTCAGACTCAGCGTGCTGGACCTTCAGGAGGGCAAGTTCATGGTCTCAATACCGCTCCAGTTCCCGGCCGAGGTAGTATTTCTGTTGAGAGCCTTGTATATATTTCTGATTTTCCAGTTCGTACCTTGTTTGATTCTGGTGCATCGCATAGCTTTATCTCATCTGATCTTGTTGATAGTTTGCACCTTAGTACTAGCTTGGTGGATGATCTCGTCTGTGTCTCAAATCCTATTGGGGGTTCCGCCCATCTATCTATGATATGTGGGGATTTGAGGATCTCTATACTGAGTGTAGAGTCCTTGTGTAGTGCTTATGTTCTTGGTTTTAGGGGATACAGATTGATATTGGGCATGGATTGGTTGTCCAGATATGGAGCCATCCTTGATTGTGAGCATAGGGTTGTGAGGCTCGTGACTCGCCTCGGAAACACCCTAGAGATTTCTTGTGATCCGAGAGGTCCCGTCATGTTGTGCTATCTTGAATCACTCGACTCGTCAATGGAAACTCTTCAATCTGTGAGAGTGGTTCGAGAGTATCCGGATGTTTTCGATGAAGTTAGGGGGTTGCCCCCTAAGCGAGAGATTGATTTCCGCATTTATCTGGTGGATAATGCAAAGCCGGTTTCTTTGCCCGTTCGGCACATGGCTCCGCGTTAAAGGCGGGAGCTAAGTAAGCAAGTGAAGGAGTTGCTTGAGAAGAACTTCATTAGACGAAGTATATCTGAATGGGGAGCGCCTGTGGTATTTTCTACCAAGGCAGATGGTTCTCTCCGACTTTGTGTTGACTATAGAGAGTTGAATAAGCTGACTAAGAAGAACAGACACCCGTTACCGAGGATTGATGATCTCTTTGACCAGCTTGTTGGTGCTTCTGTTTTCTCTCAGCTTGATCTTGCTACTGGATTCCATCAGCTCAGGGTAGCTGAAGATAGTATAGACAAGACTGCGTTCAGAACTCCAGATGGATTCTTCGAATGGCTTGTCATGCCATTCGGCTTGACTAATGCACCCGCATATTTCGTGGACTTGATGAGTAGGGTGTTCAGGGAGTTCTTGAACAAGTTTGTCGTGGTCTTCGTAGATGATATTCTGATCTTCTCTAAGGATGAGGAAGAGCACGCAAGGCATCTCGTGGAGGTGATGGATACGCTTAGAGCGCATCAGTTGAAGGCCAAGTTCTCCAAGTGTCACTTTTGGAGAAGGGAAGTTAGATTCCTTGGGCATATAGTATCTAAGCAAGGCTTAGCGGTGGATCCCGCTAAGGTAGTTGCAGTTCAGGTTTGGAAGACTCCAAGGAATGCAACCGAAGTGAGAAGTTTTCTAGGTCTTGCAGGCTTTTACCGGAAGTTTATCAAGGACTTCGCGAAGATTTCCGCTCCTCTCACTAAATTGACGAAGAAGAATTTAGTTTTTGCTTGGAGCATAGAATGCGAGCTTGCTTTTCAGAAGCTCAAGAGAGCTCTCACATCAGCACCTGTTCTAGCTTTGCCCGATGGAGGGAAGTTATTTACAGTATACACCGATGCATGTGGCACGGGGTTAGGAGCTGTTCTGATGCAAGAAGGAAGGGTGATATGCTTTGGCGGTAGACAACTCAAAGTGCATGAGAAGAATTATCCCACTCATGACTTAGAATTGGCAGCAATAGTATATGCATTCAAGGCTTGGCGCCATTATCTTCTGGGAGAAAGATTTGAGCTTTATACCGATCACAAGTCATTGAAGTATCTCTTTTCTCAGAAGGATCTGAATCTGAGGCAACAAAGATGGATGGAATTCTTGGCGTCCTACGATTTTGAGATAGCTTATACCCCTGGCAAGGGGAATGTGGTAGCAGATGCATTGAGTAGAAAAAGGTTGACTCTGAGTCCTCTATTCGTTGAGATGAAGAATTTAGAGTATGTGGCAACCTTTGATTTCTCTTTGGCGATTGAGCCGATGACCGGTTCTTTAGCATCTCTGGAACTCAGACCTACCCTTCTTGATCAAGTTGGGGCTTCGCAGAGAGAAGACCCTCAGATAGTTGAGATTATGGATAAGCTAATTCGAGGAGAGGCGTCTAGTCATCTCGCTCAATATTCTATTGATGACAAGGGTTGGCTGAGGAGAGACAGAAGGATATGTGTTCCAATGGTAGAAGATTTAGTAAGAAAAGTTCTTGAGGAAGCGCATCGCTCTAAGTTGACTATACATCCAGGCGGAGATAAGATGTATAAAGATATGAAGCGCATTTTCTTTTGGCCTGGGATGAAGAAGGATGTGGCAGAGTTTGTCTCTAGATGTATCATTTGCCAGCAAGTTAAGGCCGAGTCGAAGAAGCCCGGTGGGCTATTGCATCCTCTAGACGTTCCACTTTGGAAGTGGGAGAGTATTTCCATGGATTTTGTCGATGGGCTACCAAGGTCAAGGAAAGGGAATACGAGCATTTGGGTTATTGTGGATAGACTTACGAAGAGTGCTCATTTCATTCCGGTGAAGAGCAAGAGGACTGCATCTTGGCTAGCGTCTGTATATCTTCGTGAGATTGTGAGTATAGTCAGTGACCGTGACCCAATCTTTACAAGTCAATTCTGGAATAGCTTGCAAGAAGCTATGGGCACGAGGTTGAATCTAAGTACGGCTTATCACCCACAGACGGATGGTCAAACCGAAAGGGTGAATAGGGTACTCGAGGATCTGTTGAGGCTTTGTATTCTGGATTTTGGTGGTATTTGGGAAGACCATCTTCCTCTTGTTGAGTTTGTATATAATAACAGTTATCAGGCAAGCATAGGGATGGCACCATTTGAAGCTTTATATGGGAGGCCGTGCAAGTCGCCTACATGTTGGTGGGAGACTACAGATGAGCTTATACTTGGGCCTGACATGATCAGAGATACATCTGAGAAGGTCGAGTTGATTCAGAGACGGATGAAAGCGGCCCAAGACCGACAGAAATCCTATGCTGATAAGCGAAGAACTGATTTGGAGTTTGATGTTGGGGATATGGTTTTCGTGAAGGTTTCTCCTTTGCGGAATGTGGTCCGATTTGGAGCCGTTGGGAAGTTAGCACCGAGGTTTGTTGGACCATTCCCTATTATAGAGAGGATCGGGCAGATGGCTTATAGAGTGGAGTTGCCCGAGAAGCTTGCCGGAGTACACGATGTTTTTCATGTCTCGCATCTCCGGAAGTGTTTACATGAATCAGCAGAGATTGTTGAGCCAAGTGTTCTGAAAGATGTGGAAGTGGAGAAAGAGGCTACCTTGAGGAGAGCTCCGATTCGTATCTTGGGGACGGAGACCAAGAAGCTAAGGAATCGAGAGGTCAAGTTGGTGAAGGTTCAATGGGGTGAAGCCGAAGAAGACGCAACTTGGGAAACCGAGGAGAAGATGCGTGGGCTTTATCCATTCCTTTTTGAGGGTACACTCTCAATCTCTTTTCTTTGTTAGCATATCTTTCTCTTTGCTATCCATATTTATCTAGTTTATCGTGTTAATCTTGTCATGAGAACCTTAGGTAGAAACCCTTTGGATGAAACATGTGTTTGAAACATGTTATGCTTGGTGGTTGCAAGTGGTTGCAAGTGTTTGCAAGTGGTTACTCGTGGATGCATTATACACATTAGGCACTAGATCGGCTCACACACTCCTCATATTGCATATGCATGAGTGTTTATGCTTATTCATGGATGAAAATTTTTGGTGTTATCACATGGATGTTGCATATGGATGTATGTTATGTGCACACATGTAGATGTTATATATATTATGTTAGGAATTGCATACATATGGATTCATTTCACTAACATAATTTGCATTGATGATATTTGCATTAGATAAGTACATAAACACACACCTTTGCATATGTTCATGCAACATTTAGAATCTTGTAAGGACAATGATTGCTCGTGGATGATGTTTTGAGTAGATGGATGTTGGATGGTAGGATACGTTCTTCCTAACTTGAAGATTTCGGGGACGAAATCCTTTAAGGAGGGGAGAATGTAACAACCCGTATTTTCAATAACCTGTTATAACATAAATCGAGGCAGAATTTAATTCTAAAATCTGAATCAAGGGAAACGGGCTATGCCATTGCGTTCGTCTCGGAAAAATACGCGAAATAGAGTCCGAGTTTTCGAAAATCGAAGTCCGTATGACCCGATTAAGGCCCAACGAAGTTTTCAGAAAAATTCAAAGTAAAAACAGATTTCAAATTCAAGTTTGAATTTGGAAAATTAGGGCAGTTTGGGCCAGGCGGGAAAATTCCCGCCAGAGCACCCAAGTCGACAGCCCTGTCGACTTGGGAGTCGACTTGGTTGGACCCAAGTCGACAGCCCTGTCGACTTGGCTGTCGACTTGGTCCAGCCGGGCAGTTCTGCCTGGTGCACCATTTTGGGTTTGTGTTGAGCTTGGGGGCCAGATTCGGTTTTGAGGGCTGAGATTGGAACTAGGGTTTAATCCTAGGGTTGAAACTAGTCCTAATCTCTATAAATAAGGCCCTAACCTAACCCTAAATCATCATTAATCAATCCTACAACTAAACTATGGCAAAATCAATCCTCTCATGGCCTCCACTCTCTTCATAAAATTCTAAATAAATTTCTATAAGAGATTTTACATGCATACAAGTGTTTTCAAGCTTGTATGAGCATCATTAGCTTGCATTCAAGTCAAGTTTCCATATTTACATCATAAAGCAAGGGTTTTTATTGATTTGGAGCTTGCATTTTGGGTTCATTTGAGTTCATAAGGGCTTTGTCATATTTTTGTGTCTTCATAAGCATTGTAAGCCCTTTTCTACTTTCATATTTAAACTCTAAAGTTAATGAATGATGCAAGTTGTGTTTGATCATTATGATATGCAAGTTTACTATGATGTGTTATGCAAGTCTATCATGTTATGTATGCAAGTTTGCCATGATATGCAAGTATGATAAGTTATGATATGCAAGTTTATCATGTTATGCAAGTTTGATATGCAAGTTTGTCATATGATATGCAAGTTGTGTTATGCAAGTTTGGGTTGATCCTTTTGTTCATGTTATCATGTTATGCAAGCTTATCTTGGGTTTATGAGCCTAAAGCTTCAAGCTTTGTGCTAAAGGTTGCATTTTGGCAACATGTAAGTTGTCATATCTCTTATGATAACTTGCATGTGAGGCTAAATGCGAACTTATGGCCATTTCTACATGTCATTTAACACCATGTATCACCAATATCCTAAGTTTGGTTTTATGCATGCTTTTGAGGCCTAAAAATGTAATATGCAAGTATATGAACATATGTACATTTCATATGCCACCATGTTAAACTTGTGGCTTCAACACCTTTATGTCATGATTATGCCAGGTTCCCTCTTTCTATCCTTTATGCGCTATTGCGATATGTAAGCGATGGGATTGCGTTTGGGGTTGGGTAAACTTAAAAGACATAAAAACATAAGCTTGGGAATTTACCTATTAAGTTAGGTCTACCCTTTGGGAATTTACCTATTAAGTTAGGTCTACCCAAATGCTTGAAAACTTGTAACATGTTTTGGAAACATGATGGACATGACACTTAGAAAAGATAAGTGTGACCAACTCGAGGTTGGGTTGAGTTTGTAGCATAAACCTACCCGGAACCGACCGGCTTAACTAGTTGCTACAAACAATAGGACCCAATGTGAGAAGTTGGCCATGTTGTACCTTGAACCCGAGGTTAGACCAAGTTGTGGTGTAAAGCTACCCGGACCCGCCCGGCTTAACTAGTAACCACAACAAGGTCTAATGTGAGAGGTTAAGGCGCATTAAATTAATTAATGCCTCATGATTAGGGTTAAGTCATGGTCCACTTAATACTTAACCAATTTGGGCTTGGTAGATTAATCAGGGTTAAGTCGTGAACTTATCGTTACACTTAACCAAGTTAATCCATGATTAGCAAGAGGGTTAAACCGTACTTAACCCACTAGAAAATCCTAGCAATGGGGGTCCACTCCAGCAGTAATCCCAAGTTTGTATCATCATGACCCTAGGGTCTAGGCTAGGGTGGGGGCACGATTACTGGACTTGAGGTAAGTGACCAAAAACGACGGCAGAGTGGTACGCCGGTGTAGTTCCGGGCGGACCATGGTCGTGCACATAGTCCGAAGCCGGGGAAAGCATGCACGAGTACCAGTAGATCGAGACTGTGCACTCATGTTTATGGTGTCCAGGGATTGCCACCCTAGGGCTTGATACACCCGACGGGAGACCCTGCATAGTCTGACTACAATTATGTTTGGGCCGCATGGACACCAACACGTGACGAGTTAGGCTTAGGGAGCCGATCGACTAGACCGTTTGGTTGGACCTCATATTAGGGTCGCTTCATGTTATTGGGCCAAAGCTTGGGCCAAGGGATCAATACTTGTTTATTCAAGTCATGTTAGTTTGCTAGTACACCTGTGGTGCAAAACCTTAAAACCTGATTATGCGATGACACCTTTATCTACCTTGTTAGTTAATCATCATGCCAGTATGTAGTTATCTATATGTTCATCTCAGCTTTCATCATGCCAGTTAACTTTATCAGTTTACATTGATTATAGTATGGCTTACTCGGTCTTTTTGACTGACCTGTTTTCTTTCGCCTCTTTTCTTCCGTCCCCCCCCCCCCCCCCAGGTTCTCAGGGAGGGAATATTGGAGCTTAGCTTGGATTTCTGATCACTTGCTTGTGGGATTTTAGCTCATGTACGGTCTTGACATGAAGCTAGCTATGGTTATCACTTATTTTGGGGATAGTACTTATGTATTTCAGTTTTTCAGAAATGTTGTTTTTATCTAGACTTGTGTATTTGGAAAGTTGACATTATGTTGTACCAGACTTGTTTTGAAATAGTTTGAAATCTTCCGTTGTTTTATCTATGTTATTTACTCTGTTTACATATATACATATGTTCTTGTTCTGCCTTGATATATCATTATGCATGTTTACCTGATTCAAACACCCCTCCAAAGTCAGAGTGCTTGCAAGAGACACCCTGGCGGAGGTGGGGTGTTACATTATGAGACCATCATCTTGACAAGTCTGCTTTAAAATTGGTTATCATGCTGCTCTGATTAAAAGAAATTGATGTGTAAATATATTTTTTGACTGATTATATATACCATGCTCTGATAAATGGAATTAATGTGCTTGTTTGATTAATCTTATCTAGGCTTTGTGATTAAAAATTCTATTGTCTAAGATATCCTTGGTTGTCTTCAGTGTCATGTTAAAATCCTCATTAAATAGAGACATCAAGTGGTATAAGTTTTGGTGTACTGATCTTTTTATGTATATATATTTTTTATTCCCCATGTCTTGTATAGATCTTCATATCCCTCTTGTAATTGTTTTTCAATTTTAAGACTATTTATTGATTATTCATTCAAAAATTGAAATCAATATCCAAATTGAACCGTATTTATAATTCATCAAAATTATTAACAGATTTTGAAATTGTGATGAATTATGACTGCAGTATATTTCACAACAAGAGGAGATTTTATTAAAAAAAATATGATGGTTGAACACTTATTATAATATCTTTGAATTGGCAATTATTTCACGACCATCTTCTTTATCTATCATCATTCTGCCATCCATGACAATTTTATATAAATGTGGAGAGTTTAATATTTTTTTAAGAAAATCTTTTTGAATAAACAGTGGAAATATTTGTGATAGAAATTGGACTATGTTGTTATTCAGAATTAGTGATAATTGAAAATTTTCAATAATCCCGGTAAAGTCGAGCATATTTCATAATATAATTGAAAATTTATATCACAGTCCATTTCTGTACCTACCACATTTCTATCATCCACATTGGTTCTATATACTGAGGAGTTTTTCCTTTAAAGCTAAAATGTTCAATATAAAATTAATATATAAGTGTGTCTCTAACCTCATTTAAAAATCCAAGCTCTGGTTATGCATGGTTATGAGATAACTTATAATATAAGCTGCGACTGACCTCATTTAAAAATCCAAGCTCTGGTTATGCGTGGTCAGTGTGCTCTTAAATTAAAAAAAAAGTGCTATAAATTGAAATTAACCTGAAATTCTCCTTGGTGTATAAAAACCGGCCTATCAATCCATCTTTCCAATCTGTGAAGTGTGCTAATATTTTATGACGTATTATGATTTGTTGATCGTTAGCTACTGGGATTTGAGAGTATTTGATTTTGTCACCTAAATTGAATTATTAATTATAGTCCAAATCCGTCATTGTTTTTTGAACTTCATTTTTATAAAAACTTTTGAAAATAATTGAAATTCATATTTTTATAACTCTCCTCATTCTTATAAAATTCATTGTAAATCCGTCGTTCTACAATGTGAAATATGCCACCTGTTCTCAGTTTATTATGATTTTTGTTTGACTGATTGAGATTTATGATGACCGTTCTTCCTCTTATGCTGAAATTATATTTTTCAGTCATTTTTTATCTATATTTTAAATTCTGTATCCTTTTGATGATAACAAAAGGGGGAGAATGGGTTGAGATTTTGATTTATGAGTGAATATTTAATAAATATTTTTAACTTTGAAAATTCATGCACAGTTATAGGGGAGTTGTCTGTTGTAGAGGGAGCTGATAAATAGAGGGAGTTCAATATTCACTGTCAAACACATTTATTGTGCTCAAAATCTTTATTTGTTTGTCATCATCAAAAGGGGGAGATTGTTGTATATAACGTTGTTGTATACACAATTATATGATTTTTGTTTGATGATAACAACCAAATATGTATTATTATAAATATGTTTGTACTGTACTGCTTTATATAGACACAACAGACAGGAATATAATATTTCTGTTTAAATAAAATACAGCTGTACAGAAATTTAAATATTCACACGATATTTTATTTAAATAGAATATTTTATTTCAATTTCAAACAGTACAAAATTTTTATACTCCACTATTTGAACATGTATACATTTCAATTCACTTTTATTTTCATACACAATTCCTCACACCCAGTCAGCCAGTTTGCACACATTTTCATTTGTACATTCAGAGACTCAAATACAAACACTTTCACTGTTACACACACTGTTATTTTCACTGTCTTCTGTCTTTCATCTTTTGTCTTCACATCATTCTTCAGTCAGTCCAGTCTTCATACCTGTCATATACAGAAACACACACACAGTATATGGAATAGAAATAATATTCAAAATCCATGCAAATATAAATTTTATTTTTAAAATTTTATTTGCCTCAGTTTTCTGGTGTGTTTCTCATCATTTTTCATGACTTGATCTGATTTGTTTTTATCCAAATAATACCCACTGATCAGCCTCAACATACTACACTGGTTTGCTGATCAGAACCAGTAGCTGGTTCTAAACAGCCACAACACAGTGCAGCAGTCTGATGATAAATAAATTTCACGTGCACGATATATGTATACACACACTCTTGTGTATATATACACATACGTACAGGTGAATATGGTGATACATGCATGAGTAAATGTTGCAACAAGAAGACAGTGCACAAAGTCAGTCATGGCCGAGCATATGTTTGTCAAACAACAACATGGATTTCAACACTACATGAAGGTGGACAAGCCCATGGCAAAGCAATCAAAAAGGTTCAACATGTACAAGGTGGCAGTACAGCAAATCTAGTATATGGAGAATACAAATGCAGGTGTAACAATGGCAACAACATAGCAAGGGTGTTCATATGCAAACAGGGTCATCATCTACATGGCACAACAATACACAGTGAAGTCAAGACAAATAGCAAGACATGGTTCAGTCCATATTTTTCAAAGTGGACATAAAATGGTCGAGCAATTCGAATACATGAGCTAATACATATAGGGAGCAGCATGAAAGTGTTCACAGCAACTTTACATCATTGCATGAATTGTGGAGCTTAAACAGCAATACACATGTAGCATGTATTGAGTGCAAGGCTAAAAGTCATGGTATACATGTAGCATGCTACAGCAAGGCTAAAAGTCATGGTGCACAGGTCAGTACACAAGTAACAAGCAATGAAGTTTCTCCGCAAACCAAATTCATGTGCACAGAATGATCAAGGACTCCAAAAGTCAAGAAGCATGGCAAATGCAAATATGTAGATCAGGATTAAATGGAGTAGTGCACAATGCAACAAAGTTCAAATGGCAAAATATTCGAGTTCAAGTGTGCAAAAAAATATTTGGCAAGAAACTAGTCATTTATTTCCAGAATTTTTTTTGGAATACATTCATTTCAGCAAACAGAAAGGTCCAGGCATGGATAAGCAAACCACTCAACAGATATGCACAAAAGTTACAGAGCAAACAAAATAAAGGTCAGTACAGTATCTGTTCTCAGAAAGAAATATTCAATCATTTTGTTTTTGGCAAGACTTTTAATGTGTGCAGGAAATCACAGTCATTCAACAATTTTGGCAAGAATTTAATTCAAGTTTTTTTCAGGAAATTCGCAGGGCTTTTAAGATTTAATTATGGATAAAAACATTTCTGCTCAATCATTTTTGGCAAGCAATTCTATTTTATCTACAGTCTTGAAATTCACAGCAATGCATGGACAAATGTTCAGAAAAAGGGGAAGTTTCAAAATTCATTTCTGGAAATAACACAAAGAATTCATTTTCATAATTCAAGGCAAAAAGAAATACATATTTCCAGTTTTGTCGAGCAAAAAGGGAAAGCAATGCATGCATCATCAATCAGTAAAGGCTAGGAAATAAAATCAAGTTTGAAATGGCAAGTTGTTCACAAATTATCATATTTTGGCAAGTATTTATTTCTCCAGAATTGATTTAAGAATCATGCAAGAATTTTTTAAGGGACCACAAAATTTCCAGAACTTCTCATATAAATCAAAGCCGTGCAAATTGTTTCAAAAGAGGTTTTTTTTTTTCAAAACCAGGCCAAGCCAATAAGTGAAATCAGAAGAAAAAAAATTGGGGTTTGTATTACCCTATATTTACTACCAATTCATCTCGACAAATCATTAAAAGTCGTGGCTATCAAAAGGGGGATTCACGAAACAAATCAGGAGAAATCAAGTCAAGTTATATCGAAATCAGAGATATGATTTAGGATTTCTAAATCCCTATTTAACACCGATTCATCACTGGCAAACATAGATGGAAAACCACAAGCAACAATTTTAAACGAAGAATTAAAAATCAGGAAACTCACAATTCGTTCTAGGGTTTCAATCAATTGTATCTCAACCCAAATCAGTCGACGAACAAGTGCTACCAAGCAATCGAGCCTACAGAGAGAATTCCGGAGCACAATTCACTTTATCGCAATTTAGATTTGGGTGGAGATCAAAAACCTTAGAGAGCAAGCCGCCATTTATAGTTTTCCAAAGAGAAAAGCATCAGGGCAAATAAAATGATGAGCGGGCCGACCTATTTGGAGTTGGACTAAGCCTAGTTCAATATAAAAGGGGATTACCCTTTGTTCTTAACTCTTAGGGTTTTTCTTAGTTTATTTTATTTTGTATTGCTTGGTTTCCTATTGTTTTTTTTATCTGTAATCAAACTATCAGTTCTAGAGTCTGTAAAATTCTAAGATCCAGTTAGGAGTTTAACTGGCAATTTACTAGAGTATGTAAAAACTAGGGTTACGTGTTACGGGTTTGTATTACGGGAAAATCTGGCCGAGGGGATATCGGTCAGTCTAGGGTTTTGAGCGTAGGGTTAGTACAGGAGCAGGGAGTGCGAGTTTACAGTGTCTGTAAGCGGTATCTGTTATTAACTCCTAGTAGAAGCCTTAGGAATATAGCAGTAGGCAGGATTTTGCCGAAGCTGGTATCTCTGTGTGTTATTTCATTTCTGTTTTTTATTTCTGCTGTATTCTGTGATCTGTTTATTATTAAATATCCTGTCAGATTTTTAACTCAGCGAAAAACTGTGAAAAACCCTATTCACCCCCCTAGGGTTATTCTAGATCCAACAAAGGATACAACATGCACTTAGAAGTTCTTCTCCCCACCAACAATGAGATAAGCCAGAACATAACAATGTACAATTAACCATATTCGTTATAGTTTTATTTTTCCGTTCAACAATACCATTTAATTCTGGTGAATATGGTGGTGTAAATTCATGGACTATTCCATTAGATTCACAGAACTCTAAAATTTATATTGATTTATATTCACCACCCATATTAGATCTTAGTACTTTAATTTTACGATTTAATTGATTTTCAACTATTGCCTTATATATAAGAAACTTGCTCAGAACTTCATCCTTACTTTTTATTAAGTATAAATAAGTATATTTTGAATAATCATCAATAAATGTTACAAAGTATTTGTTTCCTCCTCGTGAAACTTTACTACGTAAGTCTATATCATCAGTATGCAAAAGTCCAAGCAATTCAGATATCCTGCTTACTGATTTGTGTGATTTACAAGCTAATATTCCTTGCACACTTATTCCAAACTTATCGACATTCTCACTATTGCATTTCAAAATAAGTCTTGGATTATGCATATTTCGAACAGAAATATAGCTAATATGTTTTGATTTACCATGCCATAAGGGTAAAGATTCAATCATATAAGCAAAAACTGATTTTATTAAATTCATCTTAAACATTCCATTACATCAGTATCGTTTTCCAATAAATACATTATTTTTGGCCATAACAACACTATTTGATTCAATGACAAATTTAAACCCTTCTTTGTTGAGACGATCTCCAAAAATAAGATTTCTTGTCATTTATGGAACATGAAATACAACATCCAAAGTCAGTACTTTTCCTGAAGTAAAGTTCAGAGTGGTATTCCCAATACCAACAACTATGGCATGAACATCATTACCCCTTTTGACTTCTTTTAGTTCACTGCATTCTTTATAGAGTTGGAACTATGATTTATCATTACAGATATGAATGGTTGCACCTGTGTATGACCACCATCTGTCTTCAACTCTAACAGAGTTGGCCTCCTCTACAATAGCGACCAATTATGTTCATTTTCAAAATCAGCAACAATATTAACCTATGTATTCTTTTCTTTCTCATCTCTTATGCGAATTTTGCATTCTTGGGCATAATGACTAGGTTTCTTGCAGTAAGAGCAACTACCTTTGGGCTTCTTAGATTTCTTGTGTTTATTACCTATGGAATTATCTTTCTTTTCTTCCCGCTACTATGATTCTTAAAGATTTCCCCCTTAACCACATTTGCTTTTTATGTCTCCTGATCTTCTTTCTTATCTCTCTTGCGAGATTCTTCCACAATACTCAAATGTCGTATGAGGGATTCCAGAGAGTTATTTTTTCCTCATGCATCAGTTTCTTTTTTAAGCCATTCCTAGTACTAGGCAGCTTTGCAATTACAACTCCTACTTGAAATACTTCAGGAAGTTTTATTTTCGCATCCTTTAGTTTAATTACAATCAAATTTAATTCATGGGCTTGCGAAACAATATCAACATCATCATTCATCCTATAATTAATATAATTACTTATTAGAAACTTCTGATTGCTTGCCTCTTCAATGGGTACTTGACATCCAGAGCCATCTAGGGAGTTTTTGCGCCATCAATAGTTCTGTGTGCACTGTGTACTGAATCTGAAAGTGCATTAAGAATGTGCCCTCGATAGAGAAAGTCATCATTCTTTCGCTCCTGCCTTAATTCCTTTAACTCTTTCTTTCGTTGTTCTGAATCTGTAGACCTTTCTTCAGGAATTTGTTCTAAATCATCACTTATTATATGACTCATACCAATGGTAGTAAGAATGAACGAAACTATTTCCTGCCAGCGTGTAAAATTATTGCAATCAAACCTTTCAAGGCAGGTGAGATCGTCATTCATTACTTGGAGTGATTGCTCTGTTGTTTTGTTGAGCGATGAATCTTGAACAGAAGACATTCTTGAAACTATTAATAATAATAAAGTAAGATTCATTTCCTGACCATAGGGAGACAAATTTAAGAATGTTGTAAATAGCTGAGTTGGGCATTTTCATTTTACATTTAAACTTTCGTGAGTTTCTTTCATGCCACAGTATCCAAACATAAGAAAATTTCAAAATAGCAAACATATAACGCATGGGTGAATCAGGGAAGGAATTATAATTGGCACACCATTTATAATTCCCTCCCTGATTCACCCATGCGTCATATGTTTGCTATTTTGAATTTTTCTTATGTTTGGATACTGTGGCATGAAAGAAACTCATGAAAGTTTAAATGTAAAATGAAAATGCCCAACTCAGTTATTTAAAGCATTCTTAAATTTGTCTCCTTATGGTCAGGAAATGATGAAGTGCAGTTTGTGGATACAATTGCAGCTAGAGTGGCGGATCGTGCTCACGGCAGGAGGTTCTGATGTTTCAACAACATGCTTAGGTTCATTTTGTATGGGTGCTTAGTTTCTTTGTTGTACTAATTATATATCTTTTTGCTATGCTTCTACCATGCTTGCGTGCATGTTCATTTTGTATGGGCTGTGTATACTCATGTAAATATGCGTAAGATGTATTGGACTCTATGTTGTAGTAGTGCGTTATGTTGAATGAATAGTAAGGCGTGAATCTCGCGATTCACTACCTTTTGCATCAAAAAATAATAATAGAGTAAGATTCGCTCCAAGGCACGAAAGATTTATTGTCTTTCAAGAATATTTTCCCCTCTTTAAATCACAACGGGTTGATTGAAAACCTTCTTTCAAGATACAATGGAGGTTATCTGTGCAAGTCGTGATTACTTTCACAGATCAGAAAAAGCACTCATAAGTTAATTTGATGATGCTGATGATTGAAGAATACGAGAAAGAATGAAAAGTGAAGTCTGTGATGAGGGAACACATTGTTATATAGGGGACGAAGCTTCTGCTCGTCTATGGGTGCATGTTGGGTCGAACTTGTTACCATTGGCTATTGAATTCAAATTCAACAGTAAACAAAATGTATCGTGGTGTGGGCGTTTCCATCGCACGTCCACCTGAGATGTTGCCACCCACTGGACCCCCCTTTTTAGGGGATCATATTTAACAAAGATGTTGCCACCCACTGGGTACCGTGGTGGAGGAGGTTCATTATATCATCAATTATGTCTATATATTGTGTTTAAATAGACTTTACATATATACGCACATGTGTGTGCGTGAGAGAGAGAACTGCTTCCATAGTGACTAAGACAGAGATTTTGAAGTGACCCCCTTTTTACTTCATTTAAATTAAATTAAATACCCTGATTTAATATCATTTTATCCCTTGGTCACTTCCTTAATAGGAATTCCCCCTATTAAGTTTCCACAAGATCCTCCAAGCATACACAGTGATATAAAAATATCAGTTTAATCATAATTAAAATCCAATATCTGAGTGTAGTTAAGATTATATAAACACATTCCAATATTAGAGAATTTTGGCATAATTTTCCTATGAGAAAATTTGAACTATGTTTATTTCTTGTGAAAATATGGAAGATATTTAAAGCGCATTCAGTCTGATTGGATTTTCTTAATTCAAATACTGAAATTCCAGTATAATCTACATATAAACTCTAAACAATGCTATGTTAAAGAAATAATATAACAAAGACGTGGAAATCAAGGAATTTGTTTGCTCTGGGGGTGTATATATGCACAAAGAATATCCTATGCACATGCACATCCCACATATTCGTGGCATGCCCCTAATTCCCTAATCTTGTCTTCATAAAAAGTGATAAAACACAGTAAGGGCTTGACCCATTTAATTGCTCATGTCAAAATACATCATACAGTTTTTTAAGTTATTTTCACAAACACTTTGCTAACTGTTTGATGAAATGTCTTACTGAACAGATATAACTTTAGAAAACACATTTTAGGTTTATCTTTTTATCATAAATCCTCACTTAATTTAGACCATATGTAAAAACCTTTTCATGTCTGAATCACTCCTAGAATATTAAGGTGCATTGGCACATGATGTTTTAGTGGTAAAGTGCATATATTGTATTTATAAGCCTTGTCACTTTATCATCATTTTACTTATATAAATATGTAGCCGTTTTGAGTAGAAAGGTGCACCAAAATGGTGATTAACCAGTTCACATACATGCAGTCTTGCAAAAACTCATTTCCAGATTAATATAACTAAATTAATACTCAAAAAATACTTAGTTTTTGCAATCATATTAGCTTCAAGTTTGTACCAAGCATAAGAAGCATTACATCATTACATTTAAATCTGAATACAAGTCCTTAAAATTCATTTAGAAAACATTCTTCAGACTCTTTTATTTATACCATAAACTACTCATACATTAAGTCATATAGCAACAATTTCCTTTCATGAAAGCACCATAAAACAACATCATCTCATTAACCAATTTAAGCCTCCTTTTCTGAATTCAATCCATGAGCTACCTCACCAAAATGAGACACCCTATAAGATTGGAAATGCAAGCAAACAGGGTTAGACAACATAGTCTGGTATGAGCCTAAATCAATATTTATAAAGCAGATTTAACATAGTTGTGGCAATTAATCAATAACATTTCATATCATTAGATAAATGCAAACGACAAAGCATCATATCACACATGCATATGCATTCCCCAGTCCCCTCTTTTACCATGTTATTTCCCCTGTCAAAGTCATTCTAACATGAACCGTGGACTACTTTACCATGTTTTAAGTGGGTCACGTACCTATTGTATCCATGCATTGAACACTTTGTGCACATTGTCTGGGTCATCTCTCAGTTATCCCAGCACGCAGAGGCCTTCAAGGCTTATATTAAGCAATGTACATACCCATCATCCTCACTAATGATGAATAAATCAATGCAACATGTGCTTAACATGTACCATACCCATTTTCTTTTATTATTAGCTAGGCTTTTACTTTGTGTTTTCCTAACTGTCTCATACATCCTCACTGATGCATACAAACCCCATCTAAATGAGGAATAATCTTAGATATAAATGTAAACATAATCAGTATTATCACAATAGCACATCATTCTCTAGTAAACAATCATCCAACTGAGGTAAACATATAATGCTGACAATTATAAACAGATCTTACTACTAATTATTCAGGTTATTAATTAATAGCATATATATGTATCATATTATCTTGAGCGTAGAATGAAGATGATTATGACATCTCCATTCCTTATATTTCTCTTCATCAAATGTAATCTGAATCAGAGAAATATCTATGGTAAACAGACCAGCTTATAAGCACTCTTCATAGCTCCATTTACCATTATTTTTTTTAAAAGTAAACATAAGCTTTAAACCCACTTGTTTAATACTGCTTACTCCTAAACTTATAAACCCTACCTCATGGTAATATTATCATTACTTCATTATTTAAGATCAGGTCCATACACATGTAACTGAATCACATACTCATGCATAATCATTTAATCCATATAGACAAACAAAACACACAATACATTGTGACTGAAGCATCAACATATAACTAGCATAGGCTACCTAAATAGGTCTTAATGCCTTACAAATAGTGAGATGTACTCACCAAATTTCTTCCCTCTCTTAATCCTAGATTTTATGGTTTTCTTCAATAAATACTACGACCTCATTTAAGGTTATACTCCAGAGAAATGTTGTTGCACTAGCCTCCTCAAGGGTTTTTCATATGTAATTTTTAACCAGCTCATCCTAGGGTTTCATTTTATACCAAATATTAGTATTATCCTCTCATTTGTATTTATCCTTCATAACTATATTTACAAGCTAATGGCTCTCAGGTGCACCATTTTAATACATTTCAGGCTATAGGCTATAAATGGAAATATGCATACCATTCAAATTGTGTGATTCCTGAATGGTCCCCTCCCTCTTTTCTTTAAATTTCCCTATTAGAAACAATAAAAAGGGTACACTATAATGGTGACAAACTTGAATAGCACTTAAAACACACGACGTTGTTTATAACTTTGAATATGAATAACATATAACCACATGTTACATGTTCATCCTTAAAACTATTAAATGCCTATAAATTTCACCTTCGAAATATTACCATTATTATATATTTTTAGATCATAAATTACTTGTTTAATTGCATACAGAATTATCACCAATTTTATTTTATTGTCTATATGCAGAAAGAATTAGCAAACATAATTCTTTTGAATGATTAAAACTTAGCGTTATCACAGATTTCTGGTTCAACATCTCAACTGCCCCCTTCAACGACAAACATAAAGGAGCAGCCACCCCCGAAACCACTAGATAAATCCATTACAGGGCAAAACTAGTTCTACAAGTTCACTAGAAGGCAAAGGACGTACTGGCATAACAGGTGGAACATAGGTAGATATGGAAAAACAATTAGTTATATTTGACAAAGTGGTTGTAGATCTATAATATTTTTATTTAATAAAGAAGATGATAAATCAGTACTATTCATGCTAGATGAAAAGATTAATGAAAATGCAAGAAAGTGGAGCAACACCATCGTGGAATACAATGTGGGGGCGAAGTTATCATAAGTTCAAGCAATATGTATGTTACTACCACAATATAGCACCGGAACAGGATGGTGGTGAAGGGGTAGAAGACTGACACAAGCATAAAGAAATCTTCCGTTAGTTAAGGTTCAACACAAGAAAATGCTGACAGCATAAAGGAATAGTCTGAGAGTTACGCAACTGACACTATCATCGCAGTGAAGTGCTCATAATCTATACAAAGAAAAATACCGGCAAGGTAGTTCCGGCATGATCGGTAGAAGGTCACCCAAAACCAGAAGCTAGTGAAGAAAGAGACCAATAATCATACCAACAGGGACCCATGAGAACGAATGGGCTATCGGTATTAATTTGCTTAATACCGATACATAAGGAGAAGAAAGCATTAAAGATGCAGAGTTGGAAGCATATGAGAATTATCCAGGAACCATTTGCCAGGACCCCCATCAAATAATCATCGAGAACTTACCCTAGTAAGTAACTAACAAAGCACCGGAAACAATCTCCCAGAAAGTTAGGATACACTCCAGAAATCTACCAAAATTCAAGCCGAGACCTCGAAAAGATACAAGTTATCCACACTAATCTGCTTAGTGTCGGTACTGATAGGGGTAGCGAACCCAACAACCATCAACTTGAATCATAAAGACAAACTCCTCGAAGCATCAATAATAAGAGCAGAATTTCATATCCGAAAGCTTACATCTGGGAGCCAAGTTCGTGTGAAAGCTACTCACGCCGACATGCTTGGGATCAGTATAAAGTGGATGGACAAGCAATCAAAAAGGAGTTCCACAGACCAGAACCATCCTCTCGAGAGCAGGAACCGACACCTCAAAGGGCCGTAAGCAAAGCCTTCAGAACCCAAAAGAAATGGCTGTCGAGAGCCAGAATTCCTAGAACCAAAGGGGAAAGTGGCTGACAGGGGATACTAGTGGCCCAATAGCAAAAGGGGCCCCAATTTGTCTATAGATAAGACCCCAGGTGTTTCATTTTGGAGGCCGAATTCTCAATCTCTTTCTCTTAAGAGCAAACCCTAATTTCCAAATCGAATTGGAGATTTCCTCGATTCTTGTAATATATCTGTAATTAATGAAAAGGAGAAGTTTAGGACTTAAGAAACTCTCGATTTGGTAATCATATTGTGTCTATATGATAAAACAGGGAGTTAACGCTAACCTTTCTTATGAAAGGGTTGATCATAATTCTTTCGTGGGAAGTAAGGTCTTGCGTAAAACCAAGGCTTTTCCCCTTTGAACTTTCATACGTGACTTAGATCTTTCATAGTAAGCCTAATGCAACCTAACCTTAGAAGGGATCTTGCTACAAGCTTGTGGCTTGATATCTGATGCAACCAAGGCCTACCCAGGTTGGTTCGATGCAAAAGTATCATATAAGCTGATAAGCGTAATAGCATTAAAACCAAGCCGAGTGTTGTGTGGCATTAGCCTGTTTGTTCTCAACACAGTGTATATTATTTCATCCAAGATCTAAAGGTGTTTATTGCACAAGGTCTCAGTTTCATTTAACCAGTAAAACCTTTTTTCAAGGTAGTCCTCGAATTCATAGTCTCATAAGCGTGATACTCACCCCTTAAGGGAAGGGTAACTAATCTTCTGACTAAAGGTCTTGACGCCTAGGAAGTGGTGAAATTGGTTAAAGAGCACCAATTCAAGACTGCATTTCAATAACCTTTGGGTCATCCTTGCATCAAACTTCTATGCATATGCATTGTTCACTCTAGTTCGGGTGTTGACGAAAAATATCATTAACATTTTGGCGCTAGAAGGAAGGATTGAACCTCCAACTTCATACTTATCTTATCAAAAAATTAATTTGGTAAATTTATTGCTTCATGGCAGGGGAAGATGAAATCAAAAGGGTTAGAGGATCGAAACAAGGAGCCAACTCCTAATGCAACCCTTAAAGGAATCATGGACCTAACGCTCAATCTAAACAACAATTAAGGAAGGACAGCCTCCAACCCTGTGCAGCCACTGAACCCAAATGTTATGGAGTAAAATGCTGCTAAAATCATGGCTTTGGAAAAGCAAGTCCAAGAAATGCAAGCTCAAATAAATGCTAATCAAGCGCAGAAGTCTTCAAAGGTTACTAAGTCTAGCTAGAGAGGGGTTGATGAATCTTCGAAGTGAAAGGCTCCCATCCAACAGTCTGAAGAAAAAGAGAAGCTTAAGGTAGCTTCCTCTACAAAAAAAGATCCCATTTAATGGGAATAGATCATCAAGGAAATCAATGTGAACAGGAAAAATCTGGAAGCTCTACGTCTAAAGGCTATGATCCTAAAAGGGAAAATTATGAAAATACGGAGTCATATCCCAAAGATATTTCTAAAAAGACCGTCAAAGATTTGTTGGGAAGCAAAGGGAAGAGAACCCAGGATGACAGGGATAATGACAACGAATGGGTAGCTCCTTTCACCGACGAGATCATGAGTACTATAATACCATCCAAGGCGAAGGTTCCAACTATAAAGTACCTTGGAATGACTGACCTTGATGATCATCTAATGGCTTTTGACATCAAAATGGATCTCTATAATGCTTCAGGAGTCGTTAGAAGCAGACTTTTTCTAGTAACCTTCCTGGGAGCAGCAACTAAGTGGTACCGTCAGTACAGATAAACACCATTTATTCATGGAAGTTGTTTGCCTACGAATTTTCCACACAATTTTGCATCTGCAAGGATCCAACGGTTGACTACACAGTCATTGCCAACATCATGTAGAGGCAAGGAGAGTCCGTAGGAGATTACTTAAAAAAGTTCAATGTGGAAGCATTGAAAGTAAAGGACACGAATGACCGTGATAAGTTAATCATCGTGCATTCGTGGGTAAATGAGAACACCCTTTTATGGAAGGAATTATATATCCATGGTTGCAAAGACTTACAAGACTTCCACTTTCAAGATGACAAATTCATCCGTATGGATTAACTGTACTTCATAAAGAAGAATTTTGGGCCTCGAGGGGAAGGAGGAAATCCGAGCTTCGGTAGAAATCCTCAATGTGGAAGGTTTGGTTTGGATGGAAATCAGAAAAGGCTGAGGTAGGAGGAATCTAATTCCAATTCAGTTGCTTTAAGCAATACCATTTCTTTTTTGTATGTTGTGGCAAAAGAAAGGGTCAACAACTTCCCTGTCTCATTCAAAACCAAGAATTTCCCCGAACCCCACGCTAGTGGAAAGTATTATGAGTATCACAAAACAAATGGACATAAGACTGACGAGTGCAATGTTTTAGATGAAATTATTCAGAAGCTTATACGAGAGGGACATTTGAAATAATTTGTTTTGAACAAGTCTACATCCGCCCAACATACGAATGGACAATAGAAATCTTCGGCAAACACAATAGAAGCCACTGTAGAGGAAGGTCATCTAGACTTAGGTCCACTAGTAAACCGAATCAATGTGATCCATGGTGGGCCACATCCTGCTGGAAATTTCCCAGTGCCAAGAACCGATATCTAAAAGAGGCTCGCGAAGGGATATTCTCCATTCGAGAGGAACCCTTATTGAAGAATGCCCGTTACACTCTCAAGATGCATAACCTGGTGATTTCGCCGGAGGAGATGAAGAAAGGGGTCCCTCATCTGTACGATGACCCTCTTATGATAACAACTCAAATTTGGCTCTCTACTGTTTCTAAGATCCTTGTTGACACTGGGAGTGCCATTAATCGTCTTCAAGCATGCTTTTGATCAAACGGGGATTTTTGAGAAGAAGTTGGAACCAAGCAATGAGCCAATCTTTGGCTTCAACAACAAGGGATCAACTCATGTAGGACAGATCAATCTCCTAGTCCAAGTTGGCTTATCCCTGCTCCACCGAACCTTTGAAACTCTCTTTGTTGTGATCGATCAACCATCCTACTATAACGCCTTCTTTAGTCGACCTGCTCTAGAGGAAATAGATGCTTTTGTCTCTTCCAAGCATGTTATTCTAAAATTATTGACTAAACAGGGATGGGGTACCATCCGGAGAGAACAATTTAGTTCCCGTGAATTTTACTTCGCAACGGTTGACAAATACAAAAGGGAGTATCATTCGTACCATGATTCTTCTATAATTTTTAAACCTTCGGATGATGGATCCTTACATCCAATATTCGAAGCTAAAGTAAAAAATTAAAAAAGTTGACAAACGTACAAATGGTAAGTACACTTCTTTAAGATGAAAAAAGAAGAGGGTCGATGCCATAAATTTGGCTGAGGAAGAGGAAATTGTCACAGACTTGGATTACAGAGGGGACACTGAAAGGATAAAACCAATAGAGGATTTGGAAGAAGTAAACGTCGACCCAAAGGATAAAGTAAAAGTCATCAACATAAGAAAAAGGTTGACAAAAGCCTTGAGAAGCGACCTAGTTCGGTTCTTACAGCTCAACAGGGATGTTTTTGCTTGGACTCATTCAGATATGGTCGGAATCAATCGTTCTATCATGAACCATGCCCTAAACATTAACCCTTCTATGATCCCGGTCCGACAAAAGAAGAGGCAATACAATAGAGACCGGTCAGAGGCTTTAAAGGAGAAAGTCAGAAGGTTAAAGACAAACGGGTTCGTCTGAGAAGTTTTTTACCCCAAGTGGTTAGCTAATCTTGTGCTAGTAAAGAAGTCCAATGGAAAGTGGAGGACATGCATCCATTATACAGACTTAAACAAGGCCTGCCCAAAGGATTGCTACCCCCCCGGATAGACCAGTTGGTTGATGCAACAAGTGGCCATAAGATATTGTCCCTGGTGGATGCTTACTCAGGGTATAATCAGATTCCAATGCATAAACCCGATGAAGAGCATACAAGTTTTATCATCGATTGGGGAACGTTTTGTTACAAAGTAATGCCCTTCAGATTGAAAAGTACGGGAGCAACATACCAAAGGCTAGTTACCAGAATGTTCCAAGAGCAAATAGGGCGCAACATGGAAGTATATGTAAATGATATGCTAGTAAAGTCCGTCAAAGCGGAAAGCAACTTGAAGGACCTGGAAGAGATGTTCAACATCTTAAGAAGTTACCAAATGAAGTTAAACCCACAAAAGTGTTCTTTTGGGGTCCAATCTGGAAAGTTCCTAGGATATGTGGTAAGTGAGCATGGCATTGAGGCTAGTCCTAACCAAATTCAAGCTATAAAAGATATGGAAGAACCTAAAACAAGCAAGGAAGTCTTGAGCTTAAACAAAATGGTAGCAACACTCAGTAGGTTCGTTTCCAAGGCCACTGACAGATGTGTCCATTTCTTTAATGTTATAAAGAAAAAGAAAATTTTCGAATGGAACAGAGAATGTAGAAAGGACTTTCAAGAATTGAAAGACTACATGGGAAAACCCCCGATTATGTCCAGTCTCGAGAAGGGAAAAGATTTATATCTCTATATGGTCGTTTTAGAATATGAAGTAAGCTCAATCCATATAAAAGAGAGTGACGGAACTCAATATCCAATTTACTACATCAGTAGAAGGATAAAGGATGCAGAAACCCAATACCCCGTGATGGAAAAATTAGCATATTGCCTAATACTTACAACACAGAAACTTAGAGGCTACTTCCAAGCACATCCGACTAAGATCTTGACTAGCTTTCCTCTTAAGCAAGTTTTCAGTAAGCCAGAAACCTCAGGAAGGTTAGTAAAATGGGGGTTTGAACTTAGCCAATATGAGATTAAATTTCAACCGCGAACAACAATCAAAGGACAAGCTTTTGTAGACTTCATGAATGAATGCACAAGCTTAATTATAGAACAACCAACTAAAGAGAACGACTTAAAGTCCAAGTGGAAACTATTTGTAGATGGGTCTTCAAATGAACAAGGAGCGGAGGTTACATCATAATTACCGCTGATGGGCGTCGCTTGCACTATGTGATGAAGCTAGGGTTCTTAGCTACTAACAATGTGGTCGAATATGAGTCAATGATGACAGAGTTGAATCTAGCGCTACAGTTAAAGATACCTCGAATAGAGACATTTAGCGATTCACAACTAAGGTAAATCAGATAAAGCAAGTCTATCAAACCAAAGACGTTCGATTGGCCTTATATGTAAAAATGATATTAAAGATGCTTTCCTAATTTTAGGATTTATCAATACATTAAATACCTAGGGGGAGAATACCCAAGCTGGTTCACTAGCCAAATTGGCCAGCTTCCGAGGAGCACCCGAAACTTGAGTAATCCCCGTAGGATACCAAGAAAGACCCAGCATCGAGCTTGAAGAGACTGAAACGTGAAAAGAGTTATTGATCCTAACCAGATCCTAAGCTTTGAAAAAGGGAGAAGGAATGAAGAGGGATGGCGCTTCTGAAAAAGAATCTTCTTCAACAGAGATAAATTACCATTACGAAAATACTCGGATGGCTACTATCGTAGAGTACCTTCTAAACAGATTTCTACCCCTTCGCAGGCAAGATGAAAGGAGAATAAGACACCAAGCCCTTACATTTGTGATTAAAAATGGGATTCTCTATAAGAAAGGGCACTCACTCCCCTATCTAAGGTGTGTAAGCATCGAAAAAGGATCCAGTCTATTAAGGGAGGCACATGAAGGTTTGTGTGGAGAATCGTTCCAATGGAATCAAGCTAGCTAATAGGGTCATGTGACAAGGTTATTATTGGCCACAAATGTTTAATCAAGAGATTGAGTATGTTAAGAAGTGCGATAAATGTCAAAGGTATTTCAAAATACTCCGAATTCCCCCTAGTAAGTTAACTATTATCTCAAGCCCTTGGCCATTCAATGTATGGGGGATAGATTTGACTGGACCCCTACCAATCTCCAAAGGTGGAGCTAAGTATGTCGTAGTAGCCATTTAATGCTTTACCAAATGGGTAGAAGCATATCCCTTTCCGACAATCACATCTAAGAAGGTGTTGAGATTTGTGATAAAGAATGTTGTTACTCGCTTTGGAATTCCTTACAAGATCATATCAGACAATGGAACTTAATTTGAGAGTGAGAAATTCACTCGGTTTTGTGATAAGAATGGAATTATCAAAAGCTTTTCCTCAATAGCCATCCAAGGGAAAACGGTGCCGTCGAAGCTACAAACAAAACCATAAAGACCATCCTCAAGAAAAGACTAAGTCAAGCCAAAGGAAATTAGGCTGAAGAATTACCCTTGGTGCTTTGGGCATATAGAAATTACGCCAAAACGACAACAGGTCATACTCCATTTTCTTTGACATATGGATGTGATTCCATGCTTTTGACTGAGGTTGATATCCCTTCACACAGAAGGATAGCCTACGCATTTGATCTGAATCAAGAGTTAAAAAAGGAATCCTTAGATCAAATACAAGGATTAAGAGACGAGGCTACGATCAGAACATCCGAATACCAAAGGAGGATCACAAAATACTACAACTCAAAATTCAAAACTAGAAACTTCTCAAAAGGAGATTTGGTCTTACGAAGTGTAATGGCCAACACGAAGAACCCATCGGATGGTTCACTTGGCCCAAATTGGGAAGGACCCTTAATCATCCATCAAGACGTCAAGCATGGGACGTATCGTCTTTGCAAATCAAATGGTGATCTCGTTCCAAGGACATGGAACTCAGAACATTTAAGACCATACTTCTCAATGGTAGATAAGTAAAGGAAGGTCTTCTCCCAGAATATTCACAAGACTAAGGGTATGGAAACCCTCTAAAGACCCGAATTAACCCAAGATGGTTCAAACTTCGAATGGATAGAAACCTTTGTCATCGCTAAGATTGGTCAGGGAAAGGCACCCCCCGGAGGTGAGAGGTGTGTAAGCCTTTCTCCGTGCCAAAAACAGGAAGGACCAGGTTAAAGCATCAAAAGCATAAGCCTCCGACCCACACCAGAAATGGTCGTGACGGAGAATCTAATTAGCATGCCCTGCCTCTGCTATGAATTAAGCACGTCCTACCTCTACTCGCAGAAGAGCACGTCCTACCTCTGCTGATGTTCCGCGTTCCCCGTAGAAGGGAATGCAAACCCTATCATCGCCTACGATGGTCAGGATAGGGCACCTCATGGAGGGGGTGGAATGTAAGCCTCTATCATCGCCTACGATGGTCAGGGTAGAGCATCAAAATAGTAAGCCTTACTTCCGCGTCTACGATGGCCTAGTTTAAGCATCTAAGACCTTATCATCGCCTACGATGGTCAGGATAAGGCGCCTCTTGGAGGGAGGTTGGGTAAGTCCGTGGGCCCTTCTTATGGATAAGCTATCCTAGCGCACTGGTCGCACAGGTCCAGAGAGTGGTCAACAAAAAACGTACATCCTCTGCTTTGACAATAAAAGACCAGAGAGTGGCTCCAAAAGCACATACAAACTCTTCTTCATAAATCAAACCGAACGGGGGTGACAAAACATTAATACCAGAAGTGGAATTCTAGTCCTCAATCTTTAATTACCCGAATAAGGGTTGGTTCAGGACTTCTATTAATATCAAAGTGGAATTCAGGTCCTTAATCTTTAATTATCCAAATAAGGGTTGGTTCGGAACTTCTATTAACACCAGAAGTAGAATTCTGGTCGTCAATCTTTAATTACCCGAATAAGGGTTGGTTCGGGACTTCTATTACTACCAGAAGCGGAATTCTGGTCCTTAATCTTTAATTACCCGAATAAGGGTTGGCTCGGGGATTCTATTAATATCAGAAGTGAAATTCTGGTCTTCAATCTTTAATTACCCAAGTAAGGTTTAGTTCAGGGCTACTATTAATACCAGAAGTGGAATTCTGGTCTTCAATCTTTAAGTACCCGGACAAGGGTTGGTTCGGGGCTTCTATTAATACCTGAAGTGGAATTCTAGTCTTCAATCTTTAATTACCCGAATAAAGGTTGGTTCGGGGCTTCTGTTAATACCATAAGTGGAATTATGGTCTTCAATTTTTATATACCCAAATAAGGGTTGGTTCGGGGCTTCTATTAATACCAGAAGTGGAATTCTAGTCTTGAAATTTTGATTTCCCGAATAAGGGTTGGTTCACGATTTCTATTAATGCAAGAAGTAAATTCCAGGCCTTCAATCTGATAATACCGAATAAAGGTTGGTTCAGGAAAGACCCCTGCAGAGGCGGTGCCCTAAATGTTTTATTATAAAATCCGATATCAATGATAATATCCGTTCACAGTTGACGACCAGGAAGTCCCCTACTCTTTCTCCTATTCTCCGATAGAATGTAAAAGACATGAGTCTAATATAATGTCAGTAACCAGTCCTGAACAACACCTTATCCAGTATGTGTGCAAATAGCAATTAAAATTAACGTGTAAAAATAGTTCTAACATGTAAAATTAGTTGTTGAAGTTCATACAAGTAAATTGCAAGAAAATTCAGAAAAGAAGTTTGACTTGAAAAGTCAAAAACACCCTTTCATTAAGGGAGAAAATGTTACTACCACAATAAAGCACCGGAATAGGCTGGCAGTGAAGGGTTAGCAGACCGACACAAGCATAAAGAAATCTTCTATCAGCTAAGGTTCAACACAAGAAAATGCCGACAACATAAAGGAACAGTCCGAGAGTTATGCAACCGACACCATCATCGAAGTGAAGAGCTCATAATCTATACAAAGAAAAATATCGGTAGGGTAGTTCTGACACGATCGGTAGATGGTCACCCAATCCAAAAGCCAGTGAAGAAAGAGACCAATAATCATACAAACCGGTACCCATGAGAACGAAAGGACTATCAGTATTAATTTGCTTAATACCGGTACATAAGGAGACGAAAGCATCAAAGATACAGTGTTTGAAGCATATGTGAATTACCCGGGAACCAGTTGCCGAGGCCCCCATCAAATAGTCATCAAGAAGTTACCCTAGTAAGTAGCTAACAAAACATCAGGAGCAATCTCCTAGAAAGTTAGGATACACTCCAGAAATCTACCGAAAACCAAGCCAATACCCCGAGCAGATACAAGCTATCCACACTAATCTTCTTAGTGTCGGTAACGATAGGGGTAGCGGACCCGACAACCAACCACTTGAATCATAAAGACAAACTCCTTAAAGCATCAATAGCAAGAGCAGAAGTTCATATCCGGAAGCTTACATTTGGAAGCCAAGTTCCTCCGAAATCTACTCATGTCGACATGCTCGAGATCAGTATAAAGTGGATGGACAAGCAATTAAAATGGAGTTCTGCAGACCAGAACCATACTCCCGAGAGCAGGAACCAACACCTCAAAGAGCCACAAGCAAAGCCTTCAGAACCCATAAGAAAAGGCAGCCGAGAGCTAGAATTCCCGGAACCAAAGGGAAAACGGCCGATAGGGCTACTGCTGGCCCAATAGCAAAAGGGCCCCCGTTTTGTCTATCAATAAGATCCCAGGGGTCTCATCTTGGAGGCCAAATTCTCATTTCTCAATCTCGCTCTCTTTCTCCCAAGAGAAAACCATAATTTCCAAATCGAATTGGGCCTTTCTTTGATTCTTATAATATATTTGTGATTAGTAAAACAGGAGAAGTATGGGACTTAAGCATCTCTCAATTTGATAATCATATTGTGTCTATAATGATAAGACAGGGAATTAACACTAACCTTTCTTATGATAGGGTTGATCATAATTTTTTCGTGGGAAGGAAGGACTTGCGTAAAACCAAGGGTTTTCCCCCTTCGAACTTTCATACATGACTCAGCTCTTTCATAGTAAGCCTAATGCAACCCAACCTTAGAAGGGATCTTGATATAAGCTTATGGCTTGATATCTGACGCAACCAAGGCCTACGCGGGCAAGTTCGATGCGGAAGTATCATATAAGCTGATAATTGCAATAACATTAAAACAAAGCCGAGTGTTTTATGGCATTAGCCTGTTTCTTCTCAACACAATGTATATTATTTCATCCAAGATCTAAAGGTGTTTATTGCATAAGGTCTCATTTTCATTTAACCAGTAAAACCTTTCTTCAAGGTAGTCCTCAACTTCATAGTCTCATAAGCGTGATACTCACCCCCTCAAAGGAATGGTAACTAATCTTCTGACTAAAGGTCTTGACGCTAAGGAAATGGTGAAATTGGTTAAAGAGCACCGATTCAATACTGTGTTTCAATAACCTTTGGATTATCTTTGCATCAAACTTCTAGGCGTACGCATTGTTCACTCTAGTTCGGGTGTTGACGTAAAATATCATTAACACTGTAACATTATGAAACCTACTTTTGAGTTTGCAGTGTACTTAAAACCAAACGGATTTATTATTATTAAGTTCTCTTCGTTAATTGATGTTGAAATGGTGATGAAGAATGAACCATGCACTATAAATTCGCGATTTATTATACTTGAAAAATGGCATTCAAATCTCAAATTTACTCGTGAATACTTCTATACTATTCCTATTTAGGTTCGTCTAGTTGGTCTAAATCTTTCTTTCTGGGGTTAAGAGGGAATAACTAGAATTGTTAGTGCAATAGGTAGACCAATACGATTGGATACTACTATGTCAAGTGAAACAAGACTGAATTATGCTCGCGTTTTGGTTGAGATCAATAACAAGTTTGATTATCCTACTACTCTACAGGTGCAAAAATCGAATAATAGAAAAGAGTGTTATTATTGCATATAAATTCAAGCCAAAACTATGTTTAAAGTGTAAATTGTTTGGCCACAACTCAAAACACTTCACACTTAATGTCAAACAAACATGGTTGCCTGAATTTTAGGTTATAGACTCGCGTCTTGATGGTAGGAAACAATCAAATATACAATATGAAATGGATGTACAACATAGCGAGAAAAAAATGTCTGATGTTATTCAAATGTGCAAAACATATATTAGTAATGCATTTGAATGCCTAGCCGATGACGATGATAATCCCATTGAGGATCCAACCAAAAAGATCCATCAACGACCACATCCTCTTCGAATGCAATTCCTGCCGATGCTGCAAAAACACCTGTGATACACTAGACAATGCTATTGTAGAAGATTGAAACAATGACGACGATACTAATCAACTGGCTGGAAAAAACGAACAATTCATCACAACAACATCATAAGATTCAAGAAATAGGAACAATGGATAAAATATCTCTACTATGATATCGACAAATCTGGAATACAAATACAAGCATCAGACTGTCGTTTAACACAAAACTGGTCTTGTTGCTACTCCTAAAAGAACTACAAAGAGCATGACAGTAAAAAAATGATTATCATATCATGGAACATTAGAGGTACGAATACTAAGGAAAAGCTTAGTTCAATATTCACACTTCTTCATTCTCACAAGCATTCGATTTTAAGCTTGGTTGAGAATAAACTGTCAACTAAAAATTAGTAGGTTGAAACCTAGATTCCTGCATTGGAGCTTATAACATAACAATGATACTGGAGGTAAAGGCCATATATTAGTTCTTATTGAAAATGCTATCTAGAATTATGAAATTATTACAATGTCCATGCAACATTTAATTGTATTGCTCACTAATCAAGGAGGTTTTGTATGTAACTATACATTTGTGTACATTTAACTATATTTATCACCGCAACCTCATAGAGTGGAGGAATGCACGCAATAGGGACAAAGACAAGACCGTGTCTTCGCCCCTTACGCCAAGACCGTCTCCGCATAGAAATCAAAGGCATATGAGTCATGCTTAGACGTCATTGTCATCTTTTTGACGATCTCGATCCAAGGGAGGACGAAGAGCCCGATTCCGAAAGGGCTACCCCAGTAGAACCTATGGTGGATGTTCCGGTCATTCCCGGTGACCCGACAAATATCTTGAAAGTTGGATATCAACTCCACCCCGCAATAAAGGAAGACCTCGTAGAATTCTTAAGGGCCAACCTTGATGTGTTCGCTTGGACCCACTTTGATATGTGTGGCATCGACCCTGCAGTCGCTTTTCATAGGCTAACTATCAACCTCTTGCAACCTCCGGTCAAACAGAAGCGTCATATCTTGGGAATTGAAAGATCGACTGCACTCAAGGAAGAGGTGGATAGGTTACTCAATAACGGTTTCATCTGAGAAGCCTATTACCCCGAATGGATCTCCAATCCAGTCCTGGTCAAGAAAGCAAACGGCAAGTGGCGAACGTGTGTCGACTTCTCCGACTTGAACAACGCATGTCCTAAAGAAACTTCCCGTTTCCGAAGATCGACCAGCTTGTTGGTTCAACCGCCAGATACCATCTTTTGTCCTTTATGGACGCGCACTCAGGTTACAATCAGATTCCGATGTACCTCCCAAACCAGGACTGTGCTTCTTTCATAACCGACCTCGGGTTCTACTGTTATCTCGTCATGCCCTTTGGTCTTAAGAATGCGGGATCCACCTACCAACGCCTGGTCAACTTCATTTTCAATGGCCAAACTGGAAGATCCATGTAGGTATACGTGGAAGATATGCTCGTAAAATTGAGTGTATCGAACGACCACGTCCGTTACCTCTCCGAAATGTTTGGTTTTCTCCGTTGATATGGCAAGAAACTCAATCCCTTGAAATGCTATTTTGGCGTTGTGTCGGGAAAATTCTTGGGTTTCATTGTCAATTCGTGAGGCATCGAAGCCAATCAAGATAAGATTAAAGCCTTCCGGGATATTCAGGCCCCTCAAAGCATCAAGGATGTTCAATGTTTAAACGTGAAAATTGCATCTTTAAGTCGATTCATCTTTAAAGCCACCGACAAGTGAATTCCCTTTTTGACTTGCTCAAAAAGGGGAAGCGCAACTTCACATGGACACCAGAGTGTGTCGCCGCATTCAAGGACCTTCTGAATCACTTAGAGAGACCATCTATCTTATCCAAACTTGGGGATCATGAGGACTTATATGTTTATTTAGCTGTTTCCATGCAGGCAATCAGCTCAGCACTCATGCGCAACGACCCATTTACTACATCGGCAAGAGGTTAACAGGAGTGGAAAAGAACTATCTGAGGCTCGGAAAGCTTGCCTTCTGTCTCTTGATTACCTCCCGGAAGCTATGACCATACTTCCAATCTCACCCTATTAAAGTCTACACTGACCAGCCGCTACGACAGGTCCTACAGTGACTTGAGGCGTCTGGATGACTACTGAAGTAGAATATAGAGTTGTGTCAGTTCGAGATCACATTCATTCCTCGCCGAGCCATCCTCGGACAAGCCCTCACCAATTTCATAATGGAATTCACTATTCCAAAGAGCCGTCATCGTACTTGATCGCGAGGTTCGAGTACGAGCAGTGGTGTCATAACCTCCCTACCCCACCTATTTACAGTGTGGATATTCAAAACTCTCGAGTCCTAGGTCTCGAATCCGAAGCGCAAGAAAAGGAAGTAAAAGAGGGAGAGGGGGAGGGTGTTAGAATTTATAGGGGGAGGAGTTTAGGCTTTAGCCCATTGGACGGCTTGTATCCCATGTAGGGATACGAGTTTTTCGTACCCTAGTGGAGTATGAAAATTTTGTATCCCCATGTGGGATACGAAAATTTCGTGCCTCGAACATAAGGTATGAAGCTTCTAAGAAAAGAAATATACACACATATATATATATATATGTGTGTGTGTGCGTGTGTGTGTATACATAAAAAAAGATATATATATATATATATATATATGCGTGTGAACAATGTATGTGCAAACTTCTCACGCACGGCTTTCCGGGTCTCAAAAGAACAAACATTTGCAAGCATACATTCACGTAAATTCTCATTCACTCCTACATGTATTTCTTTTCATTTCCAATTCCCATCATGCAAGACCATGCAAAAACGTATGAGGCGTGCACGCGACATCAAGACAACAACAACTTACGTTACGACATAAACAAGGGTCGACAACTAACCTTTACATTCACGAGTCAACAGGAATCAGATGATTCAACAAATATTCTTCTTCCAACTCAAAGCACATCATGTTGAGACAAGACGTACTTTGAGGGGAAAATGTTAACCGGCCTTTTGGTCCGGTTCCCAAAAGTACACCAGACACGCTCGACTCAACATATTGTGTGACGTTAAAGGCCGAAGTGTCGCCAAAGAGCCAGAGACACGAGCTCATGAGAAGTCAGGGAAAAAGAGCCGCACAACTCCTCAAAACCATGTGTCAATCACATTTCGGATCCCTCGTATGCTAGAGCTTCGAACCCCTATGTATCGAAACCCTCAATGCTTAAACATCTCGTATCCCCCACCTTCGGATCTCCCTGCCTCGTGTCCCTCCTCTCCAATACCTTAGAACCCCTCAGAATCCCTCCATTTCGTACCCGAAGCTCTTGAGTCCTGAACCCCGTGTCACCAAGCTTGGGACCCCATAACGTAATATGATCAACATATCCCATGGGATACGAGTTCGCATCCCTTTTTGGGGTACGAACTATTTGTATTCCCTAGGGATACGGAATGACCATACCCCCAGGGAATACGTCATTTCCTATCCCTAAAGAGGGATACGAGTTTCTTTTTTCTGGACATCATGAGGGGGATCCGAGATTCTGGTTGCATGCCTTCAGGGATATGAAATGTATTGTTGTGGTCCCCAAATCCTACCTACTCCTACCTAACCACTCCACTATAAATACCCCCAAGCTCACACTTAAAAGGGGTTAGAAATTGGCTGATTTGACACCTCTTGAGAGCTATAAGTGATCTCTTTAATGGCATCCTTGCATTATGGAAAAAGAAGTAGAAAAATTACTTTTCCCTAATATTCATATATGACAATTATAACACCAAAATACTTGGAAATATTTGTAAATGGATGTCATTACATAGTTCTAAGCTTGTAACTCATTATTGTCAATAAAATATCAGTGAACTCTTCTAAAGTGGACGTAGGCCTCTTACGGGACCGAACCACTATAAATCTACTGTGTTATTTACTGCTTTCTGCACTTATTTTTCCCATGCGAAACATAATTCTCTATGTAACGGAGAATCTTTGGGTGTTACGAAATTTTTTGCCGTCAACACAAAGACCAACCAAACAACGTAAACCGACGACAAATCCATATATTCGAACATACCAAATAATTAACAACGAAATATCCGAATAACAAAAGATACACCAATGACAATTCCGAATAATTAAATATACAGCTATCATTGGTACTCTCGCAGTCTAGAGGTACCTAGCGGCCGTGCACATGGGTGGAAGTGTGGAAAGCACATCTTGAGTGTATGGTGTCCATGTAACCTTATCATCCTCAAGCACGTCCAACTCATTACGGTAGAACTTCACACTCCCTCTTGGAGTTTGTCTCGTACTTTTCCATCCTACCTACCCGTTACCCCATTTCAAAGCATGTATATTATGAAATGAAATTTTTCGTGTTTAACTAAATAAACGATCAATAAGTATATCTAGCCCCAAGCGGCATCGATGGATCGATAGGATTAGATCTCACCAACAGTCTTCAAATGGGAAGATAAATCAAGAATGGAAGCTGTGTTTCGTAAAAAAAGATTAAGAAATGAGAATGATGCGTCATATTGTATAACAATAAATTATAGAAATACTGTTCTAACCTAAACAAGTGTCATACAACCTCCAATAGTACCAAACTGCAACGTAGCGAGCTTAGACAACTCCTGATATGTATATGCCAACACTGCACTTCCCCATGAATATGTACCGCACATCCCTAAATCAGCTAAATATGGAAGCCATCTCAAATCTACACGGGTCTTGGTATGGTCACACAACAGCCTACAAAAAATAATGTGAAGTATAATGCAGCGATCCTGCTGCTGAATCTGAATCTTTGTGGCATCCGTTGGAATATCTTCTGTTAACTGGCGACGAAACCACATGACCTCAATGAATGCACGACCCCTTATTTGGTCGGTGAATCTAGACTAAGTAGCTCACGATATAGCTCCAAATAATCAAGTCCTCCTCCTCCGTATGCAACATCATTACCTGTAATATGCAATCCTAGTAGTATAGCTACATCCGCCAATTTGATGGTCATTTCACCAATAGGTAAGTGAAAAGCGGATGTCTCTGGCCTCCGCCTGTCTGCTAGAGTAGTAATAAGATAATGATCTAGCTGTATGTACCTTATCTCATAATATGCAAAAATCCAGCCCTCTCAATCTCAGCTAGAACACCAAGATGTGCAGATGTAACTTTCTTAAGTGATGTTGAGTGATCAATGACGAAATATGCCTCGTCACTCTAAAAATTTGATAGATAACAAAATAATCGTTTTTTGATGTCCGATGCAGAAAAGAATACTAAACATAATAAAATGCAACATTTAAAAAAAGCCACGTGCATATAATAATGGTTTGATGTCTGCTGCCGTTGTTAATAAATTAATACACTCACATCAACCGGTCTAGGCTCCATCTCGAAATACTCTGCAAAATTTAGAATTAACTATTACAGACGTTTACATAAACATATAACATTATCTGCAACAACATTATGCAATGATTTTTACAATTTGCACATATCTACAAAATAAACTACTCTTTGTTGGTTGTCAATCTCATATTCCAACGATCCTAACTTCGAACAAACATGCTTAACATCCAACTCATATGTACACAACTTCATTTGTAATCAACGACATTATCAAACCATACTAAATCTTAAATATATAACCCAATAAACCTACCATCAGATATCCAACAGGCTAAAATCCAAATTGTGAACAATGTACACATCTACATTTGTAATTACAACTTATAAACTTCTTACTAGTAACATATAATTAATTCCATAACTTGTATTACTCAAAATTAGATGACCTAATTTCAAAATTATAAGTTAGGGTTTAGATTTGTACCTATTTCGTGTTGTACATCAAATGTGTTTGCCATTGTATGATTTTTGGAGCAATCAGAAGGAAAATTGGGGAAAATGAAGTTGAATTTTTTTTTCGTGCTGGCTTCTAAGAGGAATTGGGGAAAATGAAGTAAGAGTGGGGGAGAAAGCAAATTTGGGGTTTATGTGTAGGAGGTTCTCTGTACTGACGAATTTTGAAAGTTCGCCTATTGGCGAATTTTGAAAATTCGCCAATGCAAAAACCAAACAAGACTATACGTGTAAATAAATCTGAAACAAGTTTATATCTGTTATAACTATTTGAAATATGGTTACATATGAGATTATTTCAATTTAATTTTTTAGTTCATTTTAATATATAATCAAGATTAATCATACGCGATGCCACTGTTATGTTCTTGACAAATTTATCCTTAAATTATAAACCTATTATATAATTATTTGAAATCTGCTCATGAATTCCACATCTGTGACATGTTCATATCTACATCCCTACATGTAACCAACCAACTCAGATAGAAATTGGGAAAATTAGGTGATTTTATATTAAAGATATTCAGTTTAAGCTGCTTATAATAGTTAATGTTGGATTTACAATAGTTTTAACTAGAGATGTATATTAAATGGTTATCATCACAACCATTGATGGAGTTAGAGTCCAAATATTATGTACACATTAGTTATAAATATCCTACATTCATAGTGAACTAACTGAAATAACATGTCACCAAAGCGACCTCTCTTATTTTGGTGGTTCATGAAAATATTTGATGTTTGTTTGTAGTTATTAGTGAGAGTATTAGTCAGCCTAAAGGAAGGATAATTTTTGGTCGAATCAATTGCATATGCGTGATTATAAATACATGACAACTATAAGGTTTTACGAGTGAATATTTAATCGGCCCAAAGGAAGATTGTTATTTGACTTGAATTATTATCTGTGTTTGAGTGTTACAACAAGAGCGCCACTTATAGTTGATATTATTGTCCAAAGACTTGATATTATTGTGTACTAAGCATCTTGATAAGAGACTAACAAATTATTTGAATTTATTATGGATGATGTTTGACTATGAGCATATAAGATCAATCTCTGTTTTTGTTCATTTTTCATCTAATTTGACTTAAGTGTCTGCCAATTTTAAAAGCATTCTCATCTTCTATGGAACTATATATAAGGAATAGTAAGATAACATATTGTGTTCTTTTGACTTCGTAGATCTAGCTCTTGCAATTAAGAGGGTCTTATTGGGACCTATTGCAGTTAAATGTTCTTTTGATATTATGAAGAATATTGGAAGGTGGTATAATTCAAACCGCGAGCGTAAAAGGATTATATGTTTAAGTATTTTAGAAGATTTTTAAGGATGTGCTAACTTTTGATGAGTTATCTATTGAGAATGGAAATCATTTTATGGAAACAATTAGGGGAAATAAGCACAATTGTGGAGCTTAATTCCATAAAGTCAACGTAAATAAACTTAAATGAGTACTATATGGAAAAATCTTGCTTTAAAAGTTAAAAGAACTCAAGTTATTATTAATTTTGGTATAATAGCTATTTTAAGAATATTATATTGAAAAAAACAATTAACTAATAAAGCGATCTCCTATTGAGTTTACTTTGGTTTATAGTAAGAAGAAGAAATACGAAGCATGATAAGGTTGAAAGTACTCATTTAACAGGCATTTTAAACAAATGTATAGATAAAGATAATGAAGTCACTAAGGATCTCCAAGGAAAGAAATAACATATAGATATATTTATAGTTGTTTCTTTAATGAAATATCTAGACATATAAATATGTAGACATGTAAATTAAAGTACATTAGATATTTTTAAAGTAATTATTGATATTTTAGTTAAATTGTTCGAATTTATTTGATTTTTTATGTTGTCATTTAGACATATTTCGATTTTCTATTTCTAATATGACTATATAATGTTATTATTGTTCATTAAGAAAAAATAATGTTGATTTATGAATAAATTCAAACATTTATGTAATTAAAAACTCCTAATGTATGATATATATAAGTTATGTCTACATATGCCGAATAACTTTTGTAATGATACCTCAAATTTTGTTTTGGGGACTAATATAATTATTATTTTAGCTTACCAAGGAATTTTAGACTGAGACATTGTAAAGATAAAATACTTTATTAGTATTATTATAAGTGACTTTAAAGGTATAATTTTACGAACCCACACTAAAGAGAAGTTTCACGATGGGAAATGCAACAATTTCTTGAGGATTTTGAATTTAGGAGAAAAATAGTACAAAAATTGTCTTTAAAGATAATCGTCTCTAATTCATCTACAGTTACTTCTTTGGCAGAGCCGGTCCTAGATCTTATAATGCCCAATGCGATTTATTAAATAATGCCCCCAATGTAGGCATGTTATTATTTGAAAATCCAATATTGCTATAATGAGCTAATAGTGCAAACTTGCCTAATGAAAATACCATGTTTATAGTGCAAAAAACCATTTTCATGTTCCAAATCAGAAGATTGATTTGTATTATCAACTAAATCTGTCTTTTTGAAAAATATTTATTAAGTGACCCTTTTAATGATTTGGTTACTTCTTCTTTTCTGTTTAGTTGATTCCATATGGTTTTTTTGCGACCGTTTAATTTTTTCAATTTGAAATAGGTTCCTACCAAAAAAATTAATACTTGCAATAAAACAAAATCATATTATTTGTTACAACACTTTGTCCATCTAACTTACAATCGAAAATTGATTTATTTTTTAAATATATTTAGCGGTTAGAATTCCAATAAATTAACCTAAATTCAAACGCTCAAATTTGGATATTAACAAAACCACTTTCTCATTTATATAAATCATATGTTTCATATTTTCAATGAAAACGAAACCTATGCATACCTTTATTTCCAAGAAACAAACGCTTGTGTTTCATTCCAAAATCATACTTACAGAAAGAAAAAAAAATGAAAAGCCATATATCTCATTTTTCCAATGGCTGGTATAGAAGTATGCCTCCTTTTGTTTCATTCTTCTTTTTTTATGTCGTCTTATTCTTCCTGAAGCTACATTTTTCGAAAAGGAAAGATAACGAAAAATCATGCACCTAGACTTTCCACCGTCGGTAACCACCAAAGCATGTGCCCTCCACGTCATTTCTCTGGCCTGCCCCTCCATGAAAGAACGACACACACCCAAAAGCCCAAGCCATACCCACAAATAGATCAGATCTGAGACGATGGAGAGACCTCAAATTCAATTTCTCCTCCAACTGAGCCTTTTATTCTTCGCTTGGATTTCTTTCGCATCCTCTTTTTTCTACGCAACTAATTCTTTTGGATTTTTATTTCATGCGACTTCTTCTGCTCCTCACTTCCATGTTTTCCCTTGTTCCTTAATACGTGCAGTTTTTTCTTCTTCACGCGTTCACCATGTTATGATGCCCTCCTATAAATGTTGCCCCGTGCAATGGCCTAGTTGGCACTGGGCCAAGGTCGTCTTTGTTCTTTGGATAATGTGTATGATTTGTTTCATTTCATTAAAAAAAAATGGGTTAAGAAAAATAACTAAACAATGTTTAAAATATTTTTCTTCAAGTTAAGGTTTTTTGTTTCAAGAAAACTGACTCAACAACCTCAAACTGCAAGATCACTAAAGAAATCCACCTGAAAGGGAAGAAATGCTATTTCGGATGACATGTGGTATTTCTCCATAAAGATAAATAATGGATTAGTAAAGATGATTCAATGGACTTACATCAATCCATGTAAGGTACTAATTTAAAATATGGGTTTAAGAAATGAACATATAGTATAAACCTATATAGATAATAACGTTTGAAATTTCCCTCTAACTTAAGTAATATGATTATTGGTTATGACTAATTATTCAAAGCCAAAAGAGATTGGTAATATGGAATTTTATAAGGAAATTTTATTGAAAACGTTATTCTCAAAAGGAAATTTTGTTTTCTTCAAAGAATGATTCTTTTTCCGACTTAGTAAACGACTCTTTAGAATCACTTTGGAGCTTACTGCATCATGTACTTTTAAGCATTATCTGATGGAAATTAAAGTCATGTTTCTTAACGGAAACATTCATGAGACTATTTAAGAAACCCACTTATAGATTAATCTTTTGTATTTGGGATTTAAATACAGTATTATTTTTCATAGGGTGATATTTAGATTATACAAAAGAATTAGGAAGATATCCTATTGATATTAAGTAACCAAAATGGTAATAAGGTATCTTTAACGAACAAAATAAAAGGTTATATGCTCATAGTTAAAGATCAAATCGGTTGGAGATCATAAAGCATAACGATCTAAATATTTTGGTTGTCATTACTGCAAAAGATCCACTTTAGACAATGATAATATATTTTATGGGTGAAACTATATAAGGAAAAGTGTCACTCGAATACTTATAGCTTCCACCACTTTGGAAATATCGTTTATGGTTAATTATAACTCATTCAACTATGGAAAATAATATTGTAATTTTCTCACAAGGCTCCGGTTATTGATAGATAATTGAAAGACCAAGTAATATTGTGACAGTAAAGAACATATTATTTTCAGTAAGGGAAGACTGCAAAATATGTTATAGTTCATAGAGCATACTTTGACAAACTCCATTATGGCGGATCCTCTTACCAAAAGATTATCACCTAAGGTCTTTTATGAGCAAGTAGATCCATCGGTGTAAATTTTATGTAAGGATATTTTGGTTTAGAGGAAGTTTGTATTTAAAGTAAAGTAGAACCAGTTGGAAATAGACATGTATAAATCACATTTCATGTAATTTCCATGCTACACATCCATAATTGATCTACATCATTTAATTGCATTGATATATGTGACCATTGATGAGTTTAGTTACGATTAATATAATGAAGGATACTTTGATACTTTATCAACGCAATTAATGGACGAGATTGTTTCTTGGAAACACCTTGTGGTATGAATAGCAGAATTTGGAGCACATAAAGTTAAACACATTTAAGGTTATTAAATATGTGGCCCATGGGGAGATTGTTAGAATATTTCAATAATGTGGGCTAAACATTTAAATAATACATATAACACTATTTAGGTGTAAATGCCTATCAAAGTGATCTAATAAGGTAATAACATTTATTGGCATAAATATTCAGCTATCATGGAAGTAATGCGTAGAGACCGGAATATTTTTCAATTTGTCGGAGGACCGAATTGAAAATATTACACAATTATAAATATGTGGTTATGGTCCCCAAATTACACAAGTCTTCAGAATATTGTCTCTACCCTCTTCTACAGGCATATTTTACAAATCTGAACTTGTGCTAATTAGAAAGATTGTTACCAGATCTCCTCTTCAAAAATTTGTTATGGACTCAGATACGCTTTGCTGCTGATTCGGTTATTTTCATGTATTTGTTTCTTAGTTAAATCAACATGATTCCATGTTCATATCTATAACATTAAAATTCCAACATAATATCCATATTAATTGGTTTTCCTAAATTGCTTTCAATATGATTAATAACACCTTTATTACAAAAAACTAAGCTTAAATTAATAAGTTCAAACCAAACTAAGTTCAAACCAGATTGGAATAGAAGAAAAATAATCACATGTGAAAAGCATACAAGGTTTCCAAATTTACAAATTCATAATTTTGGAATTAAAAGTATATGGACCGGATCTGATAACTTTCTGACAGTCTATTTCCATTTCAAACCGTATAATTATAAATCCTCCTTGCTTGTTATAGATATCAAGGCTTCTAGAAGGACTCCATACATTTTCTATAAACTTCACAAATTTTTCATATATAGGGCGATTTCCTACTATGTACGCAACCAAAGAATTTTTCTACTTTTCATGTGCAGTTGAATTCTTGGACATGGGTATAGTTGAAATATCCACTCCATTATCCTTGTGCTTGGGGAAAAACTGCAAATCAACTTTCATCTCTTTAGGTGTTGTATTGAAACCACGTACTATGTCCCCTCATGTGCACGCCGATGAAGATGTACTTATGTCGCCTGTATTGCTTGGGTTGAGTGGTCTATCTGGGGGTTCTAGTGGGATATTACCAGGCATGACCATTCCCTCTTGTTGAGCTTGTATGTATGTATGCATATGTATATGTATATGTATATGTGCGTGTATATATACACACACACACACACATATATATATATATATATATATATATATATATGGAAGTCTATTTAAACACAAAAATTTAACACAAATTGAAGAACATAAATTTTCAACCATTAGATTGCCCCCTGATTAGCACTTCTCACATTAGGACAAATAGATCCAAAGGCTCAAATTTTGTGTCCCCAAATATGTATAAAATTTTTGTACCCAAATATCCTCACTCCACACAAACAAACACACACACGCGCACATATATATATATATATATATATATATGTGTGTGTGTGTGTGTGTGTGTGTGTGTGTGTGTGTGTGAGTGTGTGTGTGTGTGCGCGCGCGTGCACGCACGTGTGGGGAGCGGCTATTTGAACACAACAAAAAATTTGACACAAATTAAAGGACACAAAATCTCAGCCACATGATTAATTTGTCCTTATATGAGGGGTGAAAATCAGGGGAACCTAATGTTGAGATTTTGTATCCTCCAATTTGTTTCGAGCTTCTATGTCTATGTAGACTTTCCCTATATATATAACTAAGTTAATTATTCACAAAATCAGTAAATTAAACAAGTATGTTTGTAGAAGTTAAACCATTTATTAAATTATATATATATATATATATACGCACACACATATATACATACAACATATATAATGAAGTTAAAATATCTTTTTCTATTTCAATAAATTATAGAAGATTTTATTTGAGTTAAATTATATATTTTCTTGGATCCTAGAATAAATTAAACAGTTTTTTTTTAAATTTGTTCAAGAGGGAAACCGACCGGAGTCGTAAAACCCTCCCTAGTGCACCTAGCCCGGCCTGCGAGAATGACATAAGTGGCTTATCTTAGTGTTTGCACATGGTAAACTCTTAGGTACAGATGCACATTGGAGAATTATATATTGTCTTTACTTGATTACCCCAAAAACAGGATATCGCTTTGGCTGAGTTTCCCATTTCCTATCTTAAGACGGATAAGAGTTTGTAATACAAAAACTGCCATCACTTATCAAAAAAATCCCCGCTGCTGTCTCATTTAAAAATATGATTTTTAAATGTCATTTCTTATATTTGGAAAAATCTATTTCCAATTTATCCAATGAAAATTCCTCTCTTTTATTTATAAACATCGTTTATAAATTTCACTTCTTGTTTTAAATATTTAAAACGAGTTTCTATTTCAATTACTTGTTTTTATAACTGAAAATAAGTTAATATTTTCTAACTCATTCGAAATTCAATTTCGATTTTGAAAAATATTTTTTTCTTTTTAAATCTGAAAATCCCATTTGTATGATATTTTTAAATATCAATATCTAGCGCCAGTGATATTCAGACATCCAAATATACAAACCATCTATTTAATTCATCACATCACACATATATAAATATGTAAACAACAATAAATAAATTTTGAGGAATACAGTTGGATCCCTCCAACCTGTTTCCCTGTATCCACAGATCTTAGACAACATAAATAATACCCATCCTATTTCAAGGCAGGATATCGCGGTATAGAAGGTCATCGACTATATACATTGTGGGGTGCATAGGGTCATCCACTAATGGTACTGCGGAAAATATCCAATATATATGTATATATAATAGCGACGACCACCAAGCCTAAATATAACTAATATATATAATAGCAACAATAATACTTTAATGCATCCAAGCAATCAACAAACAACAAATAAACATTTTTATTAAATAAAAATTCGATTATAATAATTATAATCGAACTAGAGAGTGAGTTTACTCACCTGATTTTTATTTTCCAAATATCCATTTAAATTCCAATCTTCACGACTACGAATCTACTTTAGTCATCTCGAATGAATTTATACCTATGATTATTTATTTTATTTAACGATTAAGCTATTATTAATTCGACCGAACTAAAAATAAATAAATGAATTATTCTTTGTAAATTAAACTTCTTTAAAAATCATATACCTTGTTATATTTGTCAACTCCTCGACTAACCTATGAAGAAAACCCCCGACGGCTCCAAACTGCCTCAGACCCTAAAAACTGCCATTCTCTACCACGGCATTTCCACAAACAACTCACAATCAAACTTCACCATTCCTTTTTCTATCACCTACACTCACAGCTGCAACTCAACACTTCTGCAAATGACCTCAACATTACTACGAACATCTGTCCAGTCTTCCAGCATCACCATTTCCTTGCTCCATTACCAAATATCACAGCCCCAATCACCACTGCTTCAAAAAAAAAACAGTTAACCATTCATCTCCTTACTGAACCTCACTTCCAGTCATTCAGAGCACCACCATCCCCAGAACTCAATGAAATAACTACTGTCGATCACCCAATTCGAACCAACGTATCATCAGACAGTCGTACCTCAAATCTCCCAACACATTCGAATAATCCCAATCACACCCCTCTGCTACACTCCGAACCAACCCATTACAACACCCATTCAAAAACACCATCGTCACACTCCTTCGAGCGTCTCCAGCATGTAGACAAGCTTCAGGGATCTCACCATTTCAAATCGCGATTTTCGGTTTCTTCAATCGCGCTTCATATAATCACGATTATTGGTTTCGGTTATTGGTTTTGATTTTAATTGATTGCGCTTCAGATGAACTTGCAATTATTGGTTTCGATTTCTCTTTTTTTTATTGGAGGAATGATTCGATTTTTGATAGAAGGAAAAAAAAGAGACTAGAATCGATTTGTGGGTTTTAGGATGGAAGGTGATAGCTAATTTATAGTTGCGAAGGAAACATAACATACGCAGCCATTAAATCTTGTCTTCCTTAGGTATGAAGTCGAGGGACAATTTCTCCAGCTTGAGAAAAAATATAGGGTTGCGGGCGGGAACACTGTAGGCCGGCTGATTTAATTTTTTGACTAGATTTTGAAGTGATTTTATACTTATCCATTTAATTTTATAATAATATATTTTGCGGTCCTGAACTCCAATCGAAACACAACAACCGACGTTTCAAGGGTTTTAACACTATTTTGAACACAATGGAACATGTTCCGAAGTCTAATTCGATTGCATGGAGAAGATATCAATTTAAATCAACGATTTAAAATTACATTATATTTAATTATTTCTAGGCATTTTCTGACCGTACAATCAAACGATAAATCCAAATGCTACAAAATTTGAGATCCGATAATAATATCCTATTACGGATCCGATGGAACTGGTTTTGTTGAATTTTGAGATCGTTTGAAATTTGACTATTTCACATATCAATCAAAATTGATTAAAATATAATTTAAATTCAAATCAATCAAATTCATCGGCAATAAATTATTATTATCATTCTAATTCAATATAGAATTTATATTGATTGACTGAATCGTTTCGATTCAGTTTTAACTCTAAATTCAATTGTTTATTGTTTTCATATACGATATATATTCGAAACAAATTCGTATATCGGTTATTAAATCGATAAATTCAATACAAAAATTCATTTATATTTCCAATTCAACATTTAAAACTAATTTAAATTTTTAATATTAATCAACCAAAAATCCAGGACGTTACATTCCTTCCACCTTAAAAGAATTTTGTCCACGAAATTACTAAGCCGGAAAGATGCTATAACTCTTCCAACTTCTCTCAACCCACTTGGTTGAGATCGTACACTTAATATCTCTATAACTCAGTTTTCACACAAAACCTTTAAATCTCATGTCTATACTCAATTCTCATTATTTATCTCAATTGACTTGTTCACCAATTTTGGATAATCCATCATCACCTTCTTATCTTCAATCCATATGTTATCCTGCATATTTCCACATCTATACAAACCTATTTATCAAATTCCATATTTACATTATTCCATTCATTTGCATTCAAATTCATTCAAATTGATTTAAATTAGTTTATTCATTTCAATCCATTTAACTCGCTCAAGTTAAATTTAGATTTCAGAATTCAAATACCCGGTGTTTGTTTCAAACCCCTTTAAAATTATATAAATTCTCATCTCAAATTCAAAATATTTGAATTTCCCAAAACAACGTATTTTCTAAAAAAAAATCCCTTTGGAAATTTTACCATGGTAGCAATCCATCACTTAGAAACTCGAAAATAAACACCAATGATGTCGCGGTTCATCATCAGAATTATTTTCCAGTGACTGAAGTGACTTCAATGCTTTATCACTTTCAAAATCCATTCAAAATGATTTTTATTCAAAAATCCTTCCAAAACAAAGCTATATTACTTTGATATACTTCAGAAAAATATTTCCCAACTTCCCGGAATTTAAATTACAACTCTAGTTTGAATTCAATTTTAATTCATCTCATGTGTATATTAAGTTCTTATACCAATTTCTATTTAGTTATCTATAACCATTTTAATGTTTGATACCAATAATCGACACATCCATATTTAATAATTTCCGAAACTTATTCTTTTATATCAAAATATAATTTTGGGCAAAAATATTTCATTTACCCAACTTTTAAAACAATACTGTGTAGAATTACTTTGTTCAAGTGTTTAGAACACTTAACGATACAGTTGTACATTCTGTACCGACGGTTAACGATATTTTTCGTCAACACCGGAAATGAGTTAGCAGGGACGGAACTTAAGGGAAAGTGGGATGGATTGATCCTCTTCTCTAATTGACTTTGGTGGGGATTGGGAGGCTAAGGCTCAAAGGTGCAGGATCACTGAAGTTTACAGATCGGGCTTAAGCTCAATGAATGAGATTCGGTTGCCATTCAAGGGTGTAATGGATGCAAGTTTGAGCTCCTCTGCAGAATTGTTAATAAACTACGACTATTACAATTAGAGAAATACAAGTACACACTTACAGAGCAATTTTATCGGATGTTCTCCCTTTATTAATCTTTTAATGAGAATACATAGATGACATAGAGAAAGAATTCTCCATTGAAGATTTTTCTAAGTTATTTTTTGAAGCTACAAAAGTAAGGAAAAAATCCCCCCTTTGGGTGGCATCTGGCGTCCTATTTATAAATGGTTCAGGACTCCTTCCGTTGATGGGCCAGTGGCCTGCAGGGATCCTCGCCGATCGTTTTATTCTTGGTTTCGGATGCGGGACCTTTGATCGCTTTCGGTGCATCGGTCACGATCCCTGAACGATACTTGAATCTCTGGAAGTATCTCGCAAACATAGGCCTGCGGACATGAGCTTTCAGATGTAGGCTTTTGGATTTATTGTGAACACGTGGAGGGACTGGACCTCGTGAAGTATGTTGATATCTGCCGGCTAGAAACCGCCACTGGTTTCGGTACTAAGCGGATTAGTACGGGTAGCCTGTGTATCCCCTTGGGTCTTGGTTGGTCTTTCGATAGGGCTTTCTGCGGTAGCCTGGATTCTCGGGGAGTGGCTTCTGGTGTCAATCCTGTTATCTGTGACTTTGTCCTTTCGGTGTCCATGCGGTAGGTGCTCCGGAGGTTGGTTCCGGGTAGCCCTCGTGCTCCTTTGGTTTATTGCTTCTAGAGCTTTCTCCTTTGGATGTATCAGTGCATGGTTATGTTATTATTGGAGATTTCCTCTCGAGCTTTGTCTGTAGGGTTTGTTGCTTCTGATTTCTTCGGTTCTAGATCAGAGTGGCTCTTTACGCGGAGTCTTTCGTTGGATTGATACTGTCGAGAGAGTCCTGTCGGACTGTCTATGGCAGAGGGGTCCTGTCGATTTTGCTCTCTAGTCCTCCTCAGCTTTCTCCTTTTGGAGGAATAAAAGGTCGCGGTTGATACGGTCTTTCGGATTATGTCTTCCTACCCCTCTTTCATAACATTGTTAGGCCGCACTTTCTATCGAGCCTTCTGTGAACTTTCGGTTGTCCGATACCCCTTCACTGTTAGCTTTCTTCACTGTTGATTTTGTTTGTAACATTTCCCCTCCCCCCACTAGTGAAGGAGTGTTTTTTGACTTTTCAAGTCAAAACTTTTGTTTTTTCTTTGAGGTGTTATCTTTGTGTCTTCTTCCTTCCTTCGATCAGGAGCATTGATTGCTCCCCATTTAACTGACCCGGATTGCCTATGTATTCTGAATACAGAGCGCACTCTCCTTCCCTTTACCCTCGTACAGTAGCCTTATTTTTCTTGTATGGATCTCTCACGTTGATTCCTTCTCAGGTGGACAGTTGGGAGGTAAGGTAGATCTTTCTCTTCATCTTTCTTCTCCCTTTTCCTGCATAACATTTTACCAAAACAGGATTACCGTTCTTCAAAATTTGTTGCATTATTTTCCTAAGATCTTAGCTTTAACTGGCTATAAATATAGCGGTGGATAACCCAACATACTGACATCAGTTTCTTAAGCTAGGATTATTATCTTATAGGATGATGAAATTTCAAATCATTCGTATGCCCATGTAGTATTTGTGTATAACTATCAAAGAAAAATTAGATTGAACTACACATTTATGTTACGGTATCACCTGGCAGGTTCATGTGCGAGATTACACAAATCGGCGATTTCATTCTGGATGAATCTGGGCTTTGTTTGACAGAGGAAGGTTTTGGGATGAGAGAAATCCAAGTGAGCAATGCTTTAAGTGAGATCCCAGGCGTCTTTGACCAGCACTCTGGTATGTTGCCCTCAAAATTTCTTCCCAGGTATGTCTCTTCTTCTTTGGGACGGAGTCATCTAGAACAAACTTCCCCTTCTTGTTCTATGTTTCTTGTAGATAGCTTATTCTCACCCCTCATGGCCTTTTCTTCCCCCGAAACCCTGCCTAAGAAGAGATCTGCTCCAGGTTTCGACAGTGATTCCTTCCGTTACCACAAAAAAGTAAATTCTGCTTCCCGTCCTTCTGAAGGTGAAATTGTTGCGTCACCCTGCCGACGGCTATTGCATACCCCTCTTGTACCTTCACCTGGAGGTTTTCACAATTTCTGTCCTTCTTTTGTAGAGACCAGTGGAAGTGATTTTGTTGTTGGTCTCCTAAGATCCGATTTTCAGGAAGGTTTGGATTTAAGGGAGTGCGACCCCTTCCTTTCTTCTCATTACTTATGTAACCCTATGGGTCCCCCTTTTCAGATTTCAGACTTTGATGTAATTGTAGGATCTTCTTTATCATCTATCAATGTCTCAGATATTAAGAAACTTGTTCCCGAAGGATGGTTTGAGTTTTATCTTAACTTTGTTAAACAACAATTCTTGGTTCACATCTTTGTCTTCTTGTGGCTTTTTTGTTTGTCTGATTGATGTAAGGACTAACACTGCATCACTCTTGGCTCACTCCCTCCTCCCTTTTTTTTAGATAGCCAAGGATTGGTATGTTACCAGACCTGTAGCTGCCTCTTTACTCCGAGATTAGGAGGAGCTTCGGAGGGAGAAAGTCGTGTTGGAGTCTAAGGTTCACGATCTATCCCTGGCGAAGAGTAGAAATGAAGAGATTCGTGGTCAGTTGATGGGGTCTCTTGAGAGGGAAAGGGTTGTCAATAGTTCCTTAACTGTAGAGATTTTGGCCCTTAAGCGCGAGCGGTCAGATATGATGATGCAACACGTGGGGGGACTGCAAAAAAGGGAAGCGAATCTTTCTGATGCCAAGCGAATAATTCATGAAACTCGGAATTGGATTTCTTTGTTCCTGAAAGTGCATTTTACAGATATGATGTCTGACTGCTATGAGGAGGTTCTCCTCTTAGTTTACCTTGATAACTGTGACAAGTTTCCTGACATGGGATACCCTTCTCTTCCTCCACCCTTTGGGATAAAATCTTGAGTGGTACTATTGCCTTGAATCAGGGTACTAGAGATTCAGAAAGAGGGAAAGCGAAGGTTGAGGATCTTCTGTTTGTTGGAAAGATGTTCGATTGTCCGTCCCCCGGGGATAGTGAAAATTCGATCTTGCATAAGGAATTCGGTAAGGTTGACAGTTCGTATGGAGATGATGGTCTGGCTGAGGGGGTAAATCCTTTGGATTTTGGTGAGAGAGAGCAGGCGGTGTGCAGGTTCCCCTATTCTCCAGGTATAAAACCCGTCCTCTAGATTCTTTCTTTACATGTATCAATTGACTTTTGATGATTTGTTCTCACGGAGATAGGGGTGATGTCCTTGATGCTTACTTCTCCTCTTTTATTTTTATCTTTAAGGGTGTCTTTCATTCTCTTTCTAAGCTAAAGAGGGAATTCCTCACCAAGCCCCCTTTTAGGTCTAGTGGAGAACGCTTCTTGAAAGAACTCAAAAGTATTTATCTGAAGTATCCTCAGTTATCTTTCAACTTCTCGGGGAACGATAAGGAGATAATATTAAAGAAACTTAGAGCTCATCATGCAAAGTTAATATGTAATATGAAGGAAAAGAATATCGGGGAAAGATGATCTGTTATATCTATATGTTTTTTTTAACAATAGCGTGTGTGAATGTAAATTGTATTTGCTTTTACCTCTTCTTTGTTGCATGCTTTTCTCGGATTCGAAATAATATGGTTAAAGATAGCTTATCTGCTTATTTAAACAGGATGATTTACCTAAAGACACTCCCTCTCTTACAGATAGAGGTGCGTCATTTCCCTTGAGTTTGGGAATTTTTCTGGGAAATTTTCCTACCACTGTAGGTGGCGGACGTACCCCATTCGAGAAACGATTGGCGCAACATTTGGAGAGAAAATATTGGTGTTGGAGAATAGAATAAGGCAAAAAGACAAAGACATCCTCGAAACAAAGAGGAGTATAAAAACGAATCATACTATCGATTTTTGTATAGAAAGGGATGAGTTGCAGTGCCAGGTTAGGGACTTAGAGGTGGAATGCAAGGACGTACTAGTGAAATGCAAAGAATGGGAGACGGTATTTGGATGTGCTCCCAGAGTCTCTGCCTCTAGCGAGTCGTGGGTCTCGACGGAATGTGTCTCCTCATAATTTGAGATTGGGGATCATCCCCTTAGGGCGGATCACTCCTTTTCTAACAGGTGGCGTAGACGGGTTAAGGCGAGCATAAAAAGTTTTTATGACAGGAAGGAGGTTGATAGCAGCTCTCGTTATGCTGACTTTTATACCTTCGAACTTGAGCATCTGCAAAGGGAGAAACAGTTCTTACACAGAGATGCATTCGGTCCGAGGAAGGAAAACAAAAATCTCTGTGCGATGGGCAAGGTTTTCAATCAAGCTTTAAATTGGCAACCTAAACCCCTGGATGACCCGGGTGTGGTGACAGAAAAGATACAAAAGGTCGACGAGCTTTTGCGTGCCACGATTCATCATTCTTCCACTTCCTCCTGGTTTCATGGATAGAGCGCATCCTATCGGAAGTTGGTCTTATCCTCACACGGGAGTTGTCGTGTTGGAGCGTGCTTTCTTATCTTTTCCTTGCTTTAGGAACGTTTCCGCTTGCTCAAGTTTTTTTTTAATGCGTAAGGTATCTTGTACTTTAATAACGGAGTGTAGCATTTTATATAAATAGCACACGTCGATAAGGGTTGGACCTATAATGGTATGATTTGGCGTGCAATTGTGTATTTTGATCTCGGGGCTTTTCTTTTAACCACCGTTATATTGTGACTAGACACAGAATGTTATGTTTGGTCCGTCTCGTGGTCTTACGAACAGTATCTCGTACCCTCCTAGGGGACTAACCGCACCATAACGCGTTCAATCATAAAAGATCCAAAATACTTGCTCGTGTCTTGTGTATTAGTGTGAATATTTGGTGCATCCATGTAAATCAGAGGTACTTTCCTGAGTACGAAGGTGAAATGAGAAAAGCGACCAGTGTATAATTTGCGCCGTGGTATTATGTCGAGACAGAGTTGAATTGCTTCCCCTAAGATCTGTGTAGGATTAGGTTGTCCTAAATCTAAATATGTTTGGAAGACCGAAATCCCCTTGAGTATTTGTGAAGCGCTGAAATGTTCCAGATTCAGATCTTTGATAGGGACGACCGGAACTTCCTCTGGTATTGGATGAAGCGTCGAATCGATCCAGATTTGGGTATTGGTATAGAAGGCCAGAACCACATTCGGTATTAATGAAGTGCCGAATCGACCCAAATTCAGGTATTCAACATAGGGAACCGAAACCCCTCTTCGGTATCAATAGAGCGCCGAATCGACCTAGATTCAGGTATTTAGCATAGGGAACCGAAACCTCTTTCGGTATTAATAGAACGCCGAATTGACTCAGATTTAGGTATTTAGCATAGAGAACCGAAACCTCTTTCGGTATTAATAGAGCGCCGAATCAACCCAGATTCGGGTATTTAGCATAGGGAACCGAAACCTCTTTCGGTATTAATAGAGCACCGAATCGACCCAGATTCAGGTATTTAACGTAGTGGATCGGAACCGCTTCCGGTATTAATGAAGTACCGAATCGACCCAAATTCGGGTATTAATATAGAGAACCAGAACCCCTTCCGGTATTAATAGAGCGCCGAATCGATCCAGATTCGGGTATTTAGCATAGGGAACCGAAACCTCGTTTAGTATTAATAGAGCGCCGAATCGACCCAGATTCGGGTATTTAGCGTAGTGGACCGGAACCACTTCCGATATTAATGAAGTATCGAAACGACCCAGATTCGGGTATTAATATAGAGAACCGGAACCCCTCCCGGTATTAATAGAGTGAGTATCCCCTTTGGATTTGATTTAGGAAGTAGAGGTTGTACGTGCTTTGTTGGCCACTCTCTGGGCCTGTGCATCCGGTGCGCTTGGCTAGCTTATCCACAAGCAGGGACCAAGGACTTACCCGACCTCCCTTCAGGAGGCACCTCATCCTGACCATCGTAAGCGATGATGAGGGCTTAGAAACTTAGATAAGGCCGTTGCAGGCACATAACTAAAGTTTACTTTTTTGACGCTCTACATGGGCCATCATAAGCACTGATAGAGGCTTATACGCCACTCCCCTCCAAGGGGTGCCCTATCCTGACCATTGTAGGCGATGATAGGGGTTTGCACTCCCTTCTGCAGGTAACGCGGAACATAAGCAGAGGTAGGACATGCTCTTCTATGAGCAGAGCTAGGACATGCTTAGTTCGAGCAGAGGCAGGGCGTACTCTTCTACGAGCAGAGGCAGGGCGTGCTAATTTTTAGATGCACCGCCCCAACCATTTCTAGTGTGAAACGACGGCTTACGCTTTCGACGCTTTAACCCTTCCCCTTTGGTTTGGGCAAGGAGAAAGACTAACACAATCATCCCCCCTTTGGGGGGATGCCTCGCCCCGGCCAATTTGGCGATGACGAGGGATTTAATCCATTGACAATTGGACCCTCTTTGGGTTTTCCTTCTAAAAATCTGAGGAATAGGCCTTCCGTACGCCGGCACACATGCATTTAACCTTTTCCTAATGGTTTTCTTAAATTCACCATAATTTCTCGATGAATTCCTGTAGTTGGCCTTGACTGACGAATCTGATAATGGCTTCCCCAAGAGTTCTGCAATGATTAGTCTCGTGTCCCTTCATTAAGTGGTAATGATAGTAAAGCCCTCCGGTCTTTCTTTCGTATTTAGGTTTCTTCTTCGTGGAGGTCCAATAGTTGAGTTCGTGTTAGGTTAGGAAATAAACATTCTCCCTAGAAGTAGTGAGGTGGCATTCCTGAGGTATTTTAGGCGTATGCTTCCCTTTTCATTGACGGGGTCTGATCCTTCTGTGAATCGTTTCAGTTATGGTTCTTATACTCTCGCCCACTCTTTCCGGAACGTATCAGGATTGAGTTGTCACCTCTTTGGTCCATCTGTCAGCGAAGCAATTGAAGTCGTCCATTATTTCGCGTTTGAGCATCATTCCCTTGACTTGCCTGTAGAGAGCATCCTTCAAGTGGGAGAAAACGCTAATGTCTTCTGATGTAGAACTAATGGGTAAGAACGCCATGGTTTGTTCCATGTGAGAAGAGTTGTTATTCCCTACCTAGCAAGCATGTAGTTCCATCTTCCTTTTCCCTCTTATTGCTCGTAAAGCCTCTGCCCTTAGCTCTTGCTCTTCCATCAACCTATGGCTAGTGATTCTCGACTTATCCGTTCGAAAACCTGAGAATCTTCGTCTGGGTCTTTTGCTCATAACCTTTCTTCTTCAAAGCTAGTCCAATCCGGGACGGAACAGCACAGGTAGATTTGTGGTTGTTAACCACAAGGTCGGAGGTTCAGGCACTCCTTCTACAACCAAAATGTTAACGATATTTTTCATCAACACCGGAAATGAGTTAGCAGGGACGGAACTTAAGGGAAAGTGGGATGGATTGATCCTCTTCTCTAATTGACTTTGGTGGGGATTGGGAGGCTAAGGCTCAAAGGTGCAGGATCACTGAAGTATACAGATCGGGTTTAAGCTCAATGAATGAGATTCGGTTGCCATTCAAGGGTGTAATGGATGCAGGTTCGAGCTCCTCTACAGAATTGTCAATAAACTATGACTATTACAATTAGAGAAATAGAAGTACACACTTACAGAGCAATTTTATTGGATGTTATCCCTTTATTAATCTTTTAATGAGAATACATAGATGACGTAGAGAAAGAATTCTCCATTGACGATTTTTCTAAGTTATTTTTTGAGGGTACAAAAGTAAGCAAAAAATCTCCCCCTTTGGGTGGTATCTGGGGTCCTATTTATAAATGGTTCAGGACTCCTTCCGTTGATGGGCCAATGGCCTGCAGGGATCCTCATCGGTCGCTTTATTCTTAGTTTTAGATGTGGGACCTTTGATCACTTTCGGTGCATCGGTCACGGTCCCTGAACGATACTTGAATCTCTGGAAGTATCTCGTAAACATAGGCCTACGGACATGAGCTTTCGGATGTAGGCATTTGTCTTTATTGTGAACACGTGAAGGGACTGGACTTCGTGACATATGTTGATATCTGCCGGCTAAAAACCGCCACTGGTTTCGGTACTAAGCGGATTAGTACGGGTAGCCTGTGTATCCGCTTGGGTCTCGGTTGGTCTTTCGGTAGGGCTTTCCGCGGTAGATTGGATTCTCGGGGAGTGGCTTCTGGTGTCAATCCTGTTATCTGTGACTTCGTCCTTTCGGTGTCCATGCGGTAGGTGCTCCAGGGGTTGGTTCCGGGTAGCCCTCGTGCTCCTTTGGTTTATTGCTTCTAGAGCTTTCTTCTTTGGATGTATCGGTGCATGGATATGTTATTATTGGAGATTTCCTCTCGGGCTTTGTCTGCAGTGTTTGTCGCTTCTGATTTCTTTGGTTCTAGATTAGAGTGGCTCTTTACGCGGAGTCTTTCATTGGGTTGATATTGTCGAGAGAGTCCTGTCAGACTGACTATGGAAGAGGGTCCTGTCGGTTTTGCTCTCTAGCCTCCTCGACTTTCTCCTTTTGGAGGAATAAAAGGTCGCGGTTGATACTGTGACGACCCCAAATCCCGTTTAGACGGAGACAAGGGTAATCTTTGGAATATAACACATAAACAGATAATAGCAGAACAGAAATAAATAAATACACCAGATAATGAACAATAATACACTGGATAAACAATAATCATCAGAGTTACACAGCATACAGGATCTTACTTAGTACAAATACAGTTCAGCTATACATGAATGTTTACAGCGGAAAACAAACTTAATATGTACAATAGGAGCTGAACAGCATAAAAAGAGATAAATGATAGAATCCATCTTCAGCACCAGCTATCCGGATAAAGCCTGCTAAACCTGAATACAAGGCTGCCCGTGTAGGAAAAGGCGCACCCGAGTTTGAAAGTGAAACAAACTACGAGTCAGTCATGGGACTGGTATGAGAAATCTACTTAATACATTTAATATATGGCCAATCACAGGACCACGCCGCTTTCGTGGAACGGGTTTACTCCATTGGATTGCCAGTGCTTTAAAACAAATCATTCTTTTAAACATCGCAATGCTTTTTATAAAAATGAAGCCATTATAAGACTCAGTTCCCATCACATAATGCAACGCAAACCGGAGAATAGAGTTTTACCTTATAATAGCCAAAATATGCTTGATACGAATAAAACAAAAGGATTTCATATTATTACTAGTGTTTATATGTTTTGAAAACAATTTCAAATCATAACTATCAATCATAGACGGCATTAATGCCCCATACCACTATGTCGCCATGTATAGGTATACAATCAAAACCGCACAGTCACGTATTTGGAAATTGGATTTCCGTCATGAACCAAGGCTAAAGATAGTCCTTACCGACTTCGAGACTTCCTAGCCCAAGTCTCAGGATTAGAGCTCGAGTGACCCTTGGATCGTCAGGGCCGGTCCACCGATGTGGATTAAAATGCCTGAACAATGCGTTTCTCCGCCCTTTGGGGTGTAAGTGAGCCAACGAATGACTCCATCGGACCCGGATCGTCCGATCTAACCGAGGCGCCTCGCGACAGCAACAACCACATAAGTCAAACTCGTCAGGGCGTGTAAAACCACTGACGCCACTTCTAGCTAGGAAGAAACGCATGCCCTCCCTGAGGTCCTGCTCCCGTTTCCGGTTCATACCGGGGTGTGAGGCTCGCGATTTCACGTTATACACAAAGCTACGCCACACAGGCGGTGCTTTGATCATCACCACAAGACTTTGCTTTTCAACAGAAGCCGTGATCACTGCATCTTAGCATGCCACACAAGCAATCCACACCGTGCAACTGATGGTTATCAATCACACAGAATAAATTCCAATGTCAGACACACTGTCCATTTGCAAGTCCGTTCTGGGTTTGAACGAAACCGGAGGCACTAAATACCTCGCAAACCCATCGATCACCACGTACGTCTGGACGATCACCACTCATTATCCATATTTCGGGATGCCTCCCAATCAGGACCTCGGTTACCATCCAAACGAGGTGAAGATCTCCGGTCTACGACCACCGTCTTCATCTTCGATTTCTTATCGTCGATTCAGTTATTCAGAATGGGATAAACCCGGTCTTTCTGAGCAACTCGCGTATATAATAAACAAGTGCAACACTAACATACACACGCATCATTTCAATTCATTAGTCACTAACCGTCAATCAATAAGAGAACGATTTCCCAAATATTAACCCCGAAGGCCGAAACCAACATCAGATCAACACCCAGGAAACCATTCGACTTAGCCAACCTTCACTTAATTTCTAAATCACATCCATATCGTTTATAATATTTTATAACAATTTATCGCTATTTTTATTTATTTTAAAATAGCTAATTTATTCAAAACGACGCTTCGGGCCATAACGCGGCCGTGGCGTTGTTTTTCTTCAGATTTGATTTATACATATCTGAATATCTAACCGTTGGATCTTCACAAAATTTACATCATTAGAAAGATCTTTTCAAAACGAATCCAACAGTTCCAGTTTCGAGAAATTCCGACGGTCGGATCTCCCGGTATAATTGTTTGAAGTTTTGATTTCAAAATACGAATTGTAGCGTCGTTATTCGATTAAATATAATTATATTTATATATATATATAATCGATTCCGGCGCTGTTTTTCTTCAGATTTGAATTAAACATTCCAGACAATCCAACCGTTGGATTTTTACAAAGTTGGTGCCGTTGGAAAGATATTTACAAAGCGAACCCAACGGTTGCGATTTCAGGAAAATCCGATGGTCGGATCTTCTGCACTAATCGTTTGAAATCACGGTTTCAAAATACGAACTGCAGCATCGTTATTCGATATATTTCAATTCCATTTTATATGTATATATATATATATATATATATATATATATATATATATATATATATCGATTCTTCGATTTCAAAACTATATTCTTTTCATACATTGGATAAAAATGATATTTTTATCCAACTGTCTTTTATTTCAACACTTCACTATTTTTAACAATTCATGTATATAATAAAAAAATGTGATTTTTAATGTAAAATAATTTATTTCAAAACACGACTATTTTATATAGCTAATATAGGTGATAAAAATAGGATTTTTATTATAAAACAATTTATTTCAAAACAAGATTATTTTATACATTTCATATTGATGTTAAAAATGGGATTTTTATTATAAAACAATTTCTTTCAAAATATGAATACCATTCAACACATGAATTTCAATTCAACGAATGAATATCGATTCAACACATGAAGGTTTTCTATAGTTTACATAAATCGATAAAAAGGTGATTTTTATATTTAAAACACGAATACCATTCAACACATGAATTTTAATTCAACGAATGAATATCGATTCAACACATGAAGGTTTTCTATAGTTTGTATATATAGATAAAAATGTGATTTTTATATTTAAAAACACGAATACCATTCAACACATGAATTTCAATTCAACGAATGAATTTCGATTCAACACATGACGGTTTTCTATTCGACGAATAAATATAGTTTCAACAAATGAAAATAATTTGAACACATGAATAGTATTCAAAATTTCGGCAGCATAACGGCAGGGTAGTTATAATCGGGGTCGTCCCTAGTACGGCTCCTCGCTCTACCTTAAAGCCTCGCAGCTTTTGACAATGGGGATTCATGCATCTAGTTCGCACGTAGGCGGCATGTATATTTATTTCATTTCCACAAACTAATCCTATGTGGTTTCAACCAAATATTTCTCAACCACAAATGGGTATTTTTCAATCACAATCAATCAATTTCAACCACAAACAATCCCAATAAATCATTCACTATCAATCAATTTTCATACCAATCCCAACCAATAAATATCATCCATGGTTTGTGGACGAGGGGCGTATATATATATATATATAGCAATTCACTTCTATTTCAACACATATATAATTTATACATCGAACGTACAACTTATACAACGCTTATACATGAGGTGTACAACGCTTATATAACTCATACATCGACTATATAATTTATACGTCGTCGTTTTCCATATCGTTTATAAATTAGAAATCTCACATTGGGTTCCACTCCACCAAAAATAGCAGAAGGCTCAGAAAAATATGCGGTCTCTTCTAAAAGGTAGAATACGTCCACACGAGTCCACTGTCTCTTGTTTCACTGAATTTCGTCAACACGCGAAAAAGATATGATTTTTACAAGTTTGAAACACTTAAAAGTGTAAAAATCAGTTCAAAGTTAATTAGCCGTGTACCTCGTTTTTGATTCGAAACTAGGGTTCAAGAATTCGCGAAATCCGTGAAGCTAGAGGACGATCGGCCTTCGCAGCGTCGAAGGGCTAGGAGAGAGCTTCGCGCGCGTGGGGGAGTGGGCCAATTCGGTGGACCCTACTGTTCATGGCGGCGGTGGAAAGGGCTGATGTTTGGGGCACGGTTCTCTCGATTGGAGCGACGATGGGTGGAGCAACGGGTATGGATGTGAAGAGGGAGGAGGGGGCTTTCGAAATCTGGTGGTGGCGGAGGGTATCATCGCCTGTGGCGGCGGCAAAACGGTTGGGAAGCTTCGAGGAGCTTTCCTCCATTTATCGCGATTGAAGAGAGAGAAACGACGGGGAGAGAGAAGATGATGAGCCAATGGGATTTTTTTATATTTATATATTTTAAAAAAATCCAAAAATACCCTCTTTCACATACGAACCCCAATCCAAAACCAACGACTGTCGTCCCTAATGTTTTACCCCCATTTCGAATACAATGAGATATGTTTCGTAGGCCCATTCGACTGTTTCAGTCAGTTTCCATTCAAATTAAAATATATAACATTCAATATTTGATTTGAACGTACATTTCAATTTGCCAGGGCCACAAATTGATTCGAAAAATTCCAGAAAAATAAATCTAGCTATGTTTTGACGATACGGTCCCAACAAAACTAGTTTCGTCGAATTCTGAGACTGTTTGCAAAAAGACCCATTTCTGGTCGATCCAATTTAACTGTAATTGACCAAAACACGTTTTCCTTTGCCACGCTCACATACTAGCTTCAAAAATTATGAAATTTGAAACCTAGCAATAACTTTACATCCCGAATCCAACAAAAGTGGTTTCGTCGAATTCCGAGGTCGTATGCAAAATGGCCAATTTCACGGGCAATATAAATTCTATAGCGACCTTTCTGAAAATTCATTTGGCCATAACTTTTGCTTTCCGCTATGAAACTTCGATTTTTCAGATTCGTTAGAAAGATATTCACTAATAGATTTAAATATTTTTGGTTTCACTCAAATCCGTTTTGTTTTGCACCCGGTACAGTCAGACAAAGTTTGAATTCAATTTTTAACGCCATTTCAGGCCTTGTTTATAATTAGAATTAATTATATTCGTTTTCAATTGTCGATTCAAACTCAGTTTTCATGGCTATCATTTAAAATATTTATTTTAAATATTTAAAATCCATTATTTTAGCCAATTAAAAATTTTTAAATTGGTTCAGATTTTCCGGATCGTTACAGATACGGTCTTTCGGATTATGTCTTCCTGCCCTCTTTCTTCACATTGTTAGGCCCCACTTTCTATTGACCCTTCTGCGAACTTTCGTTCATCTAATACCCCTTCACTATTAGCTTTCTTCACTGTTGATTTTGGTAGTAACACCGATCAGAATTCATAAACCACTCGATAAAACTATCAACACAATATAAAACAGTTTTTATATCAACTAACAAATACGCTTTCTTATATAACATTCAAACTCATTCTAGGGTGTTATTGACCCTATCTCTAGTAAGTAACCCCACTAAAGCCAAGGTGTTTCCTCAACCTAAGCTCTGGTACCGACTGTAACGGCCTGCAAAATCCGTACTATCTAACTCGACTAAAATTACACACGTCAAACCCATATTGCACAAAAATATGAGTCATTAGGGTTAAAGAAATAGGAAACACATAGAAGATAGAACAAAAGAATACATAAGAATCTCACAACAGAAATGAATAAAATATAATATATTGAATAACCTTTTGAAATACAAAACTTGTATTTGTACTTACATACATCATAATAGTACAACACATATACATCATAGTGGAAATAACTCTAAATAACTAATAGTGAAGCCTCATGCTTCAAGCTCCTCCAAGTGTATTTGTAAAAGCCTGAAACACTTGACTGTCCATACAAATTTGGGCACCTAAGAGTTTTGGGTAAAACAAACAAAATACTTTGGGTCAGTCGTGGGACTGGTGTGAGTAAACTTCAACCATATTGTTTAACTTTTAAAAATTCTTTCGAAAGAAAGGGTAATCATAAGACCGATCCATATATAAATACAGATTGTTTTTACCTTACGATAACAAAACATTTTTGATATCAAAATCCGGTGATATTATAATAAGCCCTATCTAATAAATAATCATCTAGCAGAACACTTGCATCTCACGCTCCACATACATAGTATAAAATCAAAAACCGTAGAGCGCTTATTGGAGATTGGATTTCCAACTATGACAAGGTATGGAACCATCTTCGATCAGTGTATTCTAGAGGGGATACATTGGGGTTCAACAAAAACATCTTGCAACCCATCTACACATGACCAGTCACTCATTTAGGTTGAGTGGACTGAATGTATTATCACCCACGGCTGTCGGCCCTCCAACCGTAACCCGTAAGATACAAAATCGAAAGAAGAACAAATGAATTTTCCTCTAGATCAGTGATAATACACCCTGCTTGGGTGCGACCCAACTAACCATGTTGTCTGCCCGATTTTTGTCATTTCCCGGTTGTGAGGCTTGAGACTACGTTTGCCATTTTAGAACATCTGGTCATCATTCACTTTGAATGTCACATCGTCAAACACGTCAAATCACTAGTTGATCTTCCCAAAAATACTACAGGTTTAAAAAGCTAAGAGAAACGAATTCCTCCATCATAAACGTAATACCTTGAAAAGATCATATTATTTTATCTGTTAGGTATATTCTATCAGACATTCGTCCATACACATTGTACTGGGACTGGACAAACCAAAGGCACTATCCTGTAAACAGAACAACCATTGCATTTTACTCAGTCTTCGATTATTTTCAAATAATCTAATTCGCAAAGCCTATGCCTATACGGAGTGGTTTTCGGATAATAAATCCAACCGGTCTCTCCGTATTGACAACGATGGTTAAAACTTCGATAGTCCGTTATTTAACTATCGAAGAAAAATAAACATCCATCCAAATTTCCAACTGGAAATATTATTGACTAAGCATCAAACAATCATTGTTCATTAATTAAATCACTTCCCAAATTCCTTTCGATATTCTATATATATTAATATACTGGTATCTAATTATCATATTTTCTTTAAAAAAAATCTGACTCCTTAAATTTTCGGAAAATTTCTTCAGTGTCTCCTTTGTATAGCTCAATCGGTAAAATTACAAATCGCCTCTCTAGGCCCTTTCCATTCAAAAAGAAAATAAAAAAGCCAAGCGGCTTGCTCAATATGCTCATAAAATCTCATATGAAATTTAAACATGTACCTTTTTGTCGGGCACTCAAAATATAATCTTCTATGTCTTCATTCCATACCTGTTTAAACATATACATACCCATTCCCAATTTGTTTCAATTCAGTTCAACAATTTTTCTTTCCATTTGCTAATTAATTTTCTAATTAGCTTCTTTGCTTAATCTGCTTTTAATTTGAATATATAACATTCAAATATAATTGTACTCACTTATACACATATCAAACTCAAACTTCTTTCTTTCAAATTCTAATCCAAGTTTCATGTTCGAATTCCAAGTTTTATGTTCGAATTCCCACTTTCAATTAATAAATTCAATTTACTTAACTATATTTAGTACGATCAAAATCTCCATTAAAGAATTTCCTTTACTAATTAGTTATTATCATTCCCTAATCCAAAATATGTTTTTTATATCAAAAATCACTTTTACTCCGCTTGAGTTTATATTGTTTTATAACTCAAGTCTGGATTTTTATAATGAAAATCCAAATTTTATTAACTTAAAATCTTTCGATTTTATTTATATGAATCGTTTTAATTTTATAAACAATTATAGCGCTGTTTTTCTGGAAATTTGGTTTTGATATAACTAAAAATCTATAAGATGAAACCCAAATATTTCTCTTCCCGTAGAAAACTATTGCTTAATAGGTCCGGCCGTTTCTTGTTTCATCAAATTTCGACTTATATTCAGTTTTATATACCCAATTGAAGTTTGAATCGTAAAATTACGAACTACCGCACTGCGGCGAGTTCGTTTTAATTAAATTAAATATAAAAGTCTAAACTTCGTCAATTAAATAAAGTTCAACTCCAATGAAACCAGTTCCCAAATTTAATATAAACATTTTAATTATCCAAAATTGTTAATTGCTTCATTCAAAATTCATAACTAGGTTATAAATTATTCACCACTTAATTTCTATATTGAATTCCAATTTCCTTGGACATTAATTATTTTATAAACATGCGATATAATCGAATTTCAATTATGAGTTCCATTTATGCAAATAATCAATTAATTCAACATCCCTTACCATTACAAAGTAGTACCATCTCTTGATAATAGAGAAGTCGTCAAAATTGGGGTATTTTAATTACCTCTCACACCTTGAACGACAACGTTCTTACCTTAAGACGGATAAGAGTTTGCAATACAAAAACTAACATCACTTATCATAAAAATCCCCTCTGCTATCTCATTTAAAAGTATGTTTTTTAAATGTCATTTCTTATATTTGGAAAAATCTGTTTCCAATTTATCCAATGAAAATTCCTTTCTTTTATTTATTAAAATTGTTTAAAAATTTCACTTCTTGTTTTAAATATTTAAAACAAGTTTCTATTTCAATTACTTGTTTTTATTACTGAAAAAAGTTAATATTTTCTAACTCATTCGAAAAATAAAATTTTCCTTTTTAAAACTATAAATCCCTTTTGTATGATATATTTTTAAATATCAATATCTAGGGCTAGTGATATTCAAACATCCAAGTATACAAACCATCAATTCAATTCAACACATCACACATATATAAATATGTAAACAACAATAAATAAATTTTGAGGAATCCAGTTGGATCCCTCCAACTTGTTTCCCTGCATCTACAGATGTGGGGCGCATCTGGTCATCCGCTAATGGTACTGCGGGAAATATCCAATATATATATATGTGTGTGTGTGTGTGTGTGTAATAGCAACGACCACCAAGCCTAAATATAACTAATATATATAATAGCCACATTAATACTTCAATGCATCCAAGCAATCAACAAAAAACATGTAAATATTTTTATTAGATAAAAATTTGATTACAATAAATTATAATCGAACCAGAGAGTGAGTTTAATCACCTGATTTTAATTTGCCAAATATCCATTTAAATTCCTATCTTCACGGCTACGAATCTACTCGAGTCATCTCGAATGAATTTATACCTACGATTATTTATTTTATTTATCGATTAAGCTAATATTAATTTGACTAAACTAAAAATAAATAAATTATTCTTTGTAAATTAAACTTCTTTAAAAATCGTGTATACCTTGCTGTAATTGTCAACTCCTTGACTAACCCACGAAGAAAACCGCCAACAGCTCCAAACTGCCTCAACACCTAAAAACTGCCATTCTCCACCTCGACATTTCCACAAACAACTCACAATCAAGCTTCACCATTCCTTTTTCTATCACCTATACTCACTGCTGTAGCTCAACACCATTGCAAATGACCTCAACATTACTGCGAATATCTGCCTAGTTTTCCAGCGTCACCATTTCCTTGCTCCATTACCAAATATCACAGCCTCGATCACCACTGCTTCAAAACAAATAGCACTTCACCATCCATCTCCTTACCGAACCTCATTTCCAGTCAGTCAGAGCACCACCATCCCCAAAACTCACTGAAATAACTACTGTCGGTCACCCAATTTGAACCCACGTGTCATCAGACAGTCGAACTCCAAATCTCCCAGTAAATTTGAACTAATCCCAATCGCACCCCTCTACTACACTCCGAACCAACCCATGACAACACCACATTCGAACGCACCATCGTCACACTCCTTTAAGCGTTTCCAACATGTAGACATGCTCCAGGGATCTCACGATTTTAAATCACGATTTTCGGTTTCTTCAATCGCGCTTCAGATAATCACAATTGTTGGTTTCGATTTCAACTGATTGCGCTTCAGATGACCTTGTGATTATTGGTTTCGATTTCTCTTTTCTTTTTCTTTTTTTTATCGGAGGAATGATTAGATTTTTGATAGAAGGGAAAAACAAAAAAAAAGCAGAGACTAGAATTGATTTGTGGGTTTTGGGATGGAAGGCGATAGTTAATTTATAGTTGCAATGGAAACATAACGTACGCAGCCATTTAAATCCTGTCTTCCTTAGGTATGAAGTCGAGGGATAATTTTTCGAGCTTGAGAAAAAATGTAGGGCTACGCGAGGGAACAACGTAGGTCAGTTGATTTAATTTTTGATTAGATTTTGAAGTTATTTTATACTTATCCATTTAATTTTATAATAATATATTTCACGGTCCTGAACTCCAATATGAACATAACAAATGACGTTCCTAGGGTTTAACCACTATTTTGAACACACTGGAATAGATTCCGAAGTATAATTCGATCGCACGGAGAAGATATCAATTTAAATCGACAATTTAAATTTAAATTATATTTAATTATTTCTAGGCATTTTCTAACCATACAATCAAACGATAAATCTAAATGCTACGAAATTTGAAATCCGATAATACTATCCTATTACGGATCCTATGGAACTAGTTTTGTTGATTCTGAGATCGTTTGAAATTTGACTATTTCACATATCAATCAAAATTGATTAAAATATAATTTAAATTCAAACCAATCAAATTCATCGATAATAAATTATTATCATTCTGATTCAATATAGAAATTATATTGATAGACTGAATCGTTTTGATTCAGTTTTAACTCTGAATTCAATTGTTTATTGTTTCCATATACGATAATTCGATATATTCGAAATTAAATCGTATATCGATTAATCGACAAATTCAATTTAAAAATTCATTTATATTTCCAATTCAACATTTAAAACTAATTTAAATGTTCAGTATTAAAAGGCCAAAAATCCAAGGCGTTACATAAAATAAGTATAAATAACTATTTTAGTTCTCACACCAGTCCCATGATTGATCCGGAGTTTATTGTTCTTCCATCTGAACTCTGGTGCCCATATTTTGCACACGGGCAGCCTGATAGTTTCAGTTTGTAGATTTTTATAGAAGGATTCTGGATTATGGCTGGAGCTATATTCTGGATCATTTCTTAGTCTTCCGTTGAGAGATTTGTTTTCTGTTGTGTATGTATTTTTGAATACTCTGATATTTTTTGTACTCTGGTATATTTTTGTACTCTTATGTAATATTGCAATTATATTAATGAAAAAGTTCTTTGGTTCAGTTCCTATGCATTGTAACCCCAAGCGATACGTCTTATTGATCGGTTTAATTATCGGTTTGAATCAGGCAAAAAGGCGGGTCGTCACAACACCATACTGCCATATCACCGCAACCATCGCCTACTATGTTACATACATCATTAAGACATACCACATCACATGAAATCGACACCTTATCGTCAATCTGAATGTAAAATAAAATCTATAACAAACGAAAAACGCTAAAATTAATAAGCATTAAATCATCGCAATGCCATATTCATTTATTCATAGTTCGAAAAAAGCTAAATTAAATAAATACAAAATCAATATAATAACATATTCAATTTTTTACAATTTAGAATGATGAATGAAAATATTATTATCATTTCTTTTATAGCTTAAAAATGCTAAACCAAATTATCATTATATACATATGACACTATATTCATTTTTTGTAGTTCTACAAATGCAAAATTAAATTAATATAAAATCAACATGGTGATATATTCAATTTTTATGTTTAAAAATGATAAATCAAACTATTATTGTCATTTCCTTTTTTGTAGTTTAAAAAGTGCGAAACTAAATTTATATTTTACACATACTTAAAGATAATGTTAGTTATAATTATTGTTGTCGACTGTTAATATTTCTTTATAATAACATTGTTCGTCGTTAGCTTACATTGTCTTCTGATACGTTGTCGACGTCATGACTTGGTACACCTCTAACGCTCTTCTCTTCCATCAACACCTCCCTCCCTTTCTCCCTCTCTAACCCTCTGACCCACCTATCCACTTCGACCAAGCATGTTGTTGCCTCCTAAGACATTGTCATTTTGTCGCCTCGACCAACCACTGTCGTCATCACAAGACGTTGCCACCTCGTCGCCTCCTATACCCCCATTCGTCACGACATCATCTGCCAAGCTGCTATCATTTTGGTCGTCTTCTAAGTTTTGGCATTGCAATGTATGTTTACAAGAAGTTTGGCCTTGGTACTAAAAAAGAAATGTGTGGTACTGATATCAATTTTTTTTATCGATGTTTGTCTTCGACTCTTTCTCCCTGTTTTTCTCTTACTTTTTTGTGTCTTACTCCCATTTCTTCACACAGTTGTTAAGATTTCACAATTTGTTACCCGACTGTGCCAACAAAACATACCAAACATGCCAGCAATTTGAACATCATATTTATTGTAGTTAAAAATAAGGCTATCGAGTGATGTTTTTGAATGCAAATAGTGGTATATATGTATCCGCATCCGCATCAAAAATCATTTTTGGATATCGAATATTATTATTTGTGTATACAGACAGATATCGAATAATTATCCTATCCACTTATGATGGACAAATTAATAAATATAAATGTATAATTTTAATTTAATATAATATTTTTCACTTATATTGTTTATTATAAAGATAAACACATACGATGATATTAATAGTCTTTGCAGTTAATATGCATTTTATGCATATAATCTTCACATTTAACTTAAGAAAACAATAGAAATATATTTCAAAGAATTAAAATACACAATTTAAGCTATAACACTAGTATTACCGTACAACGGTCGGAAAAACCGACCATTAAATTGTAAAGTACTGAAGAAAAAAGTCTTTGATAATTTTTTCTTAATCATGAATTTGATAAAAAAAGATCAACTGCATTATTTGAAAAAAAGAATATTTGAAAAATTGTAAATCCAATTACAGCGAGATTTGTGCATGTAAGCTAGTTTACCATTATCGATATAAATCATGCACATTCAAATACTTATATATAATATCACAGAGAATTAATACATTTTGAAAGATAAACTTCTAGAAGTTCTGTTATTACCGAATTGGAGAAACAGAAGGGCAAATCAGAAAAATGTCACCTCAAAACATGTCATCTATTCGTGCACAATGCTTCGCTATCCATGTTGTCATTATTATATCAAAAGTGGTATAAATATTAGAAGAAACAAAGTGAATGGGATGACCACACGAACATTTAGCAGGAGGCCTTCATATTCTTGATTGCATAAAGTAAAATTCTGTCAGCAGTGATTCTAAATCCTCTAAGAAATCATTTTGATGTCCATTAGGGCCATAATAGTTTTTCTAGTAAATAAAAAAACAGAAATGAGTAAACACATATAGCTAGCCTATAAAAAAAAAATCAATAATTACATAAAACTTGGAGTCGTCGAATCCCTTGCACTACAGTCATCTAAAATGGCATCTTCAGCAATGTCACCATCGAAAAGTTTCAGTGGTATAAAATGTGCATCATCCATAAGCCTTGAATCAAATACACCTACTCTTAGAGCATCATATGTAACAAAAGCTTACAAAAAACAAACTGTTCAAACCAATTCGGTCCTCAAGCTTCTGTCAAAGTAGCTGTACTGGTAGCAGTTGGAGGAATAGGTCAGCCCTCTCCTTCCTAATCAAAATGTCTCCCCTTGTCTCTGCATTACTTCTTCAAAAATCTTTGATTTCACTGCGCCTTCCGAAGTACAAATTGCTTAAAAGGAGTTGATGTTGTAGTCATTCCAGCTGGTGTTCCAAGAAAGCCAGGCATGACCCATGATGACTTATTCAATATCAATGCCAGTATAGTCGAATCCTTGGTCGAATCCGTTGCCGAGAATGCCCCTGATTCCTTCATCTAGATCAATAGCAACCCAGTCAATTCCACTGTTCCTACTGCTACAGCAGTTCTTAAAGAAGGGCATTTACGACCCTATGAAGCTTTTTGGTGTCCCCATGCTTGACATCGTAGGGGCCAACTCCTTTGTGGTTGAGAAAAAGAATCTGAATCTTATTGACGTAGATGCCCCTGTCATTGCAGGACATGCTGGAATTACCATACTCCCCTTGCTTTCAAAGACAAGGCCTTCGGTTAAGTTAACTGATGAGAAAGTGGAAGAGCATACCTTGAGGATTCAGAATGCTGGAACTGAGGTTGTGGAAGCGAAAGACGGAGCTGGCTCTGCAACTCTTTCTATGGCTTATGTCGCTGCCAAATTTGTGGAGTCTGATTTGACCAATTTTCCCTTCTTGCTTCTACAGATAAACTTGGTAAGAAAGGCGTTGAAGCTGTAATTGGTAAAGATCTTCAAGGGATTACCGAGCTCGAAGCGAAAGGTCTGGAAGCTTTAATGGAAGAACTGAAAGGAAGCATCGAGAAGTGTGTTGGGTTTGTTCAGAAGCAGGCAATAACTTCTGCAAACTGAGTTGATAAATTTTCTCTACTCTTGTATTTTGATAGCTATACATGAATAAAACTGGACTGCTGCTACAACGTTTTGCCGGTTCTGCAGTGTAGAAGACAACATATCATTATTTACTCTACTAGATAGTGGCAAAAAGTGTGCGAAAAAAATGTATCAGTTATTAGAGGCTATGTAACTTTATAAGCATATGTGCACCTTGTAAACTCACTTGTTTTTGTTGTTTTTCTTTAAAAAACAGGAATGAAGCAATTCTCTATATTATTTCTTCAGGCAACTCAGTGCTCAGCTGATACATTAATATCCAAACATGCATATTTTATATTACTATAAATAGATCATCAATATGTAACCATGTTTTAATTTATGGGAAACCATTATTCCATGGTTGTTGAAAATCAAATATTAAGCAGGCTTTGAAAATATTTACTCACCTAGGAATTATTGCCGGAGTACTAGCAGTGGATTTGATTGTAATTCTGAAGAAATATCTACTTCAAGCTCCCAGCAACATCAAATTTCTGATGTTGCTATCACTAATTCATCACGACAAAACTTGAATTTCATTAGCATGGGTCAATGGAATCATCCCATGGCAGAAGTAATATAAATTTTCTGCATATATAAGCATGCGCGGTACTTATAAACCGGAAATGCTATTTTAATCTACAAAAGAAAGTGTATTTAGTAATAATAAGCTAAACATATAATATTTTTTGCGTAGAACCTAATTTTTCGAATTTTGTATATGCACGTATGCTGCATAAGCAATAGTGGGAGAATAAAGCCTAGCTTTTATCCATTGATGCCATTAACTTACACTCATAATCACTATCAAGTTAACAATAATAATCTAAGGATGATGTTTCAAGGATTATTTGACAACATTTCTGATCAAGGAAGGCCTCATGACAACATATTCAAATGAATAAACCGCCTCACTCCATTTCTGTCTAGGTTATATTTAGTGTTTAACTTTCCTATGTTCATCTATTCTTTACTCCCATCTTACACAGACATGACAACATATTCAACAGGGAAAGAAAAATAAACATTTTGTCTATAATTGCAATTATACACATTTATTATATTTGTAATGTTCACAGCTTGTGCTTGATCTTTTCAAGGCTAAGCAATTGTGCCTTGAGCATTATATATTCCTTCTGCATCCTATTCATCTGTATTTCGGCCATTAGCATGTCTTATTTGAGGCAATTGACGCATTTCTCTAACCACTTTATATTACATCATAGATTACTGCCACAAAAAAAGGGATGCCAGCTGGATTACATTACGGTGTACAAATTCATGTTTAACATGGTTTAGCTGAAAACATTTTATTTGCATTTTTTTAGTTACCTTTGTACCATGAATTTTTGTAAAATTTGAGTTCAGGTACACCCTTCTAAATGAACCAAGCTCTATGCATCTCCGTATCCAAATGTAGAACAACCAGAACCTGTATATATATATATATATATATATATATATATATATATATATATATATGTATGTATGTATATATGTATGTATATGTATGTATATATGTATATGTATGTATGTATGTATGTATGTCTATTAAGATATTCAAAAACTTACCTAGCATCTACATATATTTTCAAGATTTACATGACATCTGGTTTCTAAGTTATGAATGGTTTGAATACAATCAGGCTTATTAAAATTCAAATTAGTCAGATGTGGATTGTCTACAAAGGTTCCCAGCCCAAGTAAGTAGTACTTAGTTACATTAAGTTTGAATATTTGTCTTGATTTGTTATAGCTGATACATCAGGCAAAGAAGTTAGTTAATTGTTGTATATCAACAAACTTAAATGCAAAGATCCACACTTCGTGTTCAAACTCACATGTGTTAGGCAGCTTGACAACAGAACAGGATATATCCTTATGGTTGTATTTGCGAATAAACAAATGTTGCTAACTTAACAAAACTTATATTGACCGCTTAAATCGCTACAAAATCATCAACTCAATTTTTTTTAATGTAGCCAATTCTTAGATTGACAATTAATCATGCCCAAATTTGGAAGTAGCATGCATTAGTTTCACAAGATATACTTTTTTTTTTCTTCTTCACTACAACATGCTCCATTATCATTCAATGGATTATCTTAAAATCACCTAGTCCCATTTGTCAATCTGCTAACTTAAATTTCTAAAATGAGTTTTCATAGAGGATTACTGAGGTTCTTATTGAAGAAGGCTTTAGGAAAATGGGCAAAAATAAAAAACACCAGTCGTATATAGGTACCTCCAGAAATGTGTTTTCATGCTAGCAAGTAGAGTATAGCATACGAGGCTTGAATTTGTAAAAGTACGCACACATTAAAGCACACATCAAAACAGAATGATTATATTGCATAACTATCTAGCAATATTGGGTAAATTTATATTAGCCACTGTGGTCAATAGTTATGTCCAGCTGTGCCTCAGCCATCAAACTATCCACAAACATATGAATATACTCAGCTTGATATTGTTATTAAAACTAGAGAGCGTGTGTGTACCCACTGTAATAAAAGCTAATAATTTTTATCAGCATACCCACTGTAATAGCATATATGATTAATGCATATTTAGGACATCAAAAGTTCAAGCAACTTGCGAATATCTCATTTATTGCAATCAAATATAAGATTGCTAACATAAAAATAACTCACTCGAAAAAATCCGAACCAAGCTGAGCAGTACTGAAACCGAAAAGCAAAATTTATGTGCAAACTGTAGTAAAGCTGAAAAATGAGCAGAAACTTAGTTGAAAGATATGCAGTACTAAAATTTGCATAAAACATTAAAATATTGTAGAAACTGGTTATTAATTTATAGTTAATAATTTGCTGCAGTGTCATGTTGCATAAATTATTTTCCTATACAAAAGCTATTTTCCTACTGCGGCGGTGCCATGGAACATAAATTATATAACAATCATGCATCACCTAATTTACTTTTAAGCAAATAAACAGTCCACTGATTATCATAACAACATAACAGAGGTTTGCATGTCTGACATCCTTCTTAATTGGATTACATTGGTCAAACTGATAGTGATTTCTCAACAATTCCCCAATTTCTAGTTTGCAGTAAAAGAAATTGTTGTTTCCTATATAAGGACAATAAATGCAGCAAAAATGAATGTGAACTAGATCGTTCCAGTTGATTGTGTTAATATCTCTAAATACAAAACAGCATGGAGGTGATGAATGTCATGCACTGCCCTACGCATATAGAGAAAGAAATCTCTTTTATTGTTTAGTTCTCTTTATATATATATATATATATATATATATATATATATATATATATATATATATATATATAGTGTCTATAAATTTCAAAGTTATAATGCTTCTCAATGTTAGAGAAAAGAAGGTCTCAGTGCGTCATAAATGTTAATGATCAATTAAACTTGACAATTTTCTGTTGAGGCCAAATAATCTTCACTGTAAGGTGTAAAATAAGTTGAAAAATCATCTCATAATATTTTACCTTATTGTTATAAATAATTCTATGTATAGGGTTCATCTTCAAGCATCAGACACAAGAAGTTGTCCTAAATACTTTAATGAATTTCAAGATATTGGTTAGCAGCAGAACACGTAAATTATGTCTTCTACAGTGAATTTTTTAAAGCAAGAAGGTGGTATGTCTATAACTTTGGAAGCATCATAGTACTAGTGGCAGTAGCAGCAACAGCAGCAGCAGCCAGCGCCAGCGGCGACGGCCAGTGGCAGCAGCAGCAGCGGCGGCCAGCAGCCAGTGGCAGCAGCGCCAGCAGCGGCGGCGGCGGCGGCGGCAGTAATAATAAAATAAAAAGACACGAGTGTCAATTCTAGTTATTATAAGGTCTCATAACAATTTTATAGCACAGGTCCAACTTTATAGTTATGCATAAATCATCATTTTAGCCCCATTAATTAGGCATGCTTTATTATTATTTTCCTATATCATACCTTTACCTTGCTTCATTTATGATGAATTTTGGGAAATCAATCTGCACCGTTGCAAACTGTAACAAAGAGATAGCAAAAAGAGTAATGACAGGATGTTAAAACTAAAGGGTACCAATCATTTCATCTTAACGATCCCAAAGGAATCAAGCCTAATATATAAATTTTGAACACTAATCAAAATTGGTGTTTGACTGAATAGAAAACTAATCTATATAATTACTGAATTATCATCTATGCATCCATATTGTTCAAAATCTAATTCTTTCAAGATCTGAGTAGTGTGATGTTAAACAAAAATTACTGTAGTATAGCATACGGAAAAATTTATTAAAAAAAGAGAGAGAGAGAGAGATGGATGATGATTAACCATTAACCAAATCTTATTGCTATAAGCCAAAATTTTAAACATATAAAATCAATTAACGATTATCTTCTTAAATGATTACCTGATAAAAAAAAGTGATGGCGAGATGCTGCTTTAAACATAGAAAAACGATTAATGATTATCTTTTTAAATGATTACTTGATTAAAAAAAAACAATGACTTGATGCTGCAACAGTGGGTTAACAATTAAGGTGGCCAAGTAGAGTTTTATTTAAAGGGTATGGTGGATTTGAGAAGAAACGGGAAGAAACAAAAATACTGAGAAGAAATAGGGAAAAAATTGGCTTTGAGAGGAAATAATCAAACGGAGAAGAAATTGGATTACTGGAGAAAACAACTTCGAAGAAGGCACAACATTTTTTGACTTCAGAGAAATTAATTTTGGACAAGTGACAACAAGCAAACCTCCCTAACGATCGGCTTGATTAAAGAAAACCGAAGGGATAATTTTTGGATGTGATGTCTTCATAACTACATACACAATATTATTTTTTGAGTACCGGATATTTATCCGTTTTTGGGATACGGATGCAATCAGATATCAGATTTTTCAGGTATTCATTGGCAACCCAAATTAAGGATGCAAAGTTATTTTTGGTTTGTACGCTTAGTTGACTTGTAATTTTTTCAATCACTAGTATTCTACTGTTAAAGCATTCAATGAAATAGTATGCACATATATTCGGTTATGTTTAGTAATGATATTTGTTGACTATCATAATTGTATGTAACCATGGGATGTTTTAGTTGTTATAAAATTCAATGCTAGCATTTTTTTATACCACTCAAAGCTCTGGGAGGTGTAACAGAATGTGCAGACTCTATCATATGAAACTCATCATTTTAATTATATAATAACCTACTATAACACCTGCTATTTACTTATTTTTTGGATATTAATACGTAGAAATCTATAGTATATTATAATTACTGAGTTCACAATGAAGCTCTCACAGGCCTCCTTACAATCTGAATCTCAACCGTCCCCCCAATATATGACTGCAGAAAAAACATTGCTCCTTCCGCTTGAACATTCTACCTATCAACCCTACGTGCGCTAAATTGTCCAAATTATTTCTTGATTTTTACTTGAAGTTCCAATTATGGTATTTAATAACTTATTGTATTTTAGCATGTTACCATCAAGCATGGTTAACTTAAACTCATAGAGGACATAATTAGTGACAGTATAAGGAAACTAATTTTTTTCAACCGTTCATAGGGTTGCTACATTGATATTGCAATTTGCAGGTATGTATGTTTTATAAAATGAGAATAAAAATAAAAATAAAACTCAACTACTCATGTCTAGAGATCACATAAATTATACCCTACTGTGCACATGCATATACAACAATATCAAGACTTCTTCTTTGCTTCTTCTTCACAAATGCAGAACCTTATGAGCATGGGTGTTTTTTTATTTGATAATGGCAATATTTTAATACTTTGAGATAAATGGTTTCATACAAAATTTTGATAGAATATAGAGCATGCATGATATGTTATATGACCGTATGAACACCTATTACTATATGCATGTATTACCAAAATTAGTACTGTATTTATATTCACATTTTTTGTAATTACTTTGCACTATCTTAATCTGATGCAAAATTTATTTGTTTGGATCTATGTCAAACTGATAGTGCAAGTGAGTTTAATGTTAGGCAGCATGCCATTATCAGATATCAGAAATGACTTCTGAAGTAGGGAAGTATCTTAATAGTAAACTCTTGGTTTCATTACAAACTACAGATGGGATCAATTGCTGCTTTGTTTTGCTTTCTTTCTTTTTTGAACTTTATTACATTCTGCAATAAGCATGAGATTTATCAAATAAAACAATCAAGTACTTTAGTAATTATTGTGGGCCATTCGATCCTTAAATAATCATATATGTTTCATGTTCAATATTAGTTTTTATCACTTTTAGTTTTTTTACTTCATAAAGTTACCTTTTAATTTCATTTGGTTCTGCATACATAGTTTTAGGTATTTTTTTATAGAGATATACTCTTTTGCTACATAATTTCCTCATTCATTAATTTCAAGGTCAGACAAACAATCCACCAGATTCTTATTTCCATGGGTTTAAATACAAGGTTAGTTATTAGCCACACGTGTTTACTGAAAAAATTATGTTAAGTTTTACTATGAAATATGAAGTTCCTGTTGAACTATTAAGATATGGCATACACTATTATTTGCAATCTGCATTTTTACTGACCTTTACTCCATTTTGTAAAATTCCAGGAATGGGATGCCGACAGACACCGCTACATCCATCTGATACAACTAATTTTCTTGATGCAGCAATTACAACTTTACTCCATGTCTACTTTTCTTCTCAGGTGTCATGAAGTATATATAATTTCTTTTAACAAGTTTCTATTTCATATTATATGTCTATAATGAATGTTAAATATATGTCAAAGTACTAAAATATATTTTGGCCACTAACACTTGGGGAAATACATCTAAGTTGTGATAGCATTTATGAAGTTGCATGGATTAAGTTAGTTACATGAATTTAGAAACAAAAATTAGTCTGTCTATCAATTCGACGAAGGAACAAAAGTTTAGACAATTTCGTGGTCCTACATACAATCCGTTAATGAGGTTTGTGTATTGATGGGTCCATGTTTTTAAAATTTTAGTTTACATTTTTGATCCAATTATAGAATCGATAGATATCTCAGGTGAAAGGGTTGCTTACAACATTGTTTTATCATTTCCTCATTAGCTCTCACTAACAGATTTCACTATATTTTACTGTATTATGTTATGGAAAAGAAAATTTTCTAAATTAGCATGTAATACTAGAACATAACTAAAGTGGAGGATGTTTTGATAAAATCGTTAGCACCTCATAAATGGAAAGACATATACATGTACTGCAACATCTTTTCATTCCGAATTTTGTTGTTCAGTATGATAAGACCAAGTTTAATGTTATCGATATTTTGTTTTAAGACTAAATTCATTTTATTTCAAAACTGGTTGAATAAAATTTCAGATTGATTGCAAAGTCGCCGATCCACTGTTGGATTACTACGAGTAGGATACAAATTGACCACCTGCTATTATTAAGGAAGGCCGTTGTTGCTCATCATTGTGTTATCAAATAAGGTTTTTAATCCTAGATTTCCCATTACTTATATCTCCTATTATGTTTCGTGTGGTAGAATTTGGTTGTACAATTTAGAGACACTTTTAAACAAATTTTCCTTTTCTTTGTTCAATTTACTTCCTCAGTTTATATTATGAATTATTCAGCTGGAGAGTCATTAATCTAATTATACATTGTGATCTTATGACACATTCTAATCCCTATATAAACATAAATATTATATTTTCTAACATTTATATTTGTTAGAATTTGAATTTATAAGTTTGAGACTGTATATTAAATTGTACATCAAGGATGTTTATACAATCTTTTAGAATGTGTAATTTCTTTAGATAACTAATTATATTTATATTCCTTTTACTATTTTATATTAATATATGTGTTTTATGTTGTGATATTTCGTTGTAGGCTCAGAGGCTTGGTGCAACTGTGGGGGAACAATGTCATATGCTCTTGAATAGCGAACTTGAATAAACCTGATGCCGAGTACGAAGGTTGTCTAAAGAGCATTTATTTTAAATAGCTCTTATTTAATTTAGCATACTCAAGGGTGTTATAATTGGTCACCTATTATCTGGATTTATAACAAAGATCTACAATCGACAAACACATTTTCATACAAAAAATGCAATTAGCTATTTTTTTCATCATTTATCTATGTTTCAATTCTGGAAGCTCTTAGATTAATAAGCAAGTTAACTTTGTAGCATACTAGAAATTTTAGTTTCACATAAAATAAAATCTTATCAGTGATATGCATAATTAAGTTATTTAACAACACTATTGACATTCTTTTTGTATGCATCACTTATTAACTTTAGTGTTAAGTATGAACTTATATTTTGGCACTCTTCCACTTTATTAATATAGCGGTGGCTCTAGATTAACAAAAAATAATAATTAAGATCATTGTAACATGAATTTAATTAATTCACTGCATGTGTTTACCAATTATGTATTCATAAATCTTCCTAGGATTGCAGTTTCATTTGTTGATATATTTTTTTTCCTAATTATTTTCACAATAGTGATATCATGACACACACACACACACACACACACACACACATATGTACATACTCAAACAAAAATACATACGTACGTACGTGTTGTGTGCATGCGTCTGTAATTTATCCATTGAATATTAAGTTTGATATGATTTTTGTGGCTGATAAATAATCAGTTTTATAGTCATTTTGTGTTCTTTTATTCTAATTTTGTTATAGATAAAATCAAGCATCTTATATACAGCTTTGCCTTAAGCCTTGCATTTCAATTGAATTTTTTCCATGGTTAAGTTAATGCAGTTGCACGATTTTATAATTCAAATTCATGCGTATAAGATATTGTTTTTCATAGTTTATCACATTTTGGATGATTAGGGAAAAGTCCAATTTGTGTTATGCAAATTTAGTAGCTTAATATAGTCTTTGAATCATTGCGAACATTATATTAGAATCCTCATATCAATATGCAATCTTTTTCATGGCATATTAATTTCTATTAGTTTTCTAGGACGACAATAACTAAATGTTCATTTCCTTCAGAATAATTAGAGCCTTCAGTAACCCACGGATGGCCAATGTATATTTACAATTGATGGTTTGCAGGTAATGGGTATCTTACTATTTAATTTTGAGCATGGTACTCTCTATAGAAATTTTTACTTATAAGGAAATAACATTAACTTAGAGCGTGCAGCATAAGATGACAATGTTAATACTAGATTCAGTTCACTAGGCTTTTTCAGGCAAACTGATTTACTTATGGTAGTTCCTTGCTTTAGTACTTCTGGTCATGACTTCATATCTAAAGACAAATGAGTGCACATTTGTATTTGTTGATCAGTGGTATTTCACGATCATAACGAGTGTAGTTTATAAGTTTGTTTTTGCATACAAATTTAATAATTTTGATGTTGGCTGATAAAAATCATTTCGTGTGGATATTCTATGGGTGGAGTATATATAAAACTATTTATCTTTTGGTTGTTTGCAATTGTTTTCCGTACTTTATTACGTATACTAATTATTTATATTCGTCTAATACAATGATTTCTTTATCCTTTAAGAAAACTATGTTTAGACTAGCGCTTCATTAGGACTAACAGGTTAGAGGACAACGAACAGAGAATCAAAGATAATTTTGTCCTTAATTTACCTATTCTTTTTTCCTTACTAGAAGCTTTATTTTCATACTGTTTAAAATATATTCTTCAACTTCTAGCAAAATGATTTTTTTTTCCTAATTACTATTTTTTTTAAAAAAACTTTGAAATGTTCTTCTTCATTTAACCAGTCTGTAGTATTATACCCACTAAATACATGTGCTTTCTAAAAAGATACTAGAATAAACTACATATAATACATCATAAAAGACAGAAACAAGCAATTTAATTATAATTGAATTATTGAACCAGTATTGAAATAATGGGCAAATAAAATACAACTGCCATCTTTTTGTGAGTAATGTCTAATACTGTATATTTTTGTTGGCGTTTTTCGGTCAATGGTTGAAATCTAAACGATCAGCTATTTTATACTACTATTTTATGGTATTTATGTTTTTGTAACAGCAGTCTCAGATTATGGATAGATGGGGATGTTGCAACCTGAATAATATATTATGTGATTTTAGACTGGTTTTGCTTTACATATGGTACTTGTTTAAAATTATAATGAAGCGGATTTGTCACCTGTTTTCTCATTAATTTATGGATTTCCTCCTCTTTCCACAATTCCTCTTGAATAATACCATCTGATTCTTATGAGGTACTTTCCCAGGTTTATGCTATTTTTATGGCTTAGTTAGAATGTATATATAATATGCACGGTTAAAATATGAGTTAGAGATTTTTTTTTTATCAATATGAGACATAATGGATTTTTTCCATGTTTAAGGGATTTTTTTTTGTTGGACTACACTTTGTTTAATTGATTAATAATGCATATTTACAATGCATGGAAAACTTTAAACCTACCTTCTTGATTTTCATAAAGGATGTTAAGACCCTTTTCATAAAAGATGTCAAAACTGTAACGCACAATTTTTGGGATTAGTATAAATTTGACAATTTAAAACGATCTTGGTCTTAGTAAAGGAATTTTTAAAATTATTTCCAGATTAGTTTAATAACATGGATTTTTTCTTTTGAAAAAGTAGTAATTTTCCTCTTAGAAGTAACTTATTTTCCTTTTATAATTTGCACAATCTTACCTACCGTGCATTAATTATACTGTATTTTGGCATCAAATCCCCAAGATTATTGTAATATTTTTATTGTAGTTGCTCTTTGCTTGCTTCTCAATTTAGTTATGCACATGAAGTTTCCAGATATAGATAGACGATTTTTGCTAGATTTTAAGATCATACTATGTTTGTAGCCTAGATTGAAAGATTCAAAATAATCAGTTGTTATGCCTTATATCATTTTGGATCCTTGAAATTTGACAGACCAGTATAAGATTCTAATCCCGACTTATAACTTGGATTAATCAATTTTCATTCTAAAATCATTGTTTCTTCTACATTTTGTAGTTTGTTGGCTCCATAACCATCAGCATTTTGTTTTTCCTTTAAAATTCGAATTCCCACAACTTAATGGGAAAAGCTAAAATTCAAATCACATTCTTTATACTTTATATGAATCAATTTTGGAAAGTTAAACCCTCCAGTTGTTTATTTACTTATCGTACACTTGAGCTTGGCTACAACCATTTCTTGAATTATGCAGACGATGTTTCTTACGCCATTTAGTTTACGGTTTACCTGACTACCAAGTAAACCCATTAGAATAAATTTGCAAATTACTAAAATTATTGCTTAAATATGTATAAACTTTTGAATCTTTTCTGGTACATCTTTCTTATTTTACCTATGTGATTCAAAAAATCATATTCCTTAAACAAGGTTATTATTATTTACTAATACAAGATATAATGGTGAACTTGGCTTTAAACCAAGCAGTGCTGATTTCTTTACTGTTGAATTTGATCAATGTGCATAAAATACTTGATCCAAAACCATGGAATATTATTTGTATCCAAAACCATGGAATATTATTTGTATTTTAAAGAATGTATATTTAGCATATCATTAACAGTAAAACGACCTATCTTGATATAATTGGTGAATATGTTACAAAACGTGGAAAATATGAATTAGATTGTGATAATACCATATTTCTATCTGAAAAGAAAATTTGAAAGACATATGTATAATAATATTATAAACAACAAATGTTTAATTGTAGCTTCTTTAATTGTTAACAAATAAGCACTATACTATATTGTTTAATTGCATTATAATTATAATTTTTTAATTCTAATATTTGTTATCATGATATATTGCAATATAATATATATTTGAGGAATTCTATTATTTGTTGTATATGATCTCATCTCTAAATTTCATACTGTTCTATTTTATTTTATTTTCCTTCATAACAATTTTTCTTATTTTTTTTTAGAATTTTGATCCATTAAAATGGAGTGTCAACAATGTATTAGAATACCTGGTACAGAAAATATCAACTTTGGCATAGAAGACAACTATCTTCCTTGAATAATCACCAAGGAGATGCACAGATTGTTGAATGAATCATCTAATGGAGTTAATGCAATGCTACATGCGGAGAATATAGGATGACTTAATTTTTTAATTCTCAGTCTGTACACTAAGGTGGAGTTTTCATGCTACATTTTATTATTATTATTAAAGAGTGTAAATGACTGCTCCTAAGATTCAGTCCCTTACAATAATATATCATTCCAGCATTGGCAAGACTGACAGAATTTGCTTGGACATTTTGAAAGACAAATCGAGTCCAGCCTTTTGAAAACTTGAACTGTATTATGATGTATTCAAGCATTTTTGAGTGCTTCAAACACTAAATCCTCTTTTGGAAACATTGTAAAGCAGTGGAAACAAATGTAGCTGAGATGGTGAAAAGTGCTAAGGAATGGACATGTTTATATGCCAGTTAGACTTGAATATTTTGCAGTTAATATAATGATAATATGCAAATGAATAAATCCTTATTATTATCACATATATATATATATATATATATATATATATATATCAATGAAATACCTCTAAATTGAAACCCTTTACCTGTTATGATCATTATCATGTGTAATGACACTTTATTCAAAGCAGAACAATCATTTTTTATTTTATCATTGATTATATATGTACTGTTATTTATTAAAAACATCAGTTCAACTAATTATTAAACGAAGAGCTATAATTAGGTAGGTATTCAAGGACGTTGAAAATATGCATAAATAAACATGTCGCATACCTATTTTCAGAGTGCATTATTGGTTACATGCATTAATAAACGCAACTAAAATATGTATCAAAAATGAATTATTGTTTTCTGATTATATAATTAATGATTGTGGATACATGTTATGGGCTTAAATGTTACATGAATGGCACAATAATTCTTGCAAGATGGATGGATGTTTGAGCATGCTGTGGATTTACATCAGGCTTCCACATCTGCTGCAGCCTGCAATGATGCTAGGACTTAACGACGGATTTTCATCCATGGTAATTTATCATCAAGGAACTAAGCACCTGCTGACTTGACTAAATGTTTCCTAAATAAGGCATTCACCATATGGTTATTTGAATATTTACATTGTTTCTAAGGTCACTTATTAGTTTGAACGTAAGGGTGCTTTCATACAAACTATTGGACTATTTGTTTATATATGAATTTATGTTGGTTTGCTGTCAATCTAAGGAAAGTGGTTCATTATAATTCATTTATTACTTTTGTTATGAATACGACATTATACATATAAACTTATAATGTCCGGTCGAACTATATTTGAATAGTTTTGTTTTTAGTGCACTGGCATAAACATAGGGTTGTCAATGGATATGTGAAAAATTCGAAATATGTTCGAATCCGCATCCGAAAAACAGATAGATGTCTGATATTCGGAATAAGGGATGTGAATTTGGATTTAGAAACGTCCACATTTGAAAATTATCAGTTTGCTTTTCTTTTTTTTCATGATTATAGTTCAAATTAAGTGTATTTTAGTATAATGAAATACATAAATTTATTAATTTGTAAAGTTGAAAGTTTATTAAATGCATGTTAACTGCTCAAAATTATATATTATTATCATATTTATTTATCTTTAGCACTTTAATAGTTAATTTTGTCAAAAAAAATCATATATTGAACTAATTCTTTTCACTTATGTTAGTTGATTTATCGATTGTTGGCATAGCAGATAATTATCCGATATCCGTTCATATTCGCGGATGCGTACACCCGATATCCGAAAATGATTTCGAATGTGGATGTGGATATGACACTATCAGCATCCTAAAGCATCCATTGACAGCTCTACATAGACATGATGATTGTTAGTTTTATTCTTTTTTGAAAAATTAGCATACCACACTAATTAAGTGGTGATAAATGTTTATTATAATATTCAATTTATTCATTGCTTAAAATTCTAAAGTAAGAGCCATTAACCTGTGACGTTATTGCAAACGATTTTGAATTGGAGAGAATGTATAATCCATTAACACATTTACATATATTTTCCTGTAGTGAAAATATTAAAGTAATTACCATGTTAGAGAATATGTTATAAAATAGGTATCCGGCTTCTTATTCTGCACGAAAATATACATTATAAATGTTACTTAGTTTGCAGATAAAAAAGGTTGTATGTTAAACCAGTAAACAAAATTGTGTTTTAGTATATACTATGCTATGTCTATATATTTTATCACAAAATGATACTCCTTAACGAATCGTTTCTCCTTCCAGTTGTGTTTTAGATTTCGCGCTCTCTAATTTCCGTTATAACCCATACTCAGGGTTTTATTGCGGCAAGTAACACCAATTTTGTGTTGTCATATGGTCATTAACATAATTTATGTTTACTTGCAAGCTATATATAGCTATGTCGTTAATCTTCATTAATTAGTTGAGGTCTTTTATAAATGATTTGAAAGAATCGTTAGTTGCATGAACTGTATTACAATTTTATGTTTAAATTCACTATTTATTATTATTAGTACTACTATTAATTTCAAATTTCTGAAAATCGGTCATCGATGGTAATGACATAAACTCACAAATTATCCCAATTCCCTACATTGCTTGTGCAACACAGAAAGATTAAAAATGTGAAGCAGTGCAACTTTTATGTAACAATTAAAACGATAGACGCAAGAAATGCCTATAAGCAGGCGGTTAGCAATATTGACACCACATTCACAGCATTATTGTTAAGGATGTCATTAATGTCGAGGATGTCCCTTTTTGAAATTATCTTCAGAGTCAACGTTTTTTTACGAACCATCTGCCTGAGGATGGTACAATATTCATTGAATCGTAGTGTCCCACCATGTAGCGAATCAATATAACTTCTTAAAAGGACATAAATAAAGCAATGGGTATAACGAAAAGCTTCTCCAAAGAAGTCTCATTTGCACACTCCGATGAGATAAATCTCATAGGAGTATTAGAATATCTAATAACAAACCCAGCTGCTGTAACAGCTACAAGACCATTTATAGTAACCCATCCCGTTTGTACCCTTCTTCACCTTCTTGACAGTTGTCATCAAATGAGGTTTTCAATCACTTAAATTTCTAATTTCAAATGACCATGTATCACCATTGCAGCATGTATAATGTCCAATTATGCCACCAAAAATGCCAGTGGCAAAGGAGGATCGTGTTCTGTCTAAACTATCAATTTATATATTCTTGGTAGAAAGAAAAACAATCAACAGTCTGATGGCAAATATACTGTTAGATAGAACTAGAATCCAATTACGTTGCCCACCTTCTTTGAAATCATACTCATGTTTCCTTTTCCTATCCACTCCATACTTTGTAAACTCGGATGATGTAAAGAATAAAACTAACAAAACAACCTCAAACCTGAATCCAGCATGCAAATGAATCATCATTACTAAGAATTCAGTGAGACCTCTACAACTATCGATTGATTTGCACATGATTGTGATACATGATGAAAGAAAGATTGGTAGCATTAATCAGAATAGCAAATCATCGACGTCTCTCGATTACTTTGAGATTGCGTTTCAATTTCTTGAATGGAAAAAAGAGTGGGTAAATAAGATTTAAACCTAAGGTATAAATGAATCAAGGTATTAAATGATATTTAAATTCAACACCTACATTATTTTAATGGTTGGGATTAAATGTTAGAATGTCAGTCGATATGAAATTGCATGATGACAAATACTTAAACTATTTATGTAAAATAGAAGGAAATAAGAGATCAGTTTTTGTATCCAATATAATTTGATGAGAAAACTTAATCAAAGTAAAACTTATTTATATCGTTCTTAAAGTACTTCTTTCAGTTTTGCTACGTATGCATTACAATGCTAGGTGCTTTCTTATTTTATTTTCTATGCACCTTGAAATGGAAATAAAAGTCAAATTATTTTCCATGTTCAGTAAATTAATTAAAAATGTATTATTTGGAATAAATTTCCACTAAATTTCTGAGGCACTATACAATTTGAGATTTTAAAAATTGTGTTTATTTTATCAGTATTGCTTCTCTAATTTTTGGCGGTAACTTATACCAATTGTAATAATCTTCAACAATTATTTAATAAAATATGTAATTTTGGTATTATATGAGAACTAATTCAATGCATTAACTTAAAAGGACATAATATTGTGATGTACTACCGTAACATTAGTTTGGATGAAAATATGTAATTCGGTATTTGATATTCAAGTTTTGTCATATTTTGAGTTTCCTTTATTTACAAAATGCGTCCTCCATCAGTTGTTATTAACATTTTAACTTCACTCATGTTCATGCTACTGTTACTTACTCCCTCCTGTCCATTCATTATATAGGACGTTTTAGGGAGTTTTAGATTTTTGCAAATATATGACGTTCTGTATGATACCTTTTTTTTTTTGTCTTTTCCAATGCATCCATGCAGCAACATTAATTCAATATATTCCTACTTCCAATTAAAATTTCCAGTGCATCCAATGAGAGAGCAAGGAGAAGTTGCATTTCTAGGTGAATTAAAGTTGATAGCAGAAGCCGAGGTGCAAATATGTGTGCAGATATTGGAAAGTGTGGATTTAAGGATAATTAAGTCAGTTTTAACTTTCCTTAATCCGTGTGCAAATATGCAAAACGTCCTATATAATGGACTGGAGGGAGTATTTGTTATGTGCCAACAAGTCATCATGTTATGTTCTCCATTTCCTTACATATACATTTTTTATTTTTACATATGATTATTTCTCCGTATTGACTACATAATTGATAGTCTAATATAATTATTCCACTGTGAAATATATCGTACACACACAAAAAATAATGTATAAAACAACTATAACTTCGACTGGATTGATCGAAGAAAATATTACTTTTTGAGGTTTAGATTTAATCAAATGTAAAAGTGTATATAATTGTTTAAGTTACTCTTCACTGGCACTAATGTTTTTTAACTCACACAAGGGGCCAAACCATGGCTTTTGTATTGTTCATAAGCTATTGTGTATGTGCACAATTCAATTCATTTCTTCGGCCACCTAATTTTATATAGACTACATTCCCTTAATTTTAAACTTACAAACCATACATAACAAGAGCGATGCGATGCTGCTATAAGTACTATTATTGTCGAATATTAAATCGACTGTTAAATCAATTTTATACTTTTATCTTAGCTTATTTCTAATCATTACAAAGACATAAGTAATTTTGCAGACCCGTGTGCGGAGCATGGGTTCGCACTTGTATCAAATGAATAATGATTTAACCAATAACTGAACCACAAAAATAATCCATAATAAAGCAAACAGAAACAATAAACAAATATAGATAAAAATATTTTACTTCAACTGCACAGTGTGATTGGTAAGAGCAACTCCGGGCAGAGGAATGGTCAGAAAGAAGAGACATGATAGTAGCTAGAATGTCGAGTTGTCATTGACGTACAAGAATTTAACATAGAAAAACTTAATCCTCCGAACGTGAACTGAGTGAAAGGGAATGGTATGGTTGAAACCAAATGCTATGCAGCTTTTCCACTGAACCAAAATAATCGGATTTGTTGGTGTTAGTGAGGTCATAGCAACATATCATTGTATCATCATCACTGGATAAGTCTGAAATATGAAGCTTTGATTTGAAATACAAGCGATGATCCGATAAATGCACCGTAGCTGGTATGACACTCTTGGGTACTTTGTGAAACCGATGCAAGTATGCCTTGTTTCTATTCTTTTTATCGGTCGGAACCGACATCAACGACATCCTTGATCCTATAAACAGGCTCCAATCGACCAAATCATAAATCTCTTCCCAAACCATTTGGTGTCTATCAAGAGAATATACATGAATTCCAGTACCAAAGTTCTCGATCTGAACTGCCATTACAGTCTCACTTGATCCAACAAGGTAGGTCTCGTTCATACAATCTCTATCATATTTCTTGAACTCCACATCATGGATGGTCCACGTCCACTCACTCAAATCAAAAACTCCTAGATTGCCTGTCGAATAAAAGGAAATATAATGTAAATATAGAAGCGATCAACTTTCGCGTTGTCGGTGGGCTATGTAAAGATCATATTATCTTCAAAATTGTAACATGGTATCAGAGTTAGATCCAACTTATGTGAGCATTACTGGCCCATGAATCATTTATAAATATTAAGCAGGTCAACATATACATCGTCAATTCGTTTTGGCAAAAGCAGTGGTACATAGACAGAAAGGAAAAAAAATGAAAACACAGCATGTACCTTCCACTCCCAAGCAATAGAATCTGGAATCACAATAGACTGGGCTGGATGAAGGAGCCAGCTGAAATGGCTTGTCGTTATCGAACATACAATCAAGCTCCCATTCCTGCTTTTGATAGACAGAGACGGTGGTATCAGTGTCGTAGGACGCATCGATTAGGAGTACCACGTAATCGCCTTGTCCACGGGTACCTATGCCGACGCCATTGAAAAATATGTTCTCCATGGTTAAACCTGGCAAAGGCAGACAATATCCACTGAAAGGGTCCACCATCATCATTTCAACACGGTTGTACACCAACAATAACCCGTCTTTTGCCCACAGAAACTCGTAGCCTTTGAAGTTGAAATCGGGAAAATCTACTTCGAATGTCTTGTTCAAAGAAGGACTGTAGTAATGGAATGATCTGCTCAGGTCTTTTGTTCTAGAATGGAGCAAGAGGGGACTTGTTGCGTCTATGGGATAGACGGGAGTGTATGTTTCCTGCATTATGTTCCTCCACTGTTTGCAAACGCATGTAAAATTCGGATGAGCCGAGAATGGGAGCTTCCCAATTATTATTTCTACCATTTCTCTGGGTAGATCAAGCCATGAAAACTCTTCTGTCTTCGATGCTCCTTTCATTTTCTGTATTGAGAACTCCGAACCTGGTAAATCACTACAGGAGAAAGAAAATTCAGTAATCTGCTGTTAGAATGGATAAACAATACATGACAAACCCTTGAACTGAGGTTGTGCGATTTTATCTGAATGCATAAACAATACATACGATGATCAGATAGCAATATCTAAGCAGAAATAAAATTAATTATATTTCATATACACACCATACCCAGCAAGGACACATATCAATTAACATATGATTGGAATCTGACATTACAAACATAGAAGAGACGCATATCTTATCCAAACACATCGCAATAATCATGTTATTTCTCTTGAAAAATCCCTCCATGGCTGTACCGAGGCAGAAAAATAATAATCCAGAAATACGTTTAATAAATCGCAAAAGATGAACTAAGAGAACCAAAGGTATTGACTGCAGAATTTAATTTAATTTACTAGTTGAAGGAATAGACAAGAAAATTTCAATTTTGTTACTTCTATGCAATTTGCAAATACACATATAATGAATCGGTGGGGGAAAAAATTGGAATTAGAAAGTAAAATCTACCTTTAATCGCAAGGATCTGAAGGGATTGCAGGATAATTGATGAAACGAACAGAAATGATAATACGATATTTACTTTTGTCGACGAGAACGTATAAATGCTTGGTCTCGAGATACAACATTTATAGAAGAAATCGAATGCGGAATAATAGGTGACGAATACGATGGACTGCAGCCTGGCCCGCTTACCCATCTTCCGAGTGAGTTGGTCAAAAATAGAAGCTAGAAAATCGCTAGATTTAAGTCTAACCGTTGGATTCAGCAATGTATTACTCGTTTTATGGTGAAGATCGTTTATTCAACATTTCTGATGTCTATTTTTTATCTTTGTAACCATCTTATTTTATTTTACTATGGAAAAGAATGCTTCTTTTTCAAAAGTATTCAACGTATTGTTGTTAATGGGTTGTATCAGATCGAGTTCGAGTCGGGTTAAGTCGGGTTCGGATCAATTTTTAAACGGGTCGAGTGAACCCGCTTAATAAACGACTCGTATAATAAACAGATCAAATTATGTCAACTTGAACTCATTCAGTTTATAAACGGATTGACCCGACCCGACCCGCGTAACTCATTTACCTAATCGGGTCGGGTCGGCTCAGATAGGGCTGTAAATCGAACCGGACGGTCCGCTGTCCGATTTAGTCCGACCCGAAAAACTGTCCGACCGTTGCTCGGTCCGTTTGAGCAACGGTCCGAGTTCGAACATTAGCTGCTGTTCGATTCAAAATTCGAACCCGAGTTCGAACATATGTATGTACGACCGAAACTGTCCGTTAACATAGTATAATTATTATAAATCGTTCGTAAAAGTAAAAAAATGGTGACTAATTATTAATAGCATGTTGTCTACTGTATTGGAAAAGGCCAGTTTCCGAAAAGAGAACCGCTTCATTTCAAGTAGTGCACGTGATGTCTACTGCATTGGAAAATGCCAATTTGCCCATTTCAAGTACTGCACGTCTGAATAGATTAAATGATGTACCCTTTATTTGCTTAAATCATATGTAACTATTGCTACCGGTCCCACCTATTATGCAAGTCATCATAAACTAATTGAATATTCAATTTCTCCATATTAAATGTTACGTGAAAGTCATGCATACTCTCATGTTCAACAGTGAATAATTAGTTCCAACTTCCAATGTATTATAAGATTCGTACGTCGGATCAGATTCGGACAATATTAATACTTTTCGGACCGAGCTTGGACAGCAAACATTTTGTTCGATTGTTAGCGAGTCGGACATAGACTCGTCCGATATCAAATTCGGTCCGAGCTCGGATATTAAAATGTCAGGTCCGGTCCGCCCGATTTACACCCCTAGGCTCAGGTTGACCCATTAAACCCATTTTGACCTGTTTATTTGCATAAACATTTTTATCATCTACACTTTGCAAAATAAAAGCATGTTGAAACAGAACATTACATTATACAATTATTAATACAAACTAGTAACAGAGGATCATAAAAATTACAAATATAATACAATACACTTAAAAGGCAATAAACAATCTAGCAACTTGCAAGCAATACAGCGCTTCACACATCAAATGAAACACTCCCGCCACCTGCATGGATTGAAAACAAACAAATCATTGGTTGTATATGAAAATGCAAATTTTGGTTATAGCAGTGGTATTCAAATTGGTCACCATGGCAATCATGTAACATTTCTGTATCCTTCCTAACTTCAAAGACATTAAATTATCACAACCAACCACTACATGCAAATGCAATGCTATTTTCAAAAAACCACCAGGATAACATTTAACATGTTTACTCTAGTTAACATTTAGGATCTTTGTAGTTTATACATTATTCAAACTAACTTAACTTTGTAGTATTTTTCAAATGAGGCATATTGTAAAAGGTTATGCTTATTTATAGATAACATTTAACATGTTTACTCTGGTTAACATTAAAACCACTATATGACTGTCTATTGGAATGTATAACACCTGCATGTGTAAAAGGTTATGCTTATTTCCTGGCTGGAAAGTGTTTCCTCACTCAAACAACTCGCATAAAAGTATAAAATTCATAATAGAAAAGTGAACAAACAAACAACTAACATGAGGCGCCGCATATCGATGGACAGAACGATGGATATTGACGAGGATCGATGCCTATATCTATGCCTATATCTTTATCATATATACTGACTGCAGGTCGACCGAGGAGAGGACCGACTGGCGATTGGAAATTGAGGATCCATGGAGTTTGGAGAAGATTGAAAACTTTGGAAGGCAAAACTGTTGCGGGTCTATTAAAAATTGAAAACGAAATGTGAGAACTGTAGAAGAGAACCCTAGGCTATGAGTATGGTATGGTCGACGGCTAAACAAAAAATGATGTAGCGAACGAACCCTAAAAGTTATGATATAAGAAACTAAGAATTACAGTTTTTTTATATTGTTGGAATTGTCCCACATCGGGAATTTGTCTACCTAATCTTGCTTAATATATGAGGAGTTCCCCCTTCACATTGCCAATTGGTTTTGCGATAGTTCGGGGTTCTCTAACATGGTATTAGAGCAAGTTTAATTCATGCGCACAATGTCACACTTATCCACGCCACCCAATAGAGGTCCACGTGTTCGGCTCATGATATGTCACACGTACGGGGGCGTGTTGAGACAAGTCCCACATTGGGGAATTTCTAAAAATAATCTCTATATAACTATTAAGAGTTCACCCTTCACATTGCCAATTGGTTTTGTGATAATATAGGGGCTCCATCATTCAATCCTTCTCTTCAACTCTTCTTCAAGAGTTCCCCCTTCACATTGCCAATTGGTTTTGTGATAGTTCGGGGTTCTCTAACATATATGTTAAATAGGTTCGGCGGGTCACAATCGGATTGGCGGGTCAACCATAAAACGACCCATTTATAAACGAGTAAAATTCAGGTTGACCGTAAAATGTCCCTCCAGCTAAACGGGTCAGGTTAACCTACTAATTTCTGTGCCGGTTTCGGATCGGGATTCGGGTCGAGTAGGAAATTGACAGCCCCAATTCAACGATAATCATATATTACCTTTAATAGTCATTTTAATTTTTACAAACTCTTATTTTCTTCATCATTTCGCATTCATCTTTGTTTCATGTCATCTTTATGATGGCGTTTGAGTTATGTCGTATTTACAATTAAATGATTAGTACATATATCTTTTTCGATAACAAATCTTACTAAAAATAATAGAGGTTCTCTTTCTATTATATACTTGATATAACATATTTATTAATTAATCGATTTAATTAAATAAAATTAATGGAAAATTAAATGATATTATTAATATGTCTTTTTAGAAGGCTATTACGTTTTAGATTTGGACATTCAGATTACTCAACCTTCATGCCGGATAGACCAAAGAGATGGTCGGATAACTCACGGATCAGGCATGAATGATAATTTAAAGCTATGGATACTCCAAATTGTTTGGAAGAAGCATTAGAATGGAATAAACATGGATGTGGAAGGACATCTTCTGGATTGACCTAAAGCTGGTGGCCTTGATCAGACTGACTTAGTTAGTTAAGCACACATCGGATCGGATCAGCTCACACAGCTCAACATCGGGTCGGGTCGGCTTGAAATGGTGACAAATGGATTAAACTTAACACTTCAACTGGGAATGATTCATGGAATAAGGCATTGGATCAATGCCTTAAGGGAAATAAAGAGATCGATGCACACACATAAGGGGTCGGATCAGTCCATTCATCATGGACCCGGATTGGTTCTAATCCAAACCCCATGGATTAGTATCGATATGGAACGAAGATTGTGGGCAATCCACTACTTACTTTGCTGACTTAGTCATTTTGGCTCGCCTTGTTTCTCTCTGGATTTCTAGACCGGTCTGAAGATATTTGCAACTATAAGTAGAGGATTTAGGCGGTGGAAAAGAGTATTCTTTTGGCTTCTCTACACAGGGACCCTGTCAAATCCAAACTTCATCTTCTTACCTCCACATTCTTGTACTCAATCTAATACTGTATCATAGTCTAACAACATAAATATTAGAATATCTAACATTGGACTTAAGCACATTATCAAACCACTATAAATTTGTAGTGTTCTTTATCTTTTCTTGGATTTTACTTATGTTTTGTGATCTATGGATTTATGATTATCGGCTAAATGATTGTTTGTGATTCAGATTTTCTTGGTATTAGTTACCAAACTCGTTGCTAACAATTTTGGTGTGTTAGGTATAGAGCATCTTTGGTCTGATTGGATTTCTAAGGATTCACTACAAAAATATGTAGTTCAGATAGCATCAGCGTACAGCGTTCCCGCCCACTCCCACTGTCCGCTCTTCAATCTTATGGTTTTGAATGCTATTTGCCAAACAAATTTCACATAGTTAACGCTATACGACAAGAAAGGCGGGAAATAAAAAAATTCATAGGGAAAAGCATGTACTGTCAGCTTCCTTAGAAAAATATGTTCCATCCCCTTATCGGCTGGCTCTACAAAATACTCCACGAAATACTAAAAAATGTCGATTGCTGCCACCATTCATAACCCAGAGTCTCCCTTATTGGCTCTAAATTACTCCACCAAATCTTAACAGTCGATGGCTGCTTCCATCTATAATCCACAGTCGATCGATATCACCATCGGCGTAAACCTAATTTGAATCTTAATGGATCCCATTCCCTAATCGCAGCGTAACCCTAATCCACGTCTCAACGGACCCAATCCCTAAACACATCCACCATCCACGCTTCTCCAATTTGAAATAATATTTGCAACCATCACCCGTTCTTCTTCGATTCGAACTGTTATGAGAGGTTTTATCTTATATTTACAAGTTGTTCTGAGCAAGATTTTGTAGTATTTATGTGAGCAAGCTAGTTTCAATTTAGATTAGCTGACTATTCTTATATGCAGATAGGGATAGCACAACAATCTAGATTTCTGGTATTTTTATATGAGCAAACCGGTGGTTGACAGCAATTTAGATTAGCGGCCTGTTGTTTTACGATTGTCTGAAAGATGCTAGAAACAGGTACTATGCTTTTTTGGTGTAGAAATCTAAAATTTAAAGTGTATTTTGTTTAGAATAATCAAGTAGATATGTTGAATTTTTCTTGAATAATTATTATGGTACAACATTTCTACTACCTGACCATTCAGAGATAGCACAGAAGCTGAATAAGAGGGTTCAATCACCTTAGTTAATTTTTTTGGGTGAGAACATGCTAGTATTGCTCATTTTGTAATTACTTGGTTGGAATTCAAACGGTGCATCAATTTCAAATAACTTTTGAAAAATGTTTTTGTATCTTCTTTGATCCATTCTCCTACTATAAAATATTTGTTTGAAACCACTTTTTTTAAGCAGACATCATATTTAATAGCTATGTTTATACATAGCTTTGCAATTCAGCTTCAGACCAGAATGTGGACAAGAACTGATATAAAATATAGCACTTTATAAGAAAAGCATAAACATATGGCTTAAGAAATATTAGTTTAGAAAAATATATATTATTACATACAGAACGTCAAATATTCATATGTGGAAAAAGTAGTAAATTTTAGTTTACTACCTCCTACCATATTGGCAATAGTAAGCATATTGTCAACATTTTAATCTATTATTCCTTTTTCATTCTTATGGCAAAAACATCGATAAAGTAACTTATGAGGTTGTATTCTAATAACCTGCAATACCTATGGGGTTTTCTATTAGTGTATTATGACATACAGTGCAACATACTGTTTGCACATTCCAAACATATCCAATTACAATTTATATGAGCATCTATTAAAATGTCAAATCCATCTATTGTATTCGAATATCGGTCTAAGTAGAACTAGTTTTAAATAGGTTGTTTAAGATAAATGCAATAGTCCACAGAATGGGTTGTGATACAAAATGATCATATTAATTTATGTGATGGTATAATATTATAAAGATAAAATAGTTTTTCATCAAAGAAGCAGCCTAAAAATATCATTGACTATTTTGTGAAATTATGGTGTGTTTGTGCGAGAGTTGATTGTGTTCAATATATGGAATGTTGGGTGTAAAAAGTAACATTGGATGAAATTATATCGTGATACATGATGGAAAGTAAACTATTTCTATCAAATGCGTTGGGTCGAACCAAAAAATTTCTTTTGATTTTCCTTGCTCCTTATCAGTGACTTATAGTAAGAACTTATTATATTGTCTTTTACAAATACTGCGGTAATCTCCAACATCCTGAAAATAAAAGATAACACTGCAAAAAATTCAAAAGAATTTTTTTTTGCAAAAATAAGAACATGCAATCAGTGTTTATCTAAAAAATTACTGAAACCAGGTTTAAGCAATAATCTCCTTCATTAAGCTTATAAATAATAAAATTGAACTACATAAATTGTATTCGTGGTCTTGGTGTTCTTTTCTTAGATTGATTGTTCTACCGAGATTATTGGTTAGATTGCAACACTTCTCTTTTGCACGGACTTCACTTTACATGCTTAGAATGCATTTGCAGTTTAGATTTTGCACTTCTTGCTTCCTCTCAAATTAAATACTCCTATGGAAATATTATTACTTTCAGATGCTATCATTTAATAAAGCAAGTATACATTTATTTTATGACACTTTTTTCATTGACTGCTACTTTATTGAAACATATTCTGTTCATGAATAGTTGTGGTTCCTTACTGGCTGTCTACTCTTGTCTTTGTAACCTTTTTTTCACATGTTGTACGATTAAAGGTCATATGTCAACTCTGTGTGTGTGTGTGTCATATTTGAACATACAACAGTAAATGTGGTTGGAATAATAAATACGCTTCATGTATTGTTGAAGTTCAGATAATGATTTAGTTCACCTAGCAAGTGCAAAAGAGGAAGTTGATCGAGCTTTACTATTAGAAAGTTGTATTCCAGTATCAGCTCCAAAAGCTCTGAGTTTGTCCACAACTGCATTGTCAAGTTTGTTTCTTAATGCATAATTAGTTGACTAAATGATTGAAATGTTTTTTTTTATACTTATTATGCAGTCAAGAATGAATTTGGCATTTGTATAGTTAAAGGAACATGGAAAATTAGACTGCCACTGACTAACAGTTGCTACCTAACCATGTGACAATCTTAAATACACTTTATACTCTTTGGGAAAACTCACCCATAGTAACAACTGCTCAACTGCTTCCTTGATATCACCAATCAATAACATGAGCCTTAAATCCCAGAGTACCTTGTTTTCTTATGTGGCTTATAGTTTATCCAAAATAATGACTTTTCTACGTTACTGAATAATTATTGTTCATAATCGGTAAGATGGAAGAATAGCAAAAAATAGAGGTGACGTGACCATTGTACATATAGACCTATGTATTAGTGATAGGAAACTTGTTTGTCTTAACCGTCCTATTCAATGTTGTATGGTATACTCTATTAAATGGATCTTTTATTTCTACATTTTGTCTATTTGATATGATTTAATATGCTCTCATTTTCTTAAGAAACCAAAATAATAATTAACTTTTGGAAATCTAAAAATATAAACATATTTAGCAAGTTATTATATAGGTAGTAGCATGCAACCAAACCATGTTTATGCTAAAAGTCCCACATACATACATATTTGTGGGATCCAAACGGCTAGTGCATAAACTTGTTATAAATATGTACAAAAATATATACTAAAATGAATTCCATATAAAATTTTAATAAATGATTCACAATTTTATTCTTCTAAATTTATTACTGACTTGGAAACATAAATGACATTGGTTATATGATAATATCCGATAATTTGCTCCTGAAAAACTACAAAATATTTAAGTGGGTAACATAAACACAAGCAAGAGATGCACGTTTCGAACATATCTATATATTACTTATATTACTTAATTATATGTCATTATGCACATGTTAGTAATGCTAACTGTTGACCAACAAGCTTGTATATCATTGTCATGCAGGTCGTAATCCAGATGAGAAATTTCTTCATGATTCTTTTAAATGTTGCATAGGGTGACAAACTTGATATTCTTCTAGGTATTATAAATGATGCCAAATCTTCTTTTAAGGCAGTTCATTACTTGAGGTTATTGTTATTAATTTTCTTTTCTAGGTGGTTCTGATTTTCCTGTGGCTAACATATATAAGATTTCTACAGGGTAATTTTGTACTATTTACAGGCTGCCGTCTGGATACTGTAAGCACTTCACCTATCATTATCTGCATGGAAATCAATACGTTCTTTTTGTGAGTTGGGATTTTATATCTGTATCCCGTCTTGATTGTGCGGATATGTTATTTGCACACTTCTCTTGACTTCACATCATTTTACTTAAATCATCAGATTCCTTCAGAACTGTGAATGTAAGCCTGTATGAGCGAGTTATGCTAGAATAAATGACCTTCGAAAAATCCTTATAATTGCAGTCCTTTTCACAAATGTGTCATGGTGCTTAATGTTTAATCTACATTGATTAGTTAGGCATGAAAATAGTAAGATGCATGTCGTATGTGCCATGATGTGCATATTGCTTTAATTATGCAAACCTTTCGAGAGAAATAATGGACACGTATTTGGAAGCAGTCTGTGGGTGCTTGGTTCAATGGTGTACAAGAAACAGTTTTGTCGCGCCGTTCCTCCCTCTATCTGCTGTTGCCGTGTTTCTTCATTCTTGATTTCACCTTCTCGCCCCTTCTTTTTCTTTTTCTTTTTTACTTTTTCTTCTCTCTAAAGTATTTTTTTACTGTGCTCCGGAAGCGGTTTTTGAGGCAGATTTCGGTCCGGTTATCGCCGGAATTGGACCGGAATGGGCGGGATTCCGCCAAACCGGCCGGAATCTCAAACCATGTTATATCCCTTCATTCACAAAAAATAAAGTAGTGTGATATGCTTAACTGATTAAAAAGATTTTTATTATTGCTTATTTAACGGTACAGCAGTATTCATGCATATGCTGCATGGTACAGTAGTATTCATGCATGTGTTGCATCTACCTTTTGAGATAGTTCAATGCAAAAAGGTATTTTGTGCTATTTATTTCACAGGTTTGGTAATTTTCTTTGAAATTTAAAAGTTGATACTAGGTACACATCCTCAAAACCTAAGTTGATCCACAGTATGACTGCATGTCCTTATCAGCAGCTAAGAGGTTTTTGGTCCTTATTTTGATTTAGCCAGCCCTTATTTCAACTTGAATCGCTGTTGATTAAAAACAATAATAATAGCGATATCTCTGAATTGCACGTGGATATCTCAGAATTGATTAGAAAAATCATTCCTTGAAATAGAACTAATTGTAAACTTATTTGCAGTAGTTTTTTGTAGATTGAAATTTGGACCATGTTTGGTTTACTTCAACTGTGATAAGACAAATTTACTTAGGCAAGCAGAGAATGTGTTTCTCTGCCCTTTTTATTGAACAATCGTGTACCTTTATGTACTGGATTTTTCCATAATTACAAAGACTGATTTCATGTTAAATGCTAACATGGTCATCTTAATTTAGTATATGGCCAGTGTTTTCAATCACTAAAAATTATTCCTTTGCAGGGAATTGGCAAGCTACACAAGCATCTCGACATGAGTGGTACAATGACAGGATAAGATTTTTGGGACATAAAGAAGGTAAGCATACCCTTTGATGTTGAAAGTTCTATATAATGTGGCCTCATAATGAATTTGCTATTCAGTGCCTTTTCAATATGTATGCAGAGTTGCGTGGATACCGATGGTTAAAAAAAAAGATGAGATTCGAGAATGCTATGCCTGCAGATGTCAGACCTTTCTTTGATGGACAGGTAACATAATTATAATCCTTGGTATCCCTAGAGATTATAAAGGTACAATGCCAATTTGGAAGAATAAAACATAGGTCTTTTTTCATCTAGCAAACAAGGTATAATGCACACAAGAAATATTTATTACAGAAACTAGAGCAGCAGAAGCAATAAAATAATTCTTTGGAAATACTGTTTTGTGTCGGTTTTTTAGCTGTGTAAAATTTGAGAGTTAACGATAAAGAATTGGTTAAAGAAGTTGGATTTTTCATCTAGAAGCAAATGCAATAAAGAGTGGTCAAAAGACATTTTGGTGGACAACCTACATGCAGAGGAAAGTGATTTAAGGAAAATCCTTGAAGCTCCGGTCCACTCTAATATGGTTTGTTTTCATATTCTTTTCCTTCCAATTTGGCAAAACTTAATATACCTAAAAGTAACGTGGACCATTCTCTATCTATGTATAACTATTTTTCACTCTAATTGAACACATTTTTTTCTTTCCCTGTGTGTTCTCTATGTATAACGAATTAGTGTTTCTTTTTCTTCTCATTATTACACAAATGTGATGCTCCGTACCTTCTGTCACCAATTATAATATCTAAACTTAGGCAGTGGCAAACACCAGTGGCGGAGCCAGCAAATGATATCAGATATGACAAAATTTTTAGGTAAAATTATATCCATCTCTTTAGGACCTGGGTCTATAATCTAGCTGTTTAGTTCATATGAACTGATGTACACATAAACTGATATTTGATAAGAATGATTTGATTTTGCAAGTCATGTAAGTGAATGAACAGATGAGTTGAAATTGTGATAGCTCAAGGAAAGTTGGTCTGGTAATGGAATCATGTAAGTGAATGTTTTTTTCCCTGACGATAGTGCATAGATTTTACTAGTCATGTTACCATAAAACATAATACTTATATTTTGTAAGACTTATATTGTGGGAGATCTTTTGCATATACTGTTTCATTCATAAATGATGATGTTTAGCATACATTAATGTTTGGAGAAGTAGACATTAAGAAACAGTTAAAACATGTCAGCTACCTTATCTGGTTACTGCACACACTGGAGAAGTATGGGGAGGCCGTGCCACTGATTTTATGCATATTTTGCATGTCTGTGTAAATAGCTCGCATGAAGATGTGCAAATTGAAAGAAAAGGACCGTGTGCATTATTCATGATTTGGTTTTATTTATCTTACCCTTCTGTTTATTGTTCCACACTTTGGCTGTTGCCTTCCTTTTTTGTAGTAATTTAATACCTTAAAGCTTTTTCAATCATATACCTGCAGCTTTGAAGAGCGGTTGGTTTTTGACATTAATTTGTTAATGGAGCACCTATAATTATTGTGCACTATTAGGTACGTTTGTATCACATAATATTTCTTCATGTATTATCAGGTACTTTTCGAACATATGCGTAGTAGGTATTTTTCTTACATTGCTTCAAAGGACGTATGTTCATGTGCACTGGTGTGTCTTTGCCCAGCAGTTCCAACTGTCAACACTGTATATTTATAGGGTGTTACTATTCCTACCCAATTTCTATTTTCGGCAATCAAACCCGTTCGATCGTTCACCATTGAACGACAAGTTGCTAAATTTTGCACTGTCTGGCGCCTGCTCACGACCGAAGAACGTGAAGGTCAGTTGGTCGTTCACCACCGAACATCATTTCGTTGTGGCTGGAAGAGAACTTTGGGGTACCAATAGTCGCACACTATTTATATATTTGTTAACCTGTTGTTTCTATACTTTTTTTTTTAAAAAAGCTCTGCAGTTAAAATATATGAGGTCACTCTGAAAGATAAATAGAACTAATTTTAAGCTAATAAAGTTTTGTAAACATCGGATAATAATTTTGTCTAGTAATCTTATTAGCAAACAATATGAAGTCACTTTGAAATAATTTTGTCACCCTGAAAATTAGTTCCGACTTATGAGGCTAATAATGATAAAGAAGAAACTAATTTGATTAGCAAACATATGTGCTCATTGAAATAATTTTATCCAATACCATTCTTTAGGTGGTCATTTTGTTGTTTGTTCCAAACCATTATGTTTTCGATTCTGTCTTGTAAATCGTACAGGAAATATGGAATGTTTTCATTATTTATTAATGTAGCTTCTTAAACATAATCGTCCGTCATCTTTGATACATTTATGTGGAGAATTCCTGTGGGTGTGTATGGAAATTGAACATGTCGTCTGATGGTTTCATTTATTTGGTTTTTCCAGATAAATAGCATCCAAAAGTAATCGATTATCAGCTTCGTTTTACTTGCTGAATGTTTCGTATATGCATTTACGTATGTTATAAATTTTCAGTTGTGTATTCTTACAAGGTAGAGATATAAGCTTTATATCATCTTATCTATTCTTAGCTTGCAGGCATATATTAGGTGAGCGGTGGACTTCAAGAGAAGTCTATGATTTTTCGGAAGAGGGAAAATCTCAAGTGGAGAAGGGAATAAGTAGAAAAAGAAAATGGGGTTTTCAACTATGTGTCTATGGTTTGTCTGTTTTGTAAGTAACTTGTTAACGTAAAAATGTATAACATATTATGTGTGGACATGGAAAAGTTAATAAAACAGTATGTATGAAATACTAAGTTGTTTGAATGATATGCATGAATATTATGTTGTAATTTATATATTTGTTTGTGAGAATTTAGTATATTTATATGCGGATAAAAATGTTTAAATGTGTGTATACATGGGAAAAAGCTGAAATGATGGTATAAAAGGAAAAAAAAAGTAATACATTAATAATATAATTAATAGCGTTTTAAAAAAACTATTGAAAAAAAAATGCTATAGAAAGTGACACTAGAAATGTTATAGTATAACGAAAGAAACGCTATAGAAACATAAATACAAACGCTATAAGAAGTCATTATCGGATAATATATTTTATAGCGTTTTTGTTTTATAGCAAATAAAAATGCTATATAAAAGTCATCTTTCATAGCGCTTTTGTTTTCGCTATTCAAAGTAGAAGGTCTAAGATAGCATGTCGTTACATGGCGTTCTTTGAAACGCTATGTTAGGCTATAATAGCGTTTTTCAAATGCTATGAAAGCCTTATTTTGTTGTAGTGATTATTCATAACTAAGAAAAAGAGAACGTATGTTCCAGTGGAAGAAATTCAAGAGGCTTCCTCAGGAGGAAATCCCTCTATCTCAACCGAAAAGTGATGGATGGAGTGACGAAACAATTGGAATCTAGGCTGGAACGCCAAGAGAATTTGCTCAGAAGGCAAGAGGAAATGATGTCTAAGTTCCTCATCCAAATTAGACCGCAAGGAAGGCCTGGAGGTTAGGAAGGAACTGCTACAATTGGACCTAATGGGGTGACAACACTTATATTAGACTTGAAGGCAAACACCCCACAAAGCGTTCTGATTGATATCAATCTCGGTCCTCAAGTCGGTACTGACCTAGTACAAACTGCATGCAACCCCTTATGAAGCACTGAAATAACTTTCAACTTTGGATGGACTCAGAATTTGCACTACAAGAAAATTGATTTTTTATTGCAAAAATCAGTGGCGTTTATTCGCAAATGCAAGTAAAGGTGTTTTCACTCACAATATGAATGCGGCAAAAAATATTTCACTTTCTTGCTTAAGAAAAAATAGTCTGCGTGGTCCAAAATAAACGTAACCAGTTATTTTCTATTCCTCTCCCCTCATACTTAGAATTTTTTAGCCCTGGCTCTGTTTCCCCCAAATCGCTCTACTGAAGAAATTTCATCGTACCGGTTAACTTTCCTCATGTCATCGTAAACTCCATTGTACTCTACACAACAACGTCGCGGAAGCCAGCAAAATTCTCGTATCTTGCTAGGTCTCCATTATGGTATAGCTTATTAACCCTAATTACAATCGTTAACCCTAATTGCACTCGTTCGTTTATGTTGAATGCAGCTTCAAAGATAAAAGAGGTGAGAGGTCCTGAAACAATGCAATTGCGACTTGGAGTATGGAATGACACCACAGCTGAGCTAAGTATTTCTTTCTCGAATTTTGTTTTAATGTGCTTTTGATAACAAGATAGAAATATCCAGATTTACAAGCTTAGTTCTGGTTTGCTACAGTTGCCTTGTTTTTAAGTAGTCGACAATTTTGCTCTGACCAAACATGCCAAATTGTTGCTGTCAATCTTGCATCAATAATATTGTTTCCTCGCTTGCTGAATCTGTTAGGCCTTGTAATAATCTGTAAAATCTCTATTAATTTGAAACTATGAAAATTACTAAAATTGAAAAAGTTTAGACTTTAGAACAGAAAACCATACAGTCTTCGAGTATGCACGTTCGAAGAATAAATGATCTTTGGTTTCTTCAGCATCGTTACATAATTTACAATTAGATTGGATATTATAGTTCCACAACTTGATTCAGACCAAGGTATTTAGTTTGTTCAATAATGAAAACTGATGCACAAATATTTGGTCAGAGCGATTCCATATATGATGATACCAATATGATGCACAAATACCAATATTTGAAATCTTTGGTGCACAAATGCAATTCCATATATGATGATACCAATACACAAGGAGCTTTGACTCTAACACTATTCTAAGCTGATTTTAAGCTATATACTGATTATGAGAAGGCATCCACCACCAATAATCAGCTTACTATGTGCATCAATGTATATGTGCTCGATTGAATTTATAATACTAATAGGGAATAAAAAGAGTTGAAAGACCATGTCGACGTGAAATCATATCGGAAATTGTTTTGTTTCTCCCACCAAAGTCGTTGGCTGTTGCCATCCTAGTTTTTGTATTAATGATTCATCATGAAGCCAAGGGTCAAATCACACATTAGTATCTCTTCCATTTTCAATAAATTTATTTAGTAAGCCATTGTTATGACCTCTAGCTTTGACAAAATATGAAAAGGACAAAAACACATTAGTATTAATAAATGTATAAAAGAGTGAACGCCATTCACTACTACAAAAGTGGGCAAATTCGACACTAGTTTTATGTGGCCTTAAATCGAAAAAGCGTTGCATTTGCCCATTTTTTCAAATAGGCAACACCAGAGGGGCGTGGTATCCGCGGTCGTTGCCTTAACCCTCTAAGGCAACGCTTTTGCCCATCTACTGCCACAGAAAGAAAGTGTTGCATTATAGTTGTAATGCAACACTATTTGTACGTAATGCAACAATATTCAACGTTGCCTTAAGCATTAGCTTCCAGGTCACGATAGTGAGGCCACGTCAGTTTTCCATGTAAGTTGCATGTGTGTCACACGCCACATCATCTTTCCACGTCAGTTGCTTATGTGTCAGACGCCATATTAGCCGTCCACGTGTCGCACGCCACGTTAGCTGTGGGGACCACATGTCGTACCCCAGTGGAATTAATAATATTTTTTCAAATGCAACACCACTGCATAATGTAATGCAACACCATTATCTTGAAATGCAACATCAGAAAAAAAATCAAATGCAACAGTAAAGGCAAATGCTACATAAGAAGAAAGCAAATACAACGCTTTAATTAAAAATTCTACAGTACCAATTCTGTATATAAGAGTCTTATTAACAAATAACATCAAATCAGATACAACTAATACATCAATAACACAATTTCGGCTAAATACAACAAGAGCATAAGAGCTACATGCTTCTATCATAAACCTAAACTGTAATAACAAGCATCATCTGACAAACAATATCAGAACATCAACTCATCTCATCGCCTCAGCAAATCCGCATCCATCTCCTTGCCTTACATTCAAAACTATAATTACATACTGAACATAGCTATGTAGTGGAAAAAGATTTTTTTTTTTACCGTAGTGTGTGCAAATATTTCCACAGCAAATGGATCTCCCTTTTTGAAATACAAATGCAGTATATACAAATTCGAAGTAAACAAATCTAATAGTCCACTTATGTAAAACTGAGGGTACTATGGGAAGAAGAGTAATCTCCGCTGTCACAAAAGATGCCAGCATTAAATAATATGAGAGCAGAGTTAATAATAGAGTAGAGAGTTTAAACTCACAATGCAGCATGGCAAGAAGCTCGTGGTTGGAAAGCAAACATAGCTGCCATAAATCAAGGTCAGTCGGAACTTGAGACAAAGCATGGAGATGGGTCGGCAGCTTAAAAAATGAGATTCAACAGTCAGGTTAAATTTTCAAAGAAATTATTCATATATTTATATGCTTAATCCCTAAATTTACAAAGCATAACCTGCTTCAGATTAGAGACCAATTTATTTATGTAATGTTATCTCTAAAATTTAGCTATTATTTTAGGAAATTAAGTGAAAAAATATATTAACAGCTTGATATCAATAAATCAAAATTGTTTTGTGGCAGAAAGAATCATCATCGACATTTCCCTTTCAGCGAATGAAATAGCAATGAATTCAATAAATAGACACTAGTAAGATGTGTATGAAGGTAGAATTATGTGAGGTATATGATAAGATTAGTAGAGAGTTCACATATCAATCGAAATGATGTATGAGATTTTTGGAGAAATTTTCGCAGTTGATACATAAATATATACCCAACACCACATTTTCTATCATTTTAGAAGGCAGCCCAATAAGATTTTCAGTAGTAATAGATGTATAACATAAGGAGACCCATTATCATGGGGTCTCCCTTTCATTTTGGTATATCTATGGACGTCCTCATGATATTTTATGGACTTCCTCATAAGCCTAGAAAATAAAATGGATAACATTGACCTAATTTTTTCTGTTGAACCTTTCCTTGTCAATCTTATATACGCTGATGATATCTTAGTGTTTGCAAAACTTAACTCAAAAAACTACAACTATTGCAAATGACATTCTCAATATAATTTATAAGAAACAGTGCAGTGGTAAATCATTGAACAAATTAGTTGATATCACAATAACCACAATAATTTGGCATATCTCAATGGAACGTAATATGACAACATTTATATCAATTGAAACACCAACAGTTATTCGAACACAACAACTCGCTACTAACATTAGAGAAGAGGAGGATATAAGGGATAATGAACTTACGTCTGGGGAATTTGGCTTTCAATATCCCACAATGTCACATAATGACAGCTGGAGTAGAAGAGGTCAAGCTCGATAACTCATCAATAGTAATTCATGATGATGCTCGAATTTGACCAAAAGTTTGCATACTACTGCGACTCAACCCTCCTCTTTGCCTGTTGACAAATGAATAACAAATTTCTGCGATGAAATCGCCAGATTTGAAGGTGTATGTTAGTGAACACTTTAAAAGCGATGCTTAAATTATTTTGAATGAAGACTTCTATCCCAATTTCGATGTGGTTTTGGACATGTTATTCCTGATTAATGTCACACAGTAGAGTACTTAATGTGTTGGGTTGAAGCACATTGGTAATATAAATTACCTATTATTGCTGCAGTGGTTTGATTAGTTAGCAGAATTGAATATCTTATGAGCACATTTCAAATAAAGGGTATTAGTAATATGTTTCCAGTATGCTTGTTCTTGTTGTGACATAGAAGAGAAGGGCAATAAACATTTTCTTTCTCTACGACATAAATGTTGTCTGATTCGATTATATATTTAAGACATTAGAATATCAGCTCACACTAACATTAAACTTACAGCTGTATATTATATTCAATTTTAGTTACACCGAAGACCACACACTAACACAACCAAATTTTAGTACTTTGTACATCTGCATGTGCTAGCAAGTACATGCATGGTAAAACGCAGCATTTTGAGGTTCAGACCAACAGACCAATATGTTGATTTTCTAAGGAGTTAAAGGCAAGAGCAAGTCTAATTCTAATTCATTCGCAAGGGATCAAATCATGTTTTATACCAACAACTCTATCATTATTCATTCCTGATGTATTGTTTAATCATGTTAACCATTAAGTAATAGAAGAATTATCGAGGACTGCAAATTTAAACTTAATAGACTTAAGCACAATATAAATTCATACATTAAATATTAAATAGAAGTTTGTAGTACCGCACGGTTTTAGTTGCGGATCATAGTACCTGCACAATTTATAGTACCTGCATGGTTTCAACTTCACTTGAACCTGGTAACATGGTTTAATAGTCAGTTAAAGATTTCTTAATCAACTCATAGCTAACTATATTCAAGTAGACAACAAATTGTAGGTGAAGGTCTCCTTATGTTTAAAATACAAGTAAAATGAATGTTACTAGATTTGGTATTATTTAATTCTCAAACTTAACTCTTATATAGGTAGAACAACGACAACCACTAATTGAAAGACACCTCACAAACATCACTTACTCAAATTCAGTTATAGTTAGACTGACCCAATTTCGATTAAGCGGCAGCATGCACCAAAGCAAGGGTGATACAGGGCAAAGTTTTCTCAAAACAAATCTAACCAATGCCGATGGCATGTCTTCCTCTGGGAGCTACAGGCCATTTTCTGAGCTGAATTCACCATGTTCAGTGAAGGCACATTTTACAATTGCTTGAAGACAGTACCCTATAAAAAAAATACAATAATCTAGTATTTGCATGATATGGTTGGCATTAAAATTACTAAGAACAAAAATGCCTCACTTGCTAAGTTACTGACTGTATAACAGTGTTGTATACACAATTATATGATTTTTGTTTGATGATAACAAACAAGTATATATTATTTTAAATGTGTTTGTTATTGTACTGTTATATAACATCACATACATGAATATAATATTCATATTTAAATATAATACAACTGTACAGAATTTCATATATTCACACAGTATTTTATTTAAATAAAATATTATATTTCAACATTTAAACAGTACAAATTATATGACTCCACTATTTTTACACATTCGCCGATATTACACATGATATTGTACTTGTATATAAACTGAATACGTTAGACAAATTTGTTTGAACACAATAAAAATAATATTTTATATCAGTCAAATTTGTTTAGTACAAACATCAGTACTTTTCTCTCATTACATACACAGTTCCTCACTACAACACTCATACAGTCACTCAGTTATACAAACATTTTTTTTATTGACATAGACACATCACTCAATACAGACATTTTGATTTATACAATTAACTGTCTTCAGTTCTTTGCCTTCTGTCTTCACAGCATCCTTCAATCAGCCCAGTCTTCATACCTGTCATATACAGAAACACACACAATAATCTTGAATAGAAATAATTTCATATTCTAGCAAATATAATTTTTATTTTAAAAAATTATTTGCCTTAGAATTTGGGTGTGTTTCTCATCATTTTTCATGACTTGATCTAATATGTATATACGCACTGATCAACCTCAACATACTACACTGGTTTGTTGATCATAACCAATTGATTCTGAACAGCCATAACACAATGCAGCAGTCTGCTGATATATATAATATAAATTACACATGTACGATATACGTATACACACACTGTTGTGTATATATACACATATGTACAGGTGAACATGGTGAAGGCAATTTACGATCATAGTCGAGCACAAAGGTGAAGTAGCATTCAAATGGTGCATACACAACAGCAAGGTCACAAAGCATAGGGATGAAAGCCAAGTCAATACTCAAGTGGCAAGTGCACAACATTACAAGGGATATACATGCAAGCGGCTCAAAAAAAAAGAGAGAGAGAGAGAGAGTAAAAATGGAGCATGGTTCAAGTCAAACTGTCGTGTACAGCAACAAAGGAATTTCAGCTCAAACAGTGGAGCTCAACATGGAATCAAGCAAGCATATTTGGCAAAGGTTAAAAGGGACAAACAATTCTCTAACTTTCCATAATATAGCATGCAACAAATGGTGGCAAACAATCATGCAACAAGTTTACATGAAGTTGAGAAACTAATGGGAGTTTCAGTTATACATGCAAACGACAGATAGAAAAGTCGAGACAGTTTAAATTTCTTGCAGCCACAAATCTAAGCAGTTACATTCAAGGCAAGGCATCACAAAATCATCTTTGGATAAAAAAATTGGTTTAATGGCATTCCAAGAAATCAACATGCAAAGATAAATGGAAAGTTTTTTTTACTTAAGTGGTACAATCAGCATGGAAAGGAATAAATGGCATATATTCTTTAGCAAAAATTCATACCAAATCAAAGGAATGACTCATGGCAATTAATACTATTTAATTGTTTCCAAAAACTCAGCAAAATGTATGGTGCATCAAAACAAAACAGTGCATTCAAAAGAGTGCCAGTTTTCTTTATACAATCAAACAAAAGCAAGCCTACATTTGAATGATATTGGAAAAGAATTAATTCCATTTTTGCCGAGCATGGTTTCAAAGTGTTTTAACAAAGTGCAGAGTTTAAAACTTTTCCAGAAATTGCTCAAGACATTTTTGGCAATAGATTAAGTGCTAGAAATTTGTTTCCAGAAATATTCATACATGCATACAAAACAGAAGTGAATGCAAGGAAGTTTTTGAAAAGCAATCAATCAACAAAGAATGTAGTCAAGACATTTTTGAAAAAAAATGTTTCTGGTTTTGGCAAAGCATTAAAGGAATTTATTTTTTGCATTAAAACAAAATCCTTTTTGACAAGTGCTTAAAATGGGGTAAAATCAAATATAATCATTCCAGTGACAATTATGGAGTCACAAATTTATGTTTGACATGTTTGCATTTCTAATTTTACAGCAATCAAGGTCTCACAAGAAATCAATCACGCAACTCAGTCAAGGCAACATATATTTCAAGTTCACAAGGGTTTATGATATCAACTAGATTCATTATCATTCAAAGTCGAGCTAATCAAGGCAATCAATTTACAGAGCAATCAAAATAGGAAATCATGGCAACACAAAACAAATGCAATCAGGCCAAGCCATATATTGAAATCAGACAATTGAAGGATTATACAATCCTATATTAGCATCACCATTTCATCACAGGCAGATGTATCGAAATCAAAATTAACTTGAGAGAAAAAAAAAGTTTCAAATCAATTTTAACTTACAAGAGTTTTGACCAAGAGAAATCCCAAATCGATTAAAAGTGAATATCCAAGAGCAACAATCATCTGAGCATCTTTTTCTTTCCAGAACAATCATCAATCGATCGATTTGAGGATGAAGAAAACTCTAGATGTCGCCATTTGTTTTCTCCAGACAAAAGAGGAAAGTGATCGGGAGTATTGAAGAAAGGAGGGTGGAACCTTTTTCTTAAGTGGGCCAGTCATTTGTGTTTAAGTGATAAAGGGGAGACTTTATTTTTAATTAATCTTGGTTTTTAGAGTTTTTGTTTTATTGTTGTATTTTTATTTTCTTTCGAATCGTCCAAGTAGTTTCTAGAGCCTGTAAAATTCTAGGGGAATCCAGTTAGGGTGTTAACTGGCAGTTTACTAGCGTCTGTAAAACTAGGGGAAATCTGGTCTAGGGGATACAGACCAGTCTAGAGTTTTGAGCATAGGGTTAGAATAGGAGCGAGGGGTTTGCAAGTTTACATGGTCTTGTAAGTGGGATATGTTCTATCACCTAGTAGAAACTTTAGGAATGCAGTAGTAGGCAGAGTCTTGCCGAAGCTGGGTATCTCTGTGTGTTATTTCCTTTTTGCTTTTTATTTTTGCTGCATTCTGTGATCTGATTTTTTTATATCTCGCTTAATTTTCAATAAAACCTATTCACCCCCCTCTAGGGTTAATCTAGATCCAACAAGTGATATCAGAGCAGGTATTTTTTTTAACTCTAGAGTCATGGGTAACCCTTGTTGTCAGTCCATAGAGAGTCAGTCCAGTCGTATTCCATCTATTTTTAATGGCACAAATTTTTTAAATTGGAAATTAGAAATGAAATCCTATTTAAAATCTGTTGATATTAAATGTTGGAATAGTATTATAAATGGGTATGATATTGTAAATAGGGTTGATATTGAATTTAATTTACGCGCTACTCATATTTTATATTCTTATATTGATGATGTACAATATAGCCTTATTTCCCATTGTTTAACTACGCAGGAAATCTGGCTGACTCTCAACGTGCTGCATGGAAAAACTGACATGTAACAACCCGGAAAATGCGAGCCAGTTTAAATTTTTTATTTTGGCAATTTTAACGAATTTTGAATATTTAAAATAGATTATTTTAAATAAAATCGACGAGAAATTTATTTTGAATAGAATAGAACGTATATACGTATATATGTCATCGTTAGAATATAAATATTTATTTTATAATTATAAAAGGAATTGAAAATGGCGCGGTAGTTCGATAATTCGATTTCAAACTTCAATTGAACATACCAGGTGCAAAATAAACCGGATTTTAGTGAGACCAAAAATAATAGAATCTAATTGAGTATATCTTTCCAACGAATCAGAAAAATCAAGATTTCATAGTGGGAATCGAAAGATATGTCCAGTTGAAATTTTAGAATAGTCGCTATGGAATTTCGGCCCTTAAAAATAGCCATTTTGCAAACGACCTCGGATTTCGATGAAACCACTTTTGTTGGATCTGTGATGTCAAGTTATTGCTAGATTCCAATTTTCATAATTTTTCGAATCAATATGTGAGCGGGGCAAAGGAAAACGCGTTTGACCAGTTTTAGTTGATTTTAATCGACTGGAAAATGACCATTTTTCAAACGGTCTCAGAATTGGACGAAACTAGTTTTGTTAGGACCGTATCGTCAATACAAAGCTAGAAAATATTTTTCTGGAATTTTTCGAGTTAGTATGTGACCCCGGTAGATCGAAATGCGCGTTCAAATTTAATATATAGAGTTATATGTTGATTTTGACGAAAACCGATCGAAACGATCGAATCAGCTTGCGATACATACCCCATTGTGTTGGGGATGGGGGTAATTAGCTATGGACGACAGGCGGTGGGTTTTGTTTCGAGTTCGTCAATAAAAGTTGCTTTTTGGAGAATAAATAAAAAAAATTAATAAAACCCCTTGCCCCCCTTTCCTTATTCTCTTCCACGATCAGAAAAAAGAGAGAGAGAGAGGAGAGGGGGGAGCCGCCGCTCCTCCGACTAGGGCGCCGCCGCGCCTGGCGTGAGACCTCCCCCCTCCCCTCGCGCTCCGCCTTCCCCTTCTCTTCCTTATCCAGCCTCGCCTCCCCTTTCTTCCTCCGCTTCCTCCTCCCCTTCTTCTTCCTCCTCCGCAGCGCCCCCGACCCCACGACCTCCTCCTTCTTCCCCTTCCTCCGCGCTTCCTTCTTCCTCGATACCCCCCTACTGGCGTGCGACGCGACACCGCCCCCCCTGAAAACCCTGCGCCTTCGAATCGGCCTCCGCCTGACCACCACAGCCCCGCCACCGCACCAGAGCTCCAGCGACCCCTCCTCCAGTCCAAGACCAACGGTGCCTCACACCCCCCCATTCGCAGATAACAGTAAGTTTGTTTTTATCCATTTATTTTAATTCTTTTTCTTTTTTTTCTCTTTTTTATATATATTAAAACATTATTTTGAAAAATCTAGGATAGAAAACTATGTTTGATATTTTTAATTAAATAAAGATGATATTTTTAATTATAAAAGATGATATTTTTAATCAAAGGAAAAATAGATTTTCATGTTAATAAAAATATACTTTTTTTATATATAAAAGTAGCATTGAGTATAAGAATAACAATGTTTTGAAATAGGAAATAGAATTGTTTTTCAATATATAAATAACCTTGATTTTGAAAGAATAAAACTAGTATTTGATTTTGAAAAGAAAATACTTATAGATCGGTAAAAATATAATTTTTATATTATAGAAGGAGTTGGATTTTTGTTTATATATATAGTAATAAAAATATAATCTTTATTAGGAGTAGAGCAATATAAAAATATAATTTTTATTAGATGTGAAAATCAAAAATATAGTTTTTATAAGATAGAAGAAATAAAAACACGATTTTTATATATATGAAGAAGAAATAAAAATACGATTTTTATTTATTAGAAAGAAGTAATAAAAATATAATTTTTATTTTGAACAACGTGAAAAAGACTGCAGTAGAATTTCAAGCAACTTCAGTCGGTTCAGCAATTCAAAAGCAAAGCACGGCGGAGTGGAACCCTCTGTGAGAACTTCTCACTTTAAATCTTCTTTTCTAGTTAAAATATATACTAGGATGCAGACGGTGCTTAGTAGCACCCGACACCCGTCATCCACAGACCATGGATGGCTTGTATGTTTGATTGTTTGTTGTGATGAAAATTGATTATGTGACGTGAAATAAAATATTTATATAGTTAAAAATATTTTATCGTTAAAAATATTATTTTTAACGTGTGTGTGCGAATAAAATTATGTGTTTGTTGATTTGAAACCCCACACGGGTGTTGGGATGATATTTGAAGTCCACTCATCCCGATTGATTAATTGTATGTCGATCGATTGGTCGACTGGCTGTGTAAGCGTTAATTATTTATATTTAATGCTAATGCAGTTGTGTGGTGCACTTTGGATGATGGTTGATTATTTGTCAGTGCCATTATATACATGTGTTGTATGGAATCCATATAATTAACATTATATGGTAATTGATTGGGCCTCATTCCAATTGGGAAAATAAAGAATAGAATGAAGTATATATTAATGTGTTGAATATAATAAATTATCATGTGTTAAAAGAAATATTTTAACAATAAAATTTACATCTTTATCATATTTAAAAATCATTCTCTTACTACTTTACAGTTGGAGTCTGATTTGAAAATCAAACGATAGATACCATAATTTTATAAAATATATTAATAAACAAAAATAGTCATGTGTTGACAGTGCTCATGTGTTGAGAATATTCATGTGTTGAAAAAAATATATAGATTCATGTGTTGAATAGAATAAATATTCATTTGTTGAATAGAATAACGAATTTATTGAAAGATATAAAGCCGTGTTGATTAGAGTTGCGCCATTTTGACGTGAACGATATTTATATCGATTATATTTTTTATAATGAATATTAAAAGTGATTTCAAAATCGAATAGAAGTGAATTTGAATTGAAATCGAATAGAAGTGAATTTGAATTGAAATCGAATAGAAGTGAATTTGAATTGAAATCGAATAGAAGTGAATTTGAATTGAAATCGAATAGAAGTGAATTTGAATTGAAATCGAATAGAAGTGAATTTGAATTGAAATCGAATAGAAGTGAATTTGAATTGAAATCGAATAGAAGTGAATTTGAATTGAAATCGAATAGAAGTGAATTTGAATTGAAATCGAATAGAAATGAATTTGAATTGAAATCAATTTGAAACGAATTTAAAACGATTTACGTTTTAAAAGGAAATTGACGAAATATATAATATATATATTATATATAATGGCCTGAATAGAACGCGCCGCGCTGCGGCAGTTCGTGAATTTCGACCATTGACTTCGAATTGACGTTGCGGGAGATCCAACCGTCGGATTCTCCTGAAACCGGAACCGTTGGGTTCATATCGAAAAGAGATTTCCAATGAATATTAGAAATTTGAAATCTAACGGTTGGATTTGGAATTATGTCCAAATTAAATTTGAAAAAGGTCGCTGTAAGTGCAGTTCGATGGCCGTTGATGGAAATCGACTGTACGGGCCTTGATAAAATTATTAAAAATATCAATAATTTGTGTAAAATCATAAGAAATGATTTGGGAAAAATGGGGCTGAAAAAGTGAATATTTGAAAAGATAAAAATAGATTTTTATCGAAATGAACTAGTTTTGAACTAGAATTAAAATCAATTTATTTTTGAAATAAATAAATTGAATTTAAAAGTGGTTTTAAAAATAATCAGAATTTCCAATATGTGAATTGGGATGGATTTGAATCGAAATTATCTTCGGAATATTTCGATGTTGGATTTAGTGATTATACAGATATTGTTATGGGAATTTGAAAGATATATTTATATCGTTATTTCCAATACGATATTTGTTGGTTTCAGAATTTGATATTGAATATAAGCCGATATATTTTCTATTCAGAGCCTTGTATTTAATATCAAATGTGTTTTGGGTTTATCGTGAATCGTGTTTTAGATGACATTGGTTCTTTAACCCAGTTAAAGACAGGATATTGATTTTTGAAAAGATTAAAACTAAGTGGAATTTTAATGAATCTTTAATTAGATTGAAATGTGAATTGATAATTTAAATTATCAAATCTGAAAGGTGATCGAGAATGGAGTACCACCAGTTTTGCTCCAAAGCGATAGTTAAATCTTTAATTAGATTTGAACGTGAAATGGTAATTAATTTTACTGATTACACCGTGGTGTTAGATATGGAGTATTACCAGTTTTGCTCCATGGGATATATAGGTTGGGATTGGGAAATAAAATAAATAATTACTTCGGTGTGGTTCGCTAATCCCGACTAGTTTGAAATGATATCCAAAGGAAGATTAAAGAATAAATTTAGAAGAATTTATCTTTGATAAAATTAATGGGAACCTTTCCCTAAGAATGTGAAAATTTGAATAAAAGAATATTCTGAATTGGAATGAGGCGTTTGTTGTGTTTGTGTAACATTTGTTTATTATATACGTGGGTTATTCAGAAAGGCCAGGTTTATACCCATTCTGAATAATCGATTCGACGAGACGTCGAAGATGAAGACGGTGGTTGAAGACCGGAAGTCTTCACATCGTTTGGGTGATTACTGATGATCTTGATTGGGTTGTACACCCAAGAGGAGAGAAACAGTTGGTGATCATCCAGACGTACTTGGAGATCGATGGATATGCAAGGAAAGTGCCTCCGGTTTCGTTCAGACCCAGAACGAACTTGTAAATGGATTGTGTGTCTGACATTGGATTTTATTCTGTGTTGATTGATCTCTATTAAATGTACATCTGTTTGGCGGCGGAGAATTTATTCTCTTTCTTAACGCCCTTCTCTGAGACATACGAGCTCAGAGGTTGTATATCGATGGACATCAGTCGCATGGAGTGAACTGCCAGTGTGGCATGCGTAAGTGGCAATTGATCAAGGCTTCTGTTGAAAAGAAAAGTCTTGTGGTTGATGATCAAAGCACGGTCTATGTGGCGCAGCTTTGTGTATAGCGTGAATTCGCGAGCCTCACACCTCGGTATGAGTCAAAAACGGGATAGTGACTTCAGGGAGAGCACGACGTTTCTTTCTAGCTATGGGTGGTGTTAGTGCTTAAACTAGCTGACATTTATATACTTTTCACCTGTGTGGTTGTTGGATGAGGCGCCTCGGATATAGGTCTGTTAGGACCGGGAAACATGTGCTCAGGAATAACTAATCCTCAAAAGTAAGAGAGGACCGGCCCTGAAGATCCAAGGATCATAGTGGGGTCCTGAGACATTTGCTAGAGTGTCTCGAATCGGAGAGGAGCTTGCCCCTTGCCTTGGCTCATGACGGAAATCCAATTTCCAATACGTGATATTACAGTTTTATTTGTAGAACTAGTATGGCGACATGATATATGGTACCCATGCCATTTATGATTGATATTTATGATTGAAATTGTTTTGACACTATACACTTATAATAGTATCAAATGATTTGTTTTGACGTACCAAGCATGTTTGGCTATTAAAAGGGAAAACCCTATCCTCCGTCTTGCGTTGCATTGTGTGATGGGACCTGTGTCTTATAATAGCTTCATTTTTCTAAAAAGCATTGCGCTATTTTGTTATATGCACCAGTGTTCTTGGGAGGAAACCCGTTCGGTGTTATATGGCGTGGTCCCTTGAATTACTCTCTTTTAAAATAAAGATTAATAACTGTTTTAGTTCTCACACCAGTCACATGACTGACCTGGAGTTTATTGTTTTAACCTAAACTCTGGGTGCCCTTATTTTCTACACGGGCAGCTATTTGTTTTGGTTTTGCAGATTTATATTCACAGGATCCTGATTTACAGCTGGAATGATACTCGGAAAGCTCTGTATCCGTGTATTACTTCTAGTTGTGTTTTGTATTACTTTCCGCTGCAATGTACTTAAATGTAATTTATTGTAATCTCTGTTAATTATCGAATGTAATTTATTCATTTATACTCTGTATATTCTTGTAATCTGATGGAATTGTTGTAATATACAATGAAATGTTCTTCTGTCTGAGTTCTATTTTGTCTTGTCCTCAACGCAATCTGTGCTTTCCTTCACGGGGAAGTTCGGGTCGTCACAGTTGGTATCAGAGCTTTGGTTTACAGAGCTCGAGAACAAGACACATTAGAACCATACGAAAGAATTCATCAGATATTGGATTAGTAATATCCAATTAGAATGACTCGTTAGAGATAGGATCAGTAGAGTCTTAGAACGAGTGTGAAGAGTATATTTTTCAAATGAAAACAATTTTGTTTTGAAATTTAAATTGTTTTATATGTATTTGAATAATTTATTTATATTAATTTGGACAATCTAGTATATAAAGGTTTTGCATATACGCGTCATGAACGTATATTCGAAGTTTTAAATACTGGATAGTTATATAATCACATTCTAGACACCCGGGGATGATTCTGATGATGGTGCATCATCATCGGTATTCATATTCGAGTTTCGAAGGTGTGATATATATATTTCCATTAGACTGGTGTGAGAACCAAAACTCGATAGGTTTATTGTTGTGATTTGGCATCAAAACATGATTTTCTGTATATCTATCAAAATTATGAATTTGAAACGATAATCCACTAATTGATTGATGGTTGTGTTGTTTGTCTATTTGTTTGATATTTTGAACCATTAAGCCTAATTGAACCGAATATTGAATTGTATTGAAAATTGGTCGCATTTGCATGCATATACATGTACTTACATTGTACAGGTCATAGCAAGGAGGCTAGAGCAGAAGAATAAAATTGTTTGCCCGACAAATAGGTACATGTTTACCATAATTTACTGTTTTGTTTGGGTGATGATGATTTTATGAGCCGATTGGCTAGCCACTTGGCTTTTTCTTTTTCTTTTGAGTTGAAGAAGGCCAAGGGAGGCTATATGAAATATCCCGAAGTCCCCGGTGCAGGGGAGGTTATGGCGAAATTTTTCGGAAATTTAGGGTGTTAGCCAAATTTTGGAAAAATTTGAAAAGTTCTTAGAAACTGAAAAGTAGAAGAACTTCAGCCGTAGCGAAAATAATGGAGGTTGAGTTGGTTTTTAAAACAACTTTCGGCTTCGTTCCTTTTCGGGGACGAAAAGTTTTAAGTGGGGGAGATTGTAACAACCCGGAAAATGCGAGCTAGTTTAAAATTATTATTTTGGCAATTTTAACGAATTTTGAATATTTAAAATAGATTATTTTAAATAAAATCGATGGGAAATTTATTTTGAATAGAATAGAACGTATATACGTCATCGTTAGAATACAAATATTTATTTTATAATTATAAAAGGAATTGAAAATGGCGTGGTAGTTCGATAATTCGATTTCAAACTTCAATTGAACATACCGGGTGCAAAATAAACCAGATTTTAGTGAAACCAAAAATAATAGAATCTAATTGAGTATATCTTTCCAACGAATCAGAAAAATCAAGATTTCATAGCGGGAGTCGAAAGAAATGTCCAGTTGAAATTTTAGAATAGTCGCTATGGAATTTCGGCCCTTAAAAATAGCCATTTTGCAAACGACCTCGGATTTCGACGAAACCACTTTTGTTGGATCTGTGATGTCAAGTTATTGCTAGATTCCAATTTTCATAATTTTTCGAATCAATATGTGAGTGTGGCAAAGGAAAACGCGTTTGACCAGTTTTAGTTGATTTTAATCGACTGGAAAATGGCCATTTTTCAAACGGTCTCAGAATTGGACGAAACTAGTTTTGTTAGGACCGTATCGTCAATACGAAGCTAGAAAATATTTTTCTGGAATTTTTCGAGTTAGTATGTGCCCCCGGTAGATCGAAATGCGCGTTCAAATTTAATATATAGAGTTATATGTTGATTTTGACGAAAACCGATCGAAACGATCAAATCAGCTTGCGATACATACCCCATTGTGTTGGGGATGGGGGTAATTAGCTATGGACGACAGGCGGTGGGTTTCGTTTCGAGTTCGTCAATAAAAGTTGCTTTTTGGAGAATGAATAAAATAAAATAAAAAAATTTAATAAAACCCCTTGGCCCCCCCCTTTCCTTATTCTCTTCCACGATCAGAAAAGAGAGAGAGAGAGAGAGAGGAGAGGGAGGAGCCGCCGCTCCTCCGACTAGGGCGCCGCCGCGCCTTGCGTGAGACCTCCCCCCTCCCCTCGCGCTTCGCCTTCCCTTTCTCTTCCTCCTCCAGCCTCGCCTTCCCTTTCTTCCTCCGCTTCCTCCTCCCCTTCTTCTTCCTCCTCCGCAGCGCCCCCGACCCCACGACCTCCTCCTTCTTCCCCTTCCTCTGCGCCCCTTCTTCCTCGATACCCCCCTGCTGGCGTGCGACGCGACACCGCCCCCCCTTGAAAACCCTGTCCCTTCGAATCGGCCTCCGCCTGACCACCACAGCCCCGCCACCGCACTAGAGCTCCAACGACCCCTCCTCCAGTCCAAGACCGACGGTGCCTCACACCCCCCCCATTCGCAAATAACAGTAAGTTTGTTTTTATCCATTTATTTTAATTTTTTTTCTCTTTTTTATATATATTAAAACATTGTTTTGAAAAACCTAGGATAGAAAACTATGTTTTATATTTTTAATTAAAGAAAGATGATATTTTTAATTATAAAAGATGATATTTTTAATCAAAGGAAAAATAGTTTTTCATGTTAAGAAAAATATACCTTTTTTTATATATAAAAGTAGCATTGAGTATAAGAATAACAATGTTTTGAAATAGGAAATAGAATTGTTTTTCAATATATAAATAACCTTGATTTTGAAAGAATAAAACTAGTATTTGATTTTGAAAAGAAAATACTTATAGATCGGTAAAAATATAATTTTTATATTATAGAAGGAGTTGGATTTTTGTTTATATATATAGTAATAAAAATATAATCTTTATTAGGAGTAGAGCAATATAAAAATATAATTTTTATTAGATGTGAAAATCAAAAATATAGTTTTTATAAGATAGAAGAAATAAAAACACGATTTTTATATATATGAAGAAGAAATAAAAATACGATTTTTATTTATTAGAAAGAAGTAATAAAAATATAATTTTTATTTTGAACAACGTGAAAAAGACTGTAGTAGAATTTCAAGCAGCTTCAGTCGGTTCAGCAATTAAAAAGCAAAGCACGGCGGAGTGGAACCCTCTGTGAGAACTTCTCACTTTAAATCTTCTTTTCTAGTTAAAATATATACTAGGATGCAGACGGTGCTTAGTAGCACCCGACACCCGTCATCCACAGACCATGGATGGCTTGTATGTTTGATTGTTTGTTGTGATGAAAATTGATTGTGTGACATGAAATAAAATATTTATATAGTTAAAAATATTTTATCGTTAAAAATATTATTTTTAACATGTGTGTGCGAATAAAAGTATGTGTTTGTTGATTTGAAACCCCACACGAGTGTTGGGATGATATTTGAAGTCCACTCATCCCGATTGATTAATTGTATGTCGATCGATTGGTCGTTAGGCTGTGTAAGCGTTAATTATTTATATTTAATGTTTATGTAGTTGTGTGGTGCACTTTGGATGATGATTGATTATTTGTCAGTGCCATTATATACATGTGTTGCATGGAATCCATATAATTAACATTATATGGTAATTGATTGGGCCTCATTCCAATTGGGAAAATAAAGAATAGAATGAAGTATATATTCATGTGTTGAATATAATAAATTATCATGTGTTAAAAGAAATATTTTAACAATAAAATTTATATCTTTATCATATTTAAAAATCATTCACTTACTACTTTACAGTTGGAGTCTGATTTGAAAATCAAACGATAGATACCATAATTTTATAAAATATATTAATAAACAAAAATAGTCATGTGTTGACAGTGCTCATGTGTTGAGAATATTCAAGTGTTGAAAAAAAAATGTAGATTCATGTGTTGAATAGAATAAATATTCATTTGTTGAATAGAATAACGAATTTATTGAAAGATATAAAGCCGTGTTGATTAGAGTTGCGCCATTTTGACGTGAACGATATTTATGTCGATTATATTCGTTTTTATAATGAATATTGAAAAGAGATTTCAAAATCGAATAGAAGTGAATTTGAATTGAAATCGAATAGAAGTGAATTTGAATTGAAATCGAATAGAAATGAATTTGAATTGAAATCGAATAGAAGTGAATTTGAATTGAAATCGAATAGAAGTGAATTTGAATTGAAATCGAATAGAAATGAATTTGAATTGAAATCAATTTGAAACGAATTTAAAACGATTTATAAAATAAGTTTTAAAAGGAAATCGACGAAATATATATAATATATATATTATATATATAATATATATATTATATATATAATGGCCCGAATAGAACGCGCCGCGCTGCGGCAGTTCGTGAATTTCGACCATTGACTTCGAATTGACGTTGCGGGAGATCCGACCGTCGGATTCTCCTGAAACCGGAACCGTTGGGTTCATATCAAAAAGAGCTTTCCAATGAATATTAGAAATTTGAAATCTAACGGTTGGATTTGGAATTATGTCCAAATTAAATTTGAAAAAGGTCGCTGTAAGTGCAGTTCGATGGCCGTTGATGGAAATCGACTGTACGGGCCTTGATAAAATTATTAAAAATATCAATAATTTGTGTAAAATCATAAGAAATGATTTGGGAAAAATGGGGCTGAAAAAGTGAATATTTGAAAAGATAAAAATAGATTTTTATCAAAATGAACTAGTTTTGAACTAGAATTAAAATCAATTTATTTTTGAAATAAATAAATTGAATTTGAAAGTGGTTTTAAAAATAATCAGAATTTCCAATATGTGAATTGGGATGGATTTGAATCGAAACTATCTTCGGAATATTTCGATGTTGGATTTAGTGATTATACAGATATTGTTATGGGAATTTGAAAGATATATTTATATCGTTATTTCCAATACGATATTTGTTGGTTTCAGAATTTGATATTGAATATAAGCCGATATATTTTCTATTCAGAGCCTTGTATTTAATATCAAATGTGTTTTGGGTTTATCGTGAATCGTGTTTTAGATGACATTGGTTCTTTAACCCAGTTAAAGACAGGATATTGATTTTTGAAAAGATTAAAACTAAGTGGAATTTTAATGAATCTTTAATTAGATTGAAATGTGAATTGATAATTTAAATTATCAAATCTGAAAGGTGATCGAGAATGGAGTACCACCAGTTTTGCTCCAAAGCAATAGTTAAATCTTTAATTAGATTTGAACGTGAAATGGTGATTAATTTTACCGATTACACCGTGGTGTTAGATATGGAGTATTACCAGTTTTACTCCATGGGATATATAGGTTGGGATTGGGAAATAAAATAAATAATTACTTCGGTGTGGTTCGCTAATCCCGACTAGTTTGAAATGATATCCAAAGGAAGATTAAAGAATAAATTTAGAAGAATTTATCTTTGATAAAATTAATGGGAACCTTTCCCTAAGAATGTGAAAATTTGAATAAAAGAATATTCTGAATTGGAATGAGGCGTTTGTTGTGTTTGTGTAACATTTGTTTATTATATACGTGGGTTATTCAGAAAGGCCGGGTTTATACCCATTCTGAATAACCGATTCGACGAGACGTCGAAGATGAATACGGTGGTTGAAGACCGGAAGTCTTCACATCGTTTGGGTGATTAGTGATGATCTTGATTGGGCTGTACACCCAAGAGGAGAGAAATAGTTGGTGATCGTCCAGACGTACTTGGAGATCGATGGATATGCGAGGAAAGTGCCTCTGGTTTCGTTCAGACCCAGAATGAACTTGTAAATGGATTGTGTGTCTGACATTGGATTTTATTCTGTGTTGATTGATCTCTATTAAATGTGCCTCTGTTTGGCGGCGGAGAATTTATTCTCTTGCTTAACGCCCTTCTCTGAGACATACGAGCTCAGAGGTTGTATATCGATGGACATCAGTCCCATGGAGTGAATTGCCAGTGTGGCATGCGTAGGTGGCAATTGATCAAGGCTTCTGTTGAAAAGAAAAGTCTTGTGGTTGATGATCAAAGCACGGCCTGTGTGGTGCAGCTTTGTGTATAGCGTGAATTCGCGAGCCTCACACCTCGGTATGAGTCAAAAATGGGATAGTGACTGCAGGGAGAGCACGACGTTTCTTTCTAGCTATGGGTGGTGTCAGTGCTTAAACTGGCTGACATTTATATACTTTTCACCTGTGTGGTTGTTGGATGAGGCGCCTCGGATATAGGTCTGTTAGGACCGGGAAACGTGTGCTCAGGAATAACTAATCCTCAAAAGTAAGAGAGGACCGGCCCTGAAGATCCAAGGATCATAGTGGGGTCCTGAGACATTTGCTAGAGTGTCTCGAATCGGAGAGGAGCTTGCCCCTTGCCTCGGCTCATGACGGAAATCCAATTTCCAATACGTGATATTGCGGTTTTATTTGTAGAACTAGTATGGCGACATGATATATGGTACCCATGCCGTCTATGATTGATATTTATGATTGAAATTGTTTTGACACTATACACTTATAATAGTATCAAATGATTTGTTTTGACGTACCAAGCATGTTTGGCTATTATAAGGGAAAACACTATCCTCCGGCTTGCGTTGCATTGTTTGATGGGACCTGGGTCTTATAATAGCTTCATTTTTCTAAAAACCATTGCGCTGTTTTGTTATATGCACCAGGGTTCTTGGGAGGAAACCCATTCCATGTTATACGGCGTGGTCCCTTGAATTACTCTCTTTTAAAATAAAGATTAATAACTGTTTTAGTTCTCACACCAGTCACATGACTGACCTGGAGTTTATTGTTTTAACCTAAACTCTGGGTGCCCTTATTTTCTACACGGGCACCTAGTAGTTTTGGTTTTGTAGATTTATATTCACAGGATCCTGATTTACAGCTGGAACGATACTCGGAAAGCTCTGTATCCGTGTATTACTTCTAGTTGTGTTTTGTATTACTTTCCGCTGCAATGTACTTAAATGTAATTTATTGTAATCTCTGATAATTATCGAATGTAATTTATTCATTTATACTCTGTATATTCTTGTAATCTGATGGAATTGTTGTAATATACAATGAAATGTTCTTCTGTCTGAGTTCTATTTTGTCTTGTCCTCAACGCAATCCGTGCTTTCCTTCACGGGGAAGTTCGGGTCGTCACATAACTGCTCAAAACCACAGAAAGTCAACTCAACTTTAGATTTGTGCTTAACAGGTTGTATAGATGGAAATTCTGATGGAGACTCAATAGGAAATATTTCTTATAAATATTTAACTCATCGTTTAAATGGTTTAACTGAGTCTGTTGAGAATCTAAAATCTAAAAATAAATTTCTGAAATCAAAGAAGCTTGAGTTGATCTGCAAAATTAATCTTTTGGAATCAAAACTCAAAAACGTTAGGAAGTCTTCAAATTCTAATTGCAAAAATTGTTTAAATTTAAAAAATAATCTTGTTCGTCAAAATAAAAATATTCAAAAACTTGAGAATGAAATTCTTATTTGAAAAGAGAACAAGATAGAGCTTGAAAGCACAAACAATTATTTGCAAAAAGAATTTGAAAATTTTAAGACGATTGAAAATTCCAAATATATTTTTGTTGGAAAACAAAGCTTGTTGAAAACTGAGTCTATTCTGAATGAGCTAGAAAGTGAGATTGAAAAACTCAAGAAATTTGAATCTGAGAGTCGAAAACATTTTGAATTTGAAATTGCTAAGTCCCAAACCAAAATTAAATTGCTTAGTGATGAAAATTTGGTTTTGAAAACTGATTTTGAAAAGGGTAAGATCACTAAAAACCGTTGTTTAGATTTAATGAAAGAAAATGGTGATCTTAAGTTTAAAATTCAACAACTTGTGACAAATTTGGATAAATTTTCTAACGGTGAAAAATCTTTGAATATGTTGTTGAAAGACCAACTTTCTTCTGAAAATAAGCATGGTCTTGGTTTTGGGAAAATGATGTTTTTGGAAAACAAAATTCAAATGATCTGAAAAATCCCTCAAACTGCTTTGAAAATTTGAACTTTGAAAATTTTAAAGGATTTTTGAATCAAAATCGTGATGAGAAATCGTTTTATAATAATCCATCTAAACTATCCTGGATCCCAAAAAGAAATAAAACAAACTTCATTAAATTCAAACAGATTTGGGTTCCAAAGGGTACAAAGGTAAATTCAGATGGATTGTTATACAAACAGGTTTGGGTACCGAAAGATGTGAACACAAATGTGAGTGGTTTTACTACTTTTGTTAGACCACTAAATCCTCTTAACAGTTAGGTACCGAAGGAGCCTGAGGAACAACATTGCTAAAGAAAAACTGGATTCAAACTGCTACATATTACGGAATCATTCACAGTTCCTTAGCCACATCTGATGAGTTAGAGATTCTGGTTTACATTGATTTCAGGTATCATCTCTAAACTCATCTTTGTAAATATTTATTTCTTTTTGTGTATTCCTCCTTCTTCCCCTTCAGTTTTTTTTTCTGTTTTTGATTTATCACCGTCATATCATTGTAATTTCTTGGGCTTTCTTAACTTCCAATTGCAGTTCTCATGATCTTGTGGAAATTCTCTTTATTTGAATAGAACTCTGATGTTTGAATTATTTCCAGATCTTAAATTTAATCTTGTAAATATCTGCAATTGTTTTGAAGTTTATCTTTCTGATTTCTGAATTCATAACAGTGTTGATGTATTCTTGTCATATCTTGAACACTGTTAATTTGAATTCTAAATTTTTGAAGATCTGAAAAACAATTGAAATTTCACATAAATCTGTTGTTTTGAATTTCTTCTAATTCATTTTAGAAAAGCTTAAAATATTATACTCATTACAGCACTCTACTATTTATCAATTGTGATAATTTCATTGATTTTCAGATTGGCTTGGAAATTTTGAATGTCTTGAATCACATTGTTTACATCTTGAAATTCATTGTCATTCATGATCATCTGGCTTGTAATATTTGTTTGTTTGAGATCATTTGAAACTTTTGATATTTTGAATCTCACACACCTCTCAGATCTGAAATTATTAATTTTGTGTGATTGATTCATTGATCTCATGACTTACATTTATTCAAGTGATTTCGAATAAACCATTATTTTTGGATCATGAATTATTACTCAATCTTGATGTAAATTACTCTTGTGCTTGTCAGAGAAAATTGTGAAAAATTCTTTTGAAATACAGGTCATGAAACTTACTGTCATTTCATGATTATTTGATTTAAATATTTGTTTATTTAAAATCATTTGAAATTATTGATTTATTAAATCTCACAAAAATCTTGGAACTAAAATTTATAATCTGGTGTGACTGATTCATTGAATCTCGAGCTTTTCATATCCCTTCAAATGATTTAAAATAAACCATATATTTAATCTTGGATCATGAACCATTCTTCAACTGTCTGAAATATCTTTGAAACATCTCCTTGACAAGCCTACTTCGAAAATGATTTTTGTGCTACTCAGATATTGTTCTTGAAAATATTTTTTGGTGACTGCTTATTTTGGTATCAAATATATACCATGCTCTGATAGATGAAATTATTGTGCCTGATTTGTTAATTTTCTTCTTGGGCTTAATGTATGGTTTTTGCTGTCTGGAATATCCTTATTTGTCTCCAGTGTCTTGTTACAATCCTTATTAATAGAGACATCAAGTGATATCAGTTTAGAAGTGCTGATTTGTTTATTCTCATCATGTATATATTTCTTAATCCCTCATGTCTTGTATAGATCTTCATATCCCTCTTGTAATTGATTTTCAATTTTAAAATTATTAATTGATTATTCATTCAGAAATTGAAATCAATATCCAAATTGAACTGTATTTATAATTCATCAAAATTATTATCAGATTTTGAAATTGTGATGAATTTTGACTGCAATATATTTCACAACAAGAGGAGATTTTATTTAGATTTTCATGATGGTTGAACAATTATTATAATATCCTTGAAGTGGCAATTATTTCACGACCATCTTCATTATCTATCATCCTTCTGCCATCCATTATGATTTTATAATAATATGGAGAGTTAATATGTTTTAAAATCTTTTTGAATAAACGGTGGAAATATTTGTGATAGAAATGGGACTATGTTATTTTTCAGAATTAGTGACAATTGAAAATTTTCAATGATCTCGGTACAGTTGATCATATTTCATAATATAATTAATTTAGAAATTTATTTCACAGTCCATTTCTGTACCTACCCCATCTTCTATCATCCATATATTGGTTTTATATACCGAGGAGTTTTTTCTATTTTGAAGCTGAAAACGATAAATATATAATTAATACATAAGTGTGTCTCTAGCCTAATTTAAAAATCCAAGCTCTGGTCATGCATGGTTATGAGATAACTTATGATTTAAGCTGCAACTGGCCTCATTTAAAAATCCAAGACCTGGTTATACGTGGTCAGTGTGCTCTTAAATTAAAAGAAAAAGAAAATAATTTGAATAAATTTTTGTAATTCTCCTTGGTGTGTAAAACCAGCCTATCAATCTATCTTCTAATCTGTGAAATGTATTAATATTTTATGACGTATTATGATTTGTTGATTGATAGGTATTGGGATTTGAGATTATTCGATTTTGTCACTTAAATTGAATTATTAACTATTGTAATAACCCAGAAATCCGAGCCAAAATAAAATCAGTTGGTATCAGAGCATTGGTTTACAAAGCTCAGAGAACAAGACACATTAGAACCATACGAAAGCATTCATCAGAAACTAGATTAGTAATATCCAACGGGAATGACTCGTTAGAGATGGGATCAGTAGTATCCTAGAACGAGTGTGAAGAGTATATTTTTGGAAGTGAAAACAATTTTTGTTTTGAAAATTTAAATCAATTATTCGTATTTGATTATTTATTTATATTGATTTGGACAATCCAGTATATAAAGATTTGGCATATACGTCTGATCCACGGGTATTCAAATTTTTAATATAGTGGATAGATATAAAATCACACTGTAGTCGCTCGGGGATAATTCTGGTGATGTCGCGACATCATCAGTATTTGTGTTTGAGTTTCGAAGGTGTGATATTTATATATTTCCAATTGACTGGTGTGAGAACCAAAATTAGATAGGGCTTATTGTTGTGACTTGGCATCAAAAATGTGATTTTTTGACTATATATCAAAATTATGAATTTGAAAATCTAACCAACTAATTGATTGATGGTTGTGTTGTTTGATTATTGGTTGATTAATTAAAATTTGAACCATATAGCCAAATTGAACCAAATAGTGAATTGTATTGAAAATTAGTCGCATTCGCATGGATATACATGTACTTACATTGAACAGGTCATAGCAAGGAGACTAGAGCAGAAGAATAAAATTGTTTGCCCGACAAATAGGTACATGTTTATCATAATTTACTGTTTTGTTTGGGTGATGATGATTTTGTGAGCCGATTGACTAGCCGCTTTGCTTTTTCTTTTACTTTTGGATTGAAGAAGGCCATGGGAGGCTATATGAAATATCCCGAAGTCCCCGGTGCAGGGGAGGTTATGGCGAATTTTTTTGAAAATTTAGGGTATTAGCCAAATTTTTGAAAAAAATGAAAAGTTCTTAGAAACTGAAAAGTTGAAGAACTTAAGCCGTAGTAAAAATAATGGAAGTTAAGTTGATTTGTTAAACAACTTTCGGCTTCGTTCCTTTTCGGGGACGAAAAGTTTTAAGTGGGGGAGATTGTAATAACCCGGAAATCGGAGCCAATTTAAAATTTTTATTTTGGCAATTTTAGCAAATTTTGATTATTTAAAATGAATTATTTTAAATAATAACGATGAGAAATTTATTTTGAATAGAATTCGAACGTATATATTTATTTGAATCGTCATTAGAATATAAATATTTATTTATATTTATAAAAGGAATTGAAAATGGCGCGGTAGTTCGATAATTCGATTTCAAATTTCAAATGAATGTACAGGATTCAAAATAGACCGGATTTTAGTGAAACCAAAAATATTTGAATCTAATTGAGAATATCTTTCCAACGAATCCGGGAAATCAAAATTTCATAGCGGGAATCAAAAGTTACGTCCAGTTGAAATTTCAGAATAGTCGCTATGGAATTTCGGCCCTTGAAAATGACCATTTTGCAAACGACCTCGGATTTCGACGAAACCACTTTTGTTGGATCCGCGATGTCAAATTATTGCTAGGTTTCAAAATTCGTAATTTTTCGAACCAATATGTGAGCGTGGCAAAGGAAAACGCGTTTGACCAGTTTTAGTTGATTTTAATCGACTGGAAATTAGCCATTTTTCGAACGGTCTCAGAATTCGACGAAATTAGTTTTGTTAGGACCGTATCGTCAATACGAGGCTAGAAATATTTTTCTGGAATTTTTCGAGTTAGTATGTGACCCAGGTAAATTGAAATGTGCGTTCAAATTCAATATATAGAGTTATATGTTGATTTTGACGAAAACGGATCGAAACGATCGAATCAGCTTACGATACATATCCCAATGTGCTCGGAATGGGGGTATTACGCTATGGACGACAGTCGGCGGGTTTGATTTCGAGTCCGAACAAAAAAGTCAACCCCTTTTTAAATTAAAATATTAATATTAATATATACATATATATATTTAATAACACCCCCCCAATTCCTTTTCCCTCCTCTCTCTCTTACTTTTTCGATCAGAAAGAAAAAAAACCTAGCCTAATCGATCGCAACCCCCCCTAGGCGGCGCCGCCACCGCGATTTCCCCCTCCTTCTGCCAACGCGCTACCCCGCTCCTCCTGCCGACGCGCTAACCCCCTCTCCAGCTGAGCGACGCGCAACCCGCCCCCTCCCCCCCGAACCCTAGCCACCCACCTGAGCTTGACCTCGCCAACCCCTCTCCGCCCAATACACCGCAGCCCCCTTCCTTCTACGAAAAATCGAATTTAAGGTGCGTTCTTTTATTTTATTTACATTTATTTATTTTATTTTCAGTTTACTATATAGTAATCATGTTTAACAATCTGATTTTGAATAAAAAGATTATAATTTTTATAAGCTAGAAAGATTATATTTTTATTTAGAAAAAGGTTTCAGTTTTAAAAGAAATATGTGGAGTAGTAAAAATATGATCTTTAGTTGTAAATCTCATATATAAAAATATGATGTTGGATGAAGTAAAAAGAGGATTTTTATTTAGCTAAAAATATGATTTTTATATATTGATAGCGGTGTAAAAATAGTATTTTTATCTATATAATAGCAAAGTAAAAATTCGATTTTTTTATATTGAATAGCAGTGTAAAAATTCGAATTTTATATATTGAATAGCAAAGTAAAAATTCGATTTTTATATATTGAATAGCAAAGTAAAAATTCGATTTTTATATATTGAATAGCAAAGTAAAAATTCGATTTTTATATATTGAATAGCAAAGTGAAAATTCGATTTTTATATATTGAATAGCAAAGTAAAAATTCGATTTTTATATATTGAATAGCAAAGTAAAAATTCGATTTTTATATATTGAATAGCAAAGTAAAAATTCGACTTTTATATATTGAATAGCGAAGTAAAAATGTGATTTTTATATATGTAGTGATTACGGATGATGAAAGTAAGGAAAGAAAGAACGGCGAAGACTTCTATATTTGAAGTGTCGTGGAGTTGGGATAACTTTGGTGAAAACTTCTCACCTTTTAATTTTATTTTCTAGTTAAAATATATACTAGGATGCAGACGGTGTTTAGTAGCACCCGACACCCGTCGTCCACAGACCATGGACGACTTGTATGCTTGTTTGTTTGATTTTGATGTGTAGTTGATTGTGTGATGTGAAACGAAATAAAATATTTTATAGTGGAAAATATTATATAGTTAAAAATAGAATTTTTAACGTGTATATGAAATGAAATAAATTAATATAAACAAATCGGAGATTTGTTTATATACACTGATTTGATTGATATTGATTGAGACGATAAATTTTACACATCGCCCAACTGCACAAATAAAATCTGTGTTTGATTGTTTGAAACCCCACACGGGTATTGGATGATATATGACATACACTAATCCCAATAATTAGTTGTATGTCGATCGATTGATTGACAGACTGTTATAAGTGTTAAATATTTATATTTGATGCTTATATAGTGTAGAATGCACTTTGGATGATGGTTGATTATTCGTCAGTGTTGATATATACATGCGTCGTATGGAAATCCACAGAAATAAAATCTATGGTAATTGATTGGGCTTCATTCCAGTTTTGAACAGAAATATTTGAAAAAGAATATTCGAAAATAGAAATATATGAAGCCGTGTTGATTAGATTGACGCCATTTTGACGTGAATGACATTTATATCGATTTTATTCATTTTATAATGAATATCGGAAGTGATTTCAAAATCTGATATTTTGAAAAGAATTAGAATTCGAATTGAAATTGAATAGAAATGAACTCGAATTGAAATTGAAAAGAATTAGAATTCGAATTGAAATTGAATAGAAATGAATTCGAATTGAAATTGAATAGAAATGAATTCGAACTGAAATTGAATGGAATTGAAGACGAACTGAAATTGAACTAAAAATCGATTTGAATTGAAATCAATTTGAAATGAATTTAAATCGAATTTATAAGGAAAAAATTCAATTTTGATTTGAATTTGAAAAGAACTTGAAATCGTTTTGAAAACGAATTTAAAACGATTTATTTAATATGTTTTAAAAGGAAATCGACGAAGTATATATTATATATATTATATATATAATATAATGGCCTGAATAGAACGCGTCGCGCTGCGGCAGTACGTGAATTTCGACCATTGACTTCGAATTGACGTTGCGAGAGATCCGACCGTCGGATTCTCCTCAAATCGGAACCGTTGGGTTCGTATCGAAAAGAGCTTTCTAACGAATATTATAAATTAGAAATCTAACAGTTAGATTTGGAATTATGTCCAAATCAAATTTGGAAAAGGTCGCTGTAAGTGCAGTTCGATGGCCATTGATGGAAATCGACTGTACGGGCCTTGATAAAATTATTAAAAATATCAATAATTTTTGTAAAATCGTAAGAAATGATTTGTGAAGAATTGGGATGAAAAATTCCATATTTGAAAAGATAAAAATAGATTTTTATCGAAATGAACTAGTTTGAACTAGAATTAAAATCAATTTATTCTTGAAATAAATAAATTGGATTTGAAATAGTTTTAAAAATAACTGGAATTTCCAATAATTGAATTGGAGTGGATTTGAATCGAAATTGTCTTCGGAATATTTCGATGTTGGATTTCGTGATGATATAGATATTGTTATGGAAATTTGAAAGATATATTAATATCGTTATTTCCAATACGATATTTATTGGTTGTAGAATTTGATATTGAATATAAGCCGATATATTTTCTATTCAGAGCCTTGTATTTAATATCAAATGCGATTTGGGTTTGTCGTGAATGGTGTCTTCATTAACAATGTTCTTAAACCCAGTTGAGAAAAATGATTAAATCTTTCTATTTAGATTTAATGAAGTGTACCAATTAAATGGAATTTAATTGGAATTGAATTTGAATTGATTTTTGGGTTTATAGTGAACCGTGTTTCAAATGACATTGGTTCTTTAACCCAGTTAAAGACATGATATTGATTTCTGTAAATATTAAAACTAAGTGGGGTTTTAATGAATCTTTAATTAGATTGAAATGGTCGAGAATGGAGTATCACCAGTTTTGCTCCAGGCGATAGTTATATCTTTAATTAGATTTGAACGTGAAATGGTAATTGAATTTACCGATAACACCGTGGTGTTAGATATGAAGTATTACCAGTTTTACTTCATGGGATGAATAGGTGGGGATTGGGAAATAAAATAAATGATTACTCCGGTGTGGTTCGCTAATCCCGACTAGTTTGAATTGATATTCAAAGAAGATTAAAGAATAAATTTAAAGAAATTATCTTTGATAAAATTAATGGGAACTTTTCCCAAAGTATAAGAATATTTGAATAAAAGAATATTCTGAATTGGAATGAGGCGTATGTGGTGTTTGTGTAACACTTGTTTATTATATACGCAAGTTATTCAGAAAGACCGGGTTTATCCCATTCTGAATAACTGATTCGACGTGGTGTCGAGGATGAAGACGGTGGTCGAAGACCGGAGGTCTTCACGTTGTTTGGATAATTGCTGATGATCTTGATTGGGCCGTACACCCAATAGGAGGGAATCAGTTGGTGATCGTCCAGACGTACTTGGAGATCGATGGATATGCGGGGTACTAGGTGCCTCCGGTTTCGTTCAGACCCAGAACGAACTTGTAAATGGACCGTGTGTCTGACATTGGATTTTAGTCTGTGTGATTGATTTCTATTAAATATATATCTGTTTGGCGGTGGAGAATTTATTCTCTTGCTTAACGCCCTTCTCTGAGACGTACGAGCTCAGAGGTTATATATTGATGGATATCAAACGCATGGAGTGAATTGCCTGTGTGGCATGCCTAAGTGGCAATATGATCAAGGCTTCTATTGAAAAGCAGAGTCTTGTGGTTGATGATCAAAGCACGGCCTGTGGCATAGCTTTGTGTAGCGTGGATTCACGAGCCTCACACCCCGGTTGTGAACCAGAAACGGGAGAAGGATCCAGGGAGGGCATGCGTTTCTTTCTAGCTAGAAGTGGCGTCAGTGGTTTTACACGCCCTGACGAGTTTGACTTATGTGGTTGTTGCTGTTGCGAGGCGCCTCGGATATATCGGTCGATCCGGAACCGATGGAGTCATTTGTTGGCTCATTTACGCCCCATAGGGCGGGAAAACGCAGTGTTCAGGCATTTTAATCCACATCGATGGACCGGCCCTGAGGCTCCTAGGTGCAGTTGCGGCTGTAGCCTGAGACATGGTAGGCTAGATTGTCTCGAATCGGTAGAGGACGATCCCTGGCCTCGGTTCATAGATGGAAATCCTATTTTCAAATACGTGACTTTGCGTTTTTGATTGTAGAGCCTAGTATGGCGACATAGTGGGATGGGTCACTTATGCCGTTTATGATTGATACTTATGATTTGAAGTTGTTTTATACACTATACACTTATAGTAATAATAAAAGATGAAATTTAGCGTATCAAGCATTCTTTGGCTATTATAAGGTAAAACCCTATCCTCCGGTTTGTGTTGCATTGTGTGATGGGACCTGGGTCTTATAATAGCTTAATTTTTCTTTATTTAGCATTGCGCTGTTGTTATATGCACTGGTATTCTTGGGAGGAAACCCGTTCCGTGTTATACGGCGTGGTCCCTTGATTTACCTAACTTTATAATAAAGATTAATAACTGTTTTAGTTCTCACACCAGTCCCATGACTTACCTGGAGTTTATTGTTTTAACCTAAACTCTGGGTGCCCTTATTTTCGACACGGGCAGCTAGTAGTTTTGGTTTTGCAGATTTATATTCATAGGATCCTGATTTACAGCTGGAATGATATCCGGAAAGCTTTGTATCCGTATATCTCTTCTAGTTGTGTATTGTATTATTTTCCGCTGCTATGTAGTATTGTAATCTCTGATATTAGTGAATGTATGTTATTTGTTAATGCTCTGTATATTCTTGTATTTTGATGGAATAGTTGTAATATACAATGAAATGTTCTTCTGTCTGCGTTCTTTCGTGTTTTGTCTTCAACTCAATCCGAGCTTTCCTCACCGGGGAAGTTCGGGTCGTTTCAACTATAGTCCAAATCCATCACTGTTTTTGTGCTAAATTTTACAAAATACTTTTGAAAATAATTGGAAATCATATTGTTGTAACTCTCTCCATTTTATATAAAATTCACGTAAATCCATCATTCTCTACAATGTGAAATATACCACCAGTTCTTAGTTTATTATGATTTTTGTTTGACTGATTGAGATTTATGATGACCGTTCTTCCTCTTAAGCTGATATTGTATTTGTTAGTCATTTGTCATCTATATTTTAAATTCTATATCCTTTTGATGATAACAAAAGGGGGAGGATGGGTTGAGATTTTGATTTATGAGTGAATATTTTATAAATATTTTAATTTTGAAAATTCGTTCAATTTTCTTTCTTTTCACTCATGCACAATTATAGGGGGAGTTTAATTGTAGGGGAAGCATTCAAATAGGGGGAGTTTCACTATTCTTGAACAAACACATTTATTATATTCAAAATCTTTTTATTTGTTTGTCATCATCAAAAGGGGGAGATTGTTGTATATAACGGTGTTGTATAAACAATTATATGATTTTTGTTTGATGATAACAAACAAGTATATATTATTTTAAATGTGTTTGTTATTGTACTGTTATATAACATCACATACATGAATATAATATTCATATTTAAATATAATACAACTGTACAGAATTTCATATATTCACACAGTATTTTATTTAAATAAAATATTATATTTCAACATTTAAACAGTACAAATTATATGACTCCACTATTTTTACACATTCGCCGATATTACACATGATATTGTACTTGTATATAAACTGAATACATTAGACAAATTTGTTTGAACACAATAAAAATAATATTTTATTTCAGTCAAATTTGTTTAATACAAACATCAGTACTTTTCTCTCATTACATACACAGTTCCTCACTACAACACTCATACAGTCACTCAGTTATACAGACATTTTTTTATTGACACAGACTCATCACTCAATACAGACATTTTGATTTATACAATTAACTGTCTTCAGTTCTTTGCCTTCTGTCTTCACAGCATCCTTCAGTCAGTCCTGTCTTCATATCTGTCATATATAGAAACACACACAGTAATCTTGAACAGAAATAATTTCATATTCTAGCAAATATAATTTTTATTTTAAAAAATTATTTGCCTCATAATTTTGGTGTGTTTCTCATCATTTTTCATGACTTGATCTGATATGTATATATGCACTGACCAACCTCAACATACTACACTGGTTTGTTGATCAGAACCAATTGATTCTGAATAGCCACAACACAATGCAGCAGTCTGCTGATATATATAATATAAATTACACGTGTACGATATACGTATACACACACTGTTGTGTATATATACACATATGTACAGGTGAACATGGTGAAGGCAATTTACGATCATGGTCGAGCACAAAGGTGAAGTAACATTCAAATGGTGCATACACAACAACAAGGTCACAAAGCATAGGGATGAAAGCCAAGTCAATACTCAAGTGGCAAGTGCACAACATTACAAGGGAGTATACACGCAAGCAGCTCAAAAAAAAAAAAAAAAAAAAAAGAGAAAAAAAATGGAGCATGGTTCAAGTCAAATTGTCGTGTACAGCAACATAGGAATTTCAGCTCAAACAGTGGAGCTCAACATGGAATCAAGCAAGCATATTTAGCAAAGGTTAAAAGGGACAAACAATTCTCTAACTTTCCATAATATAGCATGCAATAAATGGTGGCAAACAATCATGCAACAAGTTTACATGAAGTGGAGAAACTAATGGGAGTTTCAGTTATACATGGAAACGACAAATAGAACAGTCGAGACAGTTTAAATTTCTTGCAGTCACAAATCTAAGCAGTTACATTCAAGGCAAGGCATCACAAAATCATCTTTGGATAAAAAAAAAATTGGTTTAATGGCATTCCAAGAAATCAACATGCAAAGAGGAATGGAAAGTTTTTTTTACTTAACTGGTTCAATCAGCATGGAAAAGAATAAATGGCATATATTCTTTGGCAAAAATTCATACCAAATCAAAGGAATGACTCATGGCAATTAATACTATTTAATTGTTTCTAAAAACTCAGAAAAATGTATGGTGCATCAAAACAAAACAGTGAATTCAAAAGAGAGCCAGTTTTCTTTATACAATCAAACGAAAGCAAGCCTACATTTGAGTGATATTGAAAAATAATTACTTCTATTTTTGCCGAGCATGGTTTCAAAGTGTTTTAAACTAGTATAATCGTACAACGGTGGGAAAATTGACCGTCTGAATATGTAATTTGAAAAATATTTTTCATTAAATCATTATAAATTTCAAAAAAGTTTTGTCTTATTTGAAAAATATTAAATAAAATACATAATTAACAGTTAAATGTTGAAAATGATATATTTTAATATGTATCTAATATTTAAACAAATGAAATGATCCTATGACTATGTAAACGTGTTTCTCCCTCTATTCGTATGCATCAAATATTTAAATATAAATGTGGTTGATATCATGGGTTGCAAATGGAGCTAAATAAGAGAATGTTATTGATCCTCTTCCCTCCGCCTCCCCAGTATACATGCACGTATCCCCACCACGCACGCATATATGTGTAGATGTGTGTGTGCACGCGCGCTCATACGAGGAGTGTTTTGTTCTATTCAACAGTGCAACTTCCCTAAATGTCCGCTTATTTTCACCACGTACTTTCATTTTACTCTCCTCGCACTAAATCTCTCTGACATATCTGCAATTATTGAGTAAAGTTGCTGTTTTAACTGCGTTTTTCTGAAAATGAACTATTTTTCATTTGTGTGAAATTTACATTAAATTTTTGATGATTTTTTTTTACAATAATGTAATATTGAATGAGTATAAATGTTAAATTTGAAATTTTGAAGCATTCGCAATTGTATAGAAGTGCGTGTTTATTCTACAAGTGTTAAAACGCGAGTTATTGGGTAACGCATGCGACCATTGGATTTTCCATAGTTACTTTGTTCTAAAAGACATTCTGACATGGTTACACAGGTTCTTCATTTCATCCTCATTTCTCACAACATCGCACAATCTTACAACAACCTACAACTAAGTTTTGAGACAAATATTGCAATCAATGATGAGCATTAGAGCATCTAAGTGATTAAAATTCATGTTTATCGTTTTAGAAATGACTCAGAACCAATCATCATCATTTGTCCATCTATTTTCTTTTAGAAAAGAAATGGTTAATATTAGAACTAACCATTACATATGCATTACCGAAACGTACATCAACTTTTTCAGCGGAAAATTGTTTGTACAGAAGCACACAAAGATTAAAAAAAAATAGTGGATCATATTTTTAGGACAAAAGAAACAAATATATGTAATCCTTACCTCAGCCTTGAAGTTTATTCTGTTTCTGGTTTTGCATGTCAAACATAATAACTAAAAGCTTAAAAATAATTATACTAATTTTTTCCCACAAAAATGGATATGATTGAATCCTTAAGGGAAGTGGAAGCATGCCCTTTAGGACTGGAGTGAACAACATCATTATCATAATTTCAGAAGATTGATCGCCATATTCAGCAAAATATAGTGGCCACCCAAACTTAATGCTTTCATCCACCATGGTCTTCTTTAGTAATTTCTGAAAATAGATTTTTTTTCAATCTTCTACTGTGCAACATGAAGAGAACAAAAAATAATCAACTTCGAATCCAAAACATAACATATTTTTAAATGATTCATCCAAAAATTAATTGGCACTTTTAAACAAAATTTATACACCTAATTTGATTGTCACATAAAAAGAGAGGTCAACAACAGAAACATATCCATCTCACTGGAAAAAAAAGGAACATAAATAAGTTGGAAACCACAATCAAACATTTGAGATCCCAATTTAGTAGCATCATCAACACCTTCAGAAGGATCATTTTAGTCTAACCATCACTGCATGCATCAAAATGAGTTCAGAGTTTAAATCTTTGTGACAGTATGCCAAAAATTGATATAAAATGGACTTTATATGCCTCATCAGACCAATGTTTATTTTATTTTGATATTTAAAGATATGTATAAATTAATTGCAGTAGAACTACCTAAAATTTCTCAAAGTTTGAGTTCCTCTCCCTTTTATTAGCTATAGATGCAATAAACTTAGCAAAAAAATTAGTCCCAATAGGATCAAAATCAGTAGTAAATTATTTCTCACAATACCATGGTCATCAATACTGCTTCTTTCTACTTTCCATTTACCTTTACCTATCCAGCCTAAATTAAGCAACCACCTCCGATGTTTACCATTTTCTTAAAAAGTAGTCAATATAATATACATTATTAATATAAATAATTCACATTTAAACAGTCAATCTAATATATATGACTGGGAATATAATGAGTAATTTATAGAAGTTAACTTTTTTTTGGAAAGAAACATGCACTAATTCTACAATTTATTGAAGGCACTTACTGCATATTAAGTTGCCTAATGCTAGTAAATTGCTGTCAAAAATGAATCATTTTCTTAATCTAAAAGTAGAATAAAAAAGTAATGACATAAAAAAAATGCAATCAAAAGCAAATAAAACAATTAGGAAAATTAATTTTTATTTACAAATTCCTACACTAATAATTTTCAATCATGGTAAATAGTTTGATTTTCAAACAACCACTCATTCGAACAACTGAGCCTATATAGAGTTTATCTTCGTCAATTTGAGGTTTTCGGCCTACGTTTACTTAATGATAGATCATTTATATTATTTAGAATATATACTATCAGATCACTTAAGTTATTGTCGATGGAGCATGAGTCCTTGTACAACATTGAAATTAAGATGATGGACAACCTTTAGAAAAAATGTATTATGATAGAAATCATGCATACGGTGCAATTAAAATTTAATCTGGAAATATTTTGAAACAGGAGGCTAAATTATACCTAAAATAATAAAATTAAGTAAAATAAGATGTACATTAATAACTTGTCCTATTAAGTGATCCTTAAGTATTCATGATAAGCTGATAATATATTAACATGAATGCTAAAATTCCTATATTTTTTGACAAATGTATGGTTTTCTAAATATGACAATAGTAATTTGTAATCACAGTTGATATTTCCATATAGAAAATAAACAGTAAATGCATTAGCATAAGTGTTAACACATAAATATTAGCAAGTGTTTAAAATTGAACATGGAATATTGTGAGAAATAAGTTAACAAAACAAGGAACTATTTTACCTTGCGACATTCTGTCATTGGTTCATCTGAATAAAATGGAGGATAACCCACAAGCATTTCATACATAATAGCACCTAATAACCACCTATTATAGAAAAAGTAGTAATATACACATATGCATAAAAATATACGAGGATGGTAGAAAAGGAAAAGACATTTATCAGTCACATCCCATTCCATAACCTTTCTTCAATAAGACTTCTTGAGCAATATAGTCAGGAGTACCAACTGTACTGTAAGCCTTGTAATTTTCAAGAGGAAAGTTAGATAAGAAATAAGCAAAGCTGAACCATAGCTTGATCAGTATGAAATATGGATCAATAAAAAGTGAATATTCGTCAACATAACAAAATATGTCAAAACATTACATGATATTAGGAGATGCGCTTAAAATAGTATATAATATATACATGGAAAACTATTATAAAATGATCTATACCAATGTTCTCCTATTCTTTTGCAAATGTTGCAGCTGTTCCTGATGTGAGCGCTTTGGTGCAGCCGTTTTCCCATCATATTGTAGAGCCCCACTACAGTTCTTACCTTGAGCTTCATGCAGGTTTGGAAAGTAACTATACTTTAATGGCTTGCATAATCCAAAATCAAATAGCATTAGATGCCTATATCTATCAAGTAATATATTATCTGGCTTGATGTCCCTGCACCATCACATAAGCACTATGTGTAAATGGAAATGAATAAAACAATAGAAGAATATCAATCTAATTACCACAGCCTACCTATGAATGTAATTGTGTTTGTGTATAGATTCAATGGCTAGAACTGACTCTCCAATCTAGAATGTGGCTTCTTCTCAGTTAACATAGCCTTTCGCATAAGCGGTGTCATCATATCCTCCACCAGGTAAGTACTCTATAATAAGATACAAAATTTGATTATCTTGGCAAGAACAGTAAAGCTTCACAATGCAAGTGCTATTAACTTTGGTAAGTAGATTTCTTTTGGCTCTAACATGTTCAACCTGACCCCTACATAATATTTCTGATTTCTTAAGTTTCTTCATCACATAATTACTAAAGTATGCATGGTAAGTAAAGGAGGCATTCGTCGTATGCATGGTGAGTAAAGGAGGCAGTCGACGTATGCATGGTAAGTAAATGAGGCAGTCGTCGTCGCCGAAAAATTACAATTAAGGCTTAAACATGTAAGCTAATTTGATAATTAAGAATTTCTACCATTGTATTTGAATAAATCACGCACATTCAAGTACATATATATTATACCATGAAATACACTACAAATTTTTTTTTTAAGTTTTCATAAGTTTTTGAGAAAGTGCAATTTATGGAATAGGAACAATGCATTGATGCTTAATTTAATTTAGGAAATTATCTAGTACGTATTAATGCAATTATCTTGGTGCTGTGGCTGTGCAACAATTTATTGTAATACTGACATAAACAAAATTACATCAATTTTTAAGTTGAATTCTATAGTAAAAGTGTAATGACCCGTATTTTAGAGATAGAATAATTAAGTTATTTAATTATTAAAAATATCGATTTAGGAAATATCGATAACTTGAATTAAATAATATTGAATATTTAATTAATAATTATAATATAATAATATATTATAATGTCGAAATAGTCAGAAATAGTTGAATTGTCAAATATTGTCTGAATTGGATAGTGTAAGAGTTTTGGTAGCGTTTAGATTTGAAATATAATAACGAATATATTTCATTTACAGCGTTTGAACGTATAATTTATATTATAATTAAAATCAAGCTCGAAATGATGCTGCAGTTCGTAAATTGGCGATTCGAACTTCAACTGGATATACAGAAGCCGTATTAAATCGGATTTCTGTGAAACAAGAAACGTTAGGAGCTGATGAAGTATATTTTTCTAGTGGAAGAGAAAAATCGGGATTTCGTCATGTAGATTTTGATTTATGTCCAAATCAAATTTCAGAAAAGTCGCTATGGAATTCCTTTATAATTTATATCGATTTATAAAAGGAATTTAAATAAAAATCGATTAACGAATTAACTCTGGTTTTCAAATATCAAGTTATAAATCCATACAGGATTATTCTGGGGCTGTATGGTATTCCACTATGAATATATACGATAATATAAATTTATTCATATTTAATTTAATTATATTTAAATATATTTATATATTTAAATGGGTCATCCTGAGCTTTAAAAATAGCCACTTTTGCAAACGAAGTCGGAATTCGACAAAACTAATTTTGTTGGATCCGCAATGTCAAATAGTTGTTAGATTTCAATTTCCATGATTTTTAGAGTCACTGTGTGGCCGTACGGATTTTTAGAGTGAAAACAGTCAGTATTTTGACAGTTAAAAATACGCTGTGTGAGCAAACTGAGTCGGAATTCGACGAAACCAGTTTCGTTGGGACCATAATATCGAACTCTACCAGTATGTCCAGTTTCGTGATTTTTGGGTATCGTATGTGACCATACGAATTTTTAGAAAGCAAAAATAGATAATAAAAACTAAAATATCTAGATATTTGTGTTCATTATAAATACCCCTATCCTAAGCCTTAAAACCTAATTTCATTTCCTCTTAAAGTCAACAGAAAACAAGCTGTCTCTGTTCTTTCTTCCAACGTAGAAAAATCCTCTTCAAAAATCAAAACAAAAATCAATTAAAATTCCATAAATCTCAAAGCCTGTGTCTTTGGATTCGCCAAGGGTTCCTCTTCAACTTGGGATGGTTTTTGCTGAACTCGAACTGGTTTTGACTCGCTGTATTTTAACAGTGTAAGGCCAGGGTTCGGAAGCAGGATACTGTGGAGGAGCCGGAGTCTTTGTGGTGGCTCGGTGGATGTAGCTGAGGGTCTGGCGATGTCGACGGTGAAGGGCATCTGGGGTTCGATCTCCCAAGTGGTGAGCTCGAGTGAAGATGAAGGAGGTTGTCTGGTAGTTAACGCGAAGGGGGTTGAATTGGTGATGGTTCTGTGCGAGATTGGTAAGAGAGTCGTGAGTTCCGGTTACAGCTACAGTCGCGAAGGGGATGTGATGGCCAGGTTGGGTTTATCGATGGGAAATTGGGGGAGAAAGGAAGAGCAGGAAAAGTGAAAGCAGAAGGGGGTGAGACGATTGTACAGTCGTGGAGGGTGATGGGTGTCGGCTGTGCTTGGAGCATGGAGACTGTCTTTTAACACAAGGAACAGTCGGTTTAATTCTCTGGAAGCTCGAAGGTTGGGAAGGGGGCTGATGGTGTTTTTACTGTGATCATGTAGTCGGTGTTCATGGCGGATTCAGGGTGGTGGCGGGGAGTTTGCAGTTGGAAAACAACATTGTATGGGAGCATAAAACATAGAAAATGGCTGTGAAAATCATGGAGTTATGTGAAGAATAAGGGGAAAAGGAAATGTATGGAGCAGGAGAGTTGGGGTTTTGGAAAATAAGGGTGAAGTTGTTTTGTTTAAGGATTGGAGTTCCGCAAATTTGCTGGAGTCGAATTCTTGTAGGGGAAGAAAGGCAAACAAAAGGGTCTGGGCTTTTTAAAGCATGATTGGGCTGTGAGGTATAAAAGGGGATCATGGGCTATTTCAAATCAAGAATGTACAAAAATCAGATCCGACAGGATCGTATAAACGACAGCTACAAATGGAACCGACTAGGAATGAACAGAAGCTAGTTACAATTTATATCGAAATAAATTGCCTGATCAAAATCGGCTACCGTAAATCGTTAGTTAACGATTACGGACAATGTGAGTAAAACTCACCAACTCTGAACAATTATATTTTCATAACGTACTTTTAGAACTGTTAGATATTGATTGACTGTTGTGTGTTGATTTGGTTGATTGAACTGCTAGTCAGTTAGTTGAAATTATATATATATATACAAATATATATATAAATCGTTAAATATATGTTGGTGTTGTTTATCATAACATTTCATTGAAATGAAATTGATGTATATTATACTGTGTAACATCTGTGGATACAGGGATACAGGTTGGAGGAATCCGACGGGATTCCTCAACATTTAATTTACCTTTTTCATATATTGTGCTATATGTTGTGCTATAAAATCTGTTGTTGATTTTGTATGTTAGAATGATATTGATCATTTGTTATTCGATATATTAAATATCATAAGAAACCGTGGGATGTAAAAAGGAATATTTCAATGTATGTTGAAACAAAGGAATTTTATAAAATCAACCGATTTTATAAAAAGGAAATAAATTTGAAAATAAAGCATTTATAAAATCATAGGATATTATAAAGGAGGATAATTGTTTAGAAAATAAATAGGATATTATAAAAAGGGAAACGTTGTTAAAAGGGAAAATCTTTGTAAATCAAATAAGTTATTCAATTAGAGTTATTCAATTAGAGTTAATCAGTTAGCGTTAATCAATTAGAGTTAATCAGTTAGAGTAAATCGATTAGAGTCAAATCGAACTAGAGTTATTCAAATAAAGTTAATCGTATATTAGTTATTCGAATAAGAGTTAATCAAATAGAGTTAAAACAATATTAGAAACTGACTAGAGATTAGTTAAGTCGAATGGTTTTCCGAGTGTGGATCTGATGTTGGTTTCGGCCTTCGGGGTTTATACTTAGAGAATTGTTCTCTTACTAGTTTACAGTTAGGGACTGACGGTTGTGGAAGAATAGTGATACGTGAATAAGCTATGGAAATGTTTTCCAGTGTTAATAACGTATATTTTCTAATCATAGAAAATAAGGAAATATATATATATATATATATATATATATATATATATATATGTGTGTGTTGGATGATTTGATCGATAATTCCATTTGGAATTAAGATCGTTGTGTGAACACCGACATATTTTCATTTGGTAGTTAAATCACCGACTATCAATGTTTTGACCATTTTAACGTTGTTAATATGGAGAGACCGGTTGGATTCTTATCCAAAGAACCACTCCGTATTGGCATAAGCGTTGTGAATCATATATGCTGAATATATTAAAGACGGAGTAAAGTGCAAGGGCTGTTGTATAAATCTTAGATAATAATGGACTAAGATGGATGTACTGAATAGTGCCTTCGGTTTCGTTCAATCCCAGAACAAACGTATATGGACGAGTGTCTGACAGAGTATTTTCAATGATCGAATATGATTGGGCTGTACAAATATATATGGTGGCAACGGATTTATTCCCTTAGCATAACATCCAGAATATTTGTGCAAATCAATTGGTGATTTAACGGATCTGACAATGTGGCATTCAAAGTGATCGTGTTATCAATGAATGGAAAGTAGTCGTAGCCTCTGGCCTCAAAAACCGGTAAATGACAAAAATCGGGCAGGCAGCATGGCTAAGTCGGTCGCTCCGAAGTAGGTGTATAATCACCTATCTAGAGAATATTCATTTGCTTCTTTAATCTATCAATGCTGTCCCATATATATATATATATATATATATATATATATATATATATATATATATATATACGGGAAATGGTTGCTGATCCCAACCGTTGGTGATGTACATTCGATACACTCAAGCGAAATGAGTGGTCGGTCATGTGTGGCTGAGTGGCAAGATATTCTTGTTGAACTCCAGTGTGTCGTTCCTAGAGTACACTGATCGGAAGATGGTTCCATACCTTGTCATAGTTGGAAATCCATTACCCAATACGTGCTTGCGGTTTTTGATGGTATACTATATATGTAGAACGTGAGATGAAAGCGTTTCTGCTAGATGATTATTATATTGTGGTTGATAGACATTATTATAATATCAAAAGGTTTTTGATATAAAGATATTTTGGATTCTCATAAGGGAAAAACCCGTTCCGTTATACGGCGTGGTCTTATGAGATATCGTTTACTTGTTCGGACTGTTTTAAACTGTTTTACTCATACCAGTCCCATGACTGACCCGGAGTTTATTTGTTTGTTTTACCTAAACTCTTGGGTGCCTAATTTTGTATGGGCAGTCAAGTAGTCGGGATTTTACAGATACACTTGGAGAGCTTGGAGCAGGAGGCTTCAAGATTCTATAGCTATTATTATTTCCGCTGTGTTGTAAGTGTTGTACTCTGATAAGTGCTATTGTATACATATACTGTTTGTATTTCAAAAGTTATGTTATATTTCATTCGTTCCGCTGTGAGATTCGTGTTTCCTCTGATGATGATGTTCTTCTTCTTCTTCTTCTATTCTATAAGTTTCTATCTTATCTATTCCCACCCTCTATCTTCTTTCTATTAGTTTCTTGAATTTCCAGTGCAATTTGGGGTTGGACTTGTGTTATTTGGTCAGCTCAAATTGGACCGGATTTTCGGGTCATTACAAAAAGAATGCTTTAAAACCCAAATTTGTTTACATGCTCTTGATATTACTTTGGCTATTTGATGACATGATTTCTCGTGTAGGGTTTAGTGAATGTTTCTCCGTGAAAACAGTGTACAGAGAAATGGTAGCTGCAACAAATGCCTTGAGGTTCAATTATAATTTGATGAACTAAAGTACCAACCGGAAGAAAAAAGTAGCATACCTAAGCTCATGTTATTTTGTGAACGAATTTTACATACTATTTGAAAGCACGAATGACTGAAAAAGATGCATCATGATATACAGTATTAAACTCATAGAACTTCATGAATTTATCATATTACTACCAGTTATAAAACTGGTAAACAAACCATTGTCGATTAGCTAAATAAAACCATACTGTTGCAGGTCAAACTACAATGCTAGTTTTCTATAAATTCGTCAAATAAGTTACCTCAATATACGTCTTGTAATGAATGTTAGTTTTCACATTAATATGTCAAAAAGTTACCACTTTTGGTTCAACATCAGCAGTTATTTCAGCTATAGTTTGTAAATAAAGCTATTTTTAATTAAAAAATCGAAATGAATCATTTGTCATGTACGAAAATTCTCAAATTATATGTCAAATATTAAGACAGCAGGCACAGGTTGTTCATACGTTTGGTAAGTATAAATTTTAACACCAAAATGAAGTCCTTCTAGATTTGTTTACATGGTCATTTTATGCATATCATACATCATGAAGTTTATAGTCAGAAATAAGAATAATACTTTAAACAACTATCATCCTTCGGTCTGCGGAAATATACACACACAAATTCATACAAAACAGAACAGTAAAAAACTAGCACCTGAAAACGAGAATTAGCATCTTTGGAGAGAATTTCTGGAGCTATAAGTGATAAAATATGATGGCAATCTGAATTATTTTACTCATTGTAATATCCGAAAATTTTAAACATTGTAATATCCTTCTTCCTTCGCTCTCTCATCATCGGTTTCTTCCTCCCCAATTCCCGTAACAGCCTCTCTGAACCTTCATTAGAAAATAAAATCAATCGAAATCTAGATCGAAATTGATTTTGAAATCAAAGTTAATGTTGATTTCTAAATCAATCTCTTACATTAGAAAATAAAATCAATCGATCAAAAAATGAATTGATTAAACCTAAAAAATGAATCGATGGAGGAGATCGATCAGGAGGTTGAGCGACTTAGGTTGAAAGGCAAATTTAAAATTTTAAGGAATGGTATTAGATGGTAGGGATATGAGATTGGTAGCGCTGAATTGGGAATTGAATGGGTAAGTTTTGAGAGGGATTGAAAAGGAGAAAGAATCGGAGTTGGAGCGAAAATTAAGGCAAAAATAATTGGCACAGACAATTTGATTTCGGCTCTTACAATAGGGAAATCTCCCTAACGGTCGGTTTGATAAGTGCAGAGTTTAAAACTTTTCCAGAAATTGCTCAAGACATTTTTGGCAATAGATTAAGTGCTAGAAATTTGTTTCCAGAAATATTCATACATGCATACAAAACAGAAGTGAATGCAAGAAAGTTTTTGAAAAGCAATCAATCAGCAAAGAATGTAGCAAGACATTTTTGAAAAAAAAAATGTTTCTGGTTTTGGCAAAGCATTAAAGGAATTTTATTTTTGTCATGAAAACAAAATCCTTTTTGACAAGTGCTTAAAATGGGGTAAAATCAAATATAATCATTCCAGTGACAATTATGGAATCACAAATTTATGTTTGGCATGTTTGCATTTCCAATTTTACAGCAATCAAGGTCTCACAAGAAATCAATCACGCAACTCAGTCAAGACAACATATATTTCAAGTTCACAAGGGTTCATGATATCAACTAGATTCATTATCATTCAAAGTCGAGCTAATCAAGGCAATCAATTTACAGAGCAATCAAAAGAGGAAATCATGGCAACACAAAACAAACGCAATCAGGCCAAGCCATATATTGAAATCAGAGCGCAATTGAAGAATTATACAATCCTATATTAGCATCACCATTTCATCACAGGCAGATGAATCGAAACCAAAATCAACTTGAGAGAAAAAAAGTTTCAAATCATTTTTAACTTACAAGAGTTTCGACCAAGAGAAATCCCAAATTGATCACAAGTGAATATCCAAGAGCAACAATCATCTGAGCATCCTTTTCTTTCCAGAACATTCATCAACCGATTGATTTGAGGATGAAGAAAAATCTAGACGCCGCCATTTGTTTTCTCCAGACAAAAGAGGAAAGTGATCGGGAGTATTGAAGAAAGGAGAGTGGAACCTTTTTCTTAAGTGGGCCGGTCATTTGTGTTTAAGTGATAAAGGGGATACTTTATTTTTAATTAATCTAGGTTTTTAGAGTTTTTGTTTTATTTTCTTTTGAATCGTCCAAGCAGTTTCTAGAGTTTGTAAAATTCTAGGGGAATCCAGTTAGGGTGTTAACTGGCAGTTTACTAGCATCTGTAAAACTAGGGGAAATCTGGTCTAGGGGATATAGACCAGCCTAGAGTTTTGAGCGTAGGGTTAGAATAGGAGCGAGGGGTTCGCAAGTTTACATGGTCTTGTTAGTGGGATCTGTTCTATCACCTAGTAGAAACTTTAGGAATGCAGCAGTAGGCAGAGTCTTGCAGAAGCTGCGTATCTCTGTGTGTTATTTCCTTTTTTCTTTTTATTTTTGCTGCATTCTGTGATCTGATTTTTTTATATCTCGCTTAATTTTCAATAAACCCTATTCAACCCCCCTCTAGGGTTAATCTAGATCCAACAACTGACTTTTTTCATACCTTAATTAACATATATTTACACAATCATTGGGTTTGTGATTAATGCTTTTCTATGCACCTTGATTCAGTATGTATTTACACAATCAAAACAAGATCGGATTCATATCAAATATAAAAAAATACACTTCATGTAGCATACACATTCAAATGCATGAAAATATACCTCTTCATAGGAATTTCATCTAACAATCTTCCATATAGCAAAGCAATTGTTTTGTGTCCCTATTTAGCAAAATAAAATGAATTATTAGGGGGGAAATCTAGGAGAGCTATGTGATTATGCAAAAGAGTTAAATGCTTAATATAAAACTCAGTTGATTTCTATAAAGTCATTCACAGAATTGAAGACCCTAGTGGCAATTTCTAGCATTTAATATTTGCACTCATGACAATTTCTGGCATTTAATACGAACTTGATTAATTTCTATGTTGTAAATAAATTAAACAATATATAGCTAAGCTTAAAATTCAAAACAAATACCAATTAAACTTGCTGCAAAAAATAAAATTGCTAGGCTAACATTCAATACCATAAGAACTTTATGGTTCAAAATTATCAATACAAGGTACTACCAAAGAACATCTAAATAGAAAATATGAATATTATAATTTGATTTTAAACTGCATCATGTTATGAAGAAATACAAGATACAAGGTATTACCAAAGAACTTGTACATCTCAAACTCACACTATAAAGCTTACAATCATATATCACTTCGCAGTGTTTATAAACAGAATTTTCTTTACATAATAACAAATTTGGCATTCGTAATTCCTATAACACATCACTTCATTATTCACCTGCTAATTCCTATATTCGCTATTTGGAGTGCCCATATGAATGAAAAATTTAACAAAGATGAAGTTTGGGGATCTCCTGGAAAAAACAACCAAGACTATAGATCAGAAAATCCCTCAAATTTTAACGCTGAAGCCAGTAATGGTTCTTTACCAGATCCTTTAACACTGGAAACAAGCCTATATATAAGAAAGACGATTTCTTTGACATAATCCCTTGCAACCGAGGAGGCTGGAATAGGAAAAATAGAATAACGACTTTCGATTCAGATTTAGCTCTGAAAAAACAAACTTATTCACTTGAAAAAAACGACTTTTGATCTTAGATTCAATTAGTATCAAATTGAACAAGAAATTACCCGACAATCAGACGATGCTCAAGTTGCACATGACAGGTTTGATTCAAAGGAAGCTTAGATTCATAGGACAATAGGGTTCAACCTAGAATTCGACAACGAGAACTTTGAAATTGGATTTGAGTTTGAAAATGGAAATTAGTATCGGGATTAAGACCGAATGAAGAAAAAGTTAGGGTTGTAAGAGAACAAAAACAAAGTATTTCGTGAAAGGGGAAAAGATCGCGCCAAAATTTCACATAAGGAAAGCAAGGATCGGTTTAAACCGTTAGATTTAATCATCATCTACGGTTTTGTATTTGTTTAAACTGATAACTGACCTGGATTGTATTTATGTAAAGCTACGCTTTGAACTAGTGTTGCAAGTCACAATACGACAATTCCAACCGCAATAGTGCATTCACGTCTAATGCAACAACATATGAATATTGTTGCGGAAGATCAAAGAAAGCATAGCTTTTTCCACACTTTTCATGCAACGCACACAAATTAGTGTCGAATATGCCCACCTTTATGGTAGTGATTTCAAGCCTACGGTACAAAAAGGTTAAAAGACAGTTAAAAGAAGCCGAGCTGCTTATATCACATTTGACTGATGTGAATAGTAGAATGAGTAGAAAGGTAGGAAAGCTTTCGTCGACATTAGTGTAAATGGATGAAATCGGAAATGCAAATGAGAGGAAGATATATGTTAGAGCAAGAGGAAAAGTTCCGATTTTTTTTAACCTTCTCCCTGTTGTATGGGTTCTGTATTTGGTTTCTTAGTTTTTATTTGATTGGAATAGACGAAGCTTTTATATTCGTTGTTGATCTTTCTCTGTAACATGGGTTATATATTTAGTTTCTCAGTATTAGTTTGACTAGAATAAACGGTGACAGTCTAAGCTCTTATGTTCCTAGTCGATCTTTGTATCTGTTATATTCGCTACGGGGTCATCGTGCTACTAAAAAATGGTAAAGCTCTAGTTGTTGTTTTTGCCTACGAAATGTTTTAAAATGTTCACTGTCTATACTTATTAGTCCTCTGTACACCCTAAACAAATGTTACTGAAGTTGAATTTTAGTACCGTCGAAAGTTAAATAACTACAGTTAATAAGCTTCCCAATTTAAGTTTTTCATACAAAAAATGCGATAATTTGATGTCTTCGTTTGACCTTTAGGCTTTTGCTACCCTCTTGATATAGTTACACTTCTCACATATAAAGAAGATGGCTAATTCTGTTTATTTACTGTAAATCCTACAAGGTTAAATTTTTGATAAAACCAGTAACAAAGTGTTTATTGATTTGTCTTTTCATAAATCTTGTAATATTTTTTTTAGCATTGATCACCATGTTGCAACTAGCTAATTTTAGACTTCTACCTGTTTTCTATGTTAGAATTTAGATCCAGAGAGAAGAGAGAGATACAACAATAAACAATTAGAAGACTACATCTTTATTGCATTACTGATTGATATTACAAAAGATGCTTTCTTACAATGCTAAACTTTGGCTCTACTTATAGATAAGAAAGGAATAATCTAGAATAGAATATTCTAGAGCATATTTAGGTCTATACCAAATATAGACCAAATTAATACAATCCTAATATAACCCATAATTAATGCAATCCAAATAAAAGGAAACATATTTTATTATTATCTCTAACATCCCCCCTCGAACTCACGATGTAGAAAATCGTGAGTTTGCCAAATAGGAGAGGCAAAGAAACTGCCAAATAGAAGTTTTCCAAAATAGAGGTTTGCCAAATAGAAGCTGCGAAGAAACTGCCAAATAGAAGTTTGCCAAAAAGTTGCTGCGGAGAAACTGCCAAATAGAAGTGCGACGACCCAAAACCCCGTACGACGGTGGCAAGGATAATCTTTGGAATATAACACATAAAAAAATAACAGCAGAATAGAAATATAAAATTACATCAGATAATGTACATCATATTACAGCGGAAATAATATGATCATCAGACTTACAGAGCATAATAGGATCACACTTAGTATAGAATACAGTTTCAGCATAATATAAAATGTCTGCAGCAGAATCAAACATAATATACATAATGAAGTCTGAACAGCATAATAGAAATGATAGAATCCATCTTCAACTCCATAGCTATCCAGAATGAGCCTGCTAAAACCTGAATACAAGGCTGCCCGTGTAGAAATGAGGGTACCCGAGTTTGCAAGTGAAACAAACTACGAGTCAGTCATGGGACTGGTATGAGAAATCTACTCAACTGTTTAAACAATTATAATATGTCAAATCATAGGACCACGCCGCTTTCGCGGAACGGGTTTACTCCCGTGATTGCCAGTGCATGAAATAAAGTAAATTATTTAAACAACGCAATGCTTTTTTGAAAAATGAAGCCATTATAAGACTCAAGTCCCATCACACAATGCAACGCACGCCGGAGATAGAGTTTTACCTTATAATGGCCAAAATATGCTTGATACGTATAAATCAAAATCATTTGATATTATTACTAGTGCATATATGTTTCAAAAACAATTTCAATCATAAGTATCAATCATAGACGACATGGGTACCATATATCAGGTTTCCATATATAGGTTTACAATCAAAACTAAACAATGTCGTATTGGAAGTTGGATTTCCATCATGAACCAAGGCAAGGGATCGTCCTTACCGCTTCGAGACTCTCTAGCCTGAGCGTCAGGACCAAGACTCAGGTGGGCCCTTGGAGCGACAGGGCCGGCCCACACGGAGTGGATTAAAATGCCTGAACACTGCGTTTCCCCGCCCTATGGGGCGTAAACTGGTCATATCCCGACTAAACCATCGACACTGTAGTGACCGATATAACCGAGGCGCCTCTTATTCCAACAACCACACAAGTGAAAATAATATAAATGTCAGGGCTTGCAAAATGCTGACACCACCTCTGGCTAGAAAAAAATGCATGTCCTCCCTGAGGTCCTCTCCCATTTCCGGTTCATACCGGGGTGTGAGGCTCGCGAATTAACATTATACACAAAGCTATGCTATATCAAAGTTGTGCTTTGATCATCAACCACAAGGCTCTGCTTTTCAACAAAAGCCTTGATCACCGCATCTCTGCATACTACATAGGCAATTCACGCCATGTAACTGACGTCTATCAATCACATAGAATGAAATCCAATGTCAGACACACATCCGTTTACAAGTTCATTCTGGGTCTGAACAAAACCAGAGGCACCTTATTCCTCATTCCACATGTCCAATGTAGAAGAGATGCCCTCGCACATCCGAACAATCAACAAGTACGTCCAGACCACTACCACTGTAATCTCGTCAAGGGAGCTACCCATCTCAAAGGCATCAGTAGTAATCTACACGATATGAAGGTCACCGGTCTTGCACCGTCTTCATATCTTCGACATTTATTCGTCGATCAATTATTTGAAATGAGAATTAACTTGGCCTTTTCAAATAATTCACGTATACTAGAATTTAAATCAATTCTTTCCATGGTTAAATTATTCGACATCCACATTTCAGTTATTTAATATAATTTTCATGTCAAACACATTCAACCATCAAATATCAAGCAAACCAAGTAAAATCGGTTTATTTCCATTCCATATCGCTTATAATATTTTATAACGATATCTCGCTATTTTTATTTATTTAAAAATAGCTCTATTTAATTAAACGACGTTTCAGATCGTGCTGTGGCACTGTTTTTCTTCAGATTTGTTTTACACATATCTGAAAATCTAACCGTTAGATCTTAACAAAATTTATATCGTTGGAAAGATCTCTCCAAAGTGAACGCAACGGTTCCGGTTTCGGGAAAATTCGACGGTCGGATCTCCCGGTATAATCGTTTAAAGTTACGATTTCAAAACGCAAACTGCCGCGCGCGATTCGATTAATTTTATTATATATATATAAATATAATTCATTTTGGCGCTGTTTTTATTGAGATTTGAATTAAACATTTCACACAATCCAACCGTTGGATCCTAATAAATTTTATATCGCTGGAAAGATTTTTCCAAGGCGAACCCAACAGTTTCAGTTTCGGGAAAAATCTGATAGTCGGATTTCTCGGTATAATCATTTAAAATTACGATTCCAAAACACGAACTGATGCTGCACGATTCGTTTTATTTTAATTTATATATATAAATATAATTCATTCGCCGATTTCTATATTGTTTTCCACTTCAAATATTTCACTAACGCCTTTAAATTTCCGAAAATTTCGCCATAACCTCCTTTGTATAGGAAGGGGTTTGGAAATTTATTGGGTCGTATTAGGAACCTAATAAATCCTAAAAAGCATACACATATTTTTAGTGATATACTCTTGTGTCCGTAGGGGAGTGTGTATAGATCATAACTCCAGAGAATAAATTCTCGTTACCCTATAAATAGTTTTTGTGCCTTAATGACCAGAGAGACGTGATTATTGTCAACTCCAGACCCGTGTGCGGTTTTTAATAATCTGGCAATTTACCGTTACATTTTTATATAGTCCATATCAGTCTTCGGTTCAACCTGAAATATAGTCATCGCCATACAAGCCTCTTGCTTGTATGGAAATCTTCAACCTCGTCACATAAGCTCCAAATGCTTATGTGGTATATGATAGAGTATGCTATCTTCTCGCAATATGCCATGTAGTGTAGTTCAAAATTAATTGTTACTATCCTATGGCGACGTTTATGATTTCACACAGAACAAACAGCACTCTGCATCCAATGGCATTCACAGGAGTTTATATAATAATAAAATTGTGCGGACAACTCATTAAGGCTTACCTATTTGTCGGGCACGCAAATATATTCTTTACTCAAAAGCTAATACATCCTCATGTTCAACATAGGTATATATATGCATAAATAAGCTAAAAATAATATTTCTAGCGAACAAATGTTTATTCCCACGCGCGGTTATTTTTAGCACTTCATACATTGTGTAAAAATGATATTTTTAGATAACAAAAATACGTTTCAACACATGTGTATTTTATATAGTTCACATACATGATAAAAATAATATTTATAGCATTCAAAATATTTATTCAACACATGAATGTTTTTAGCACTTCATATTCACAATAAAAACGTTAATTTTGTTGTTCAACCCTTTTATTCAACACATGAATATTTTTCAACACATGAATACTTCATATACTTCATACACATAATAAAAATGTGATTTTTATTATCTAAGCAATTATTTCTATCATAAATAAATTACCAACACATGAATATACTTCAACATATGAAAATAATTCAAACACATGAATATTTCTGAAAATTTCGACAGCATAACGGTAGGGGGTTTAAAACCGGCACCGCCCGAGTACGGCTCCTCGCACTACCTTAGGCCTTGCGGCGTTCCATAAGGGGCTTATTTCTGATCTAAGATCAATTTCATATCATAATGAAATTTTCCACAAACAATTCCAATTTCGTTTCAACCACAAACAATTATTTTCAACCACAATCCATCATTCTCAACCATTCGCAATATCAACAAATTTTCACGCCAATCACAATCAATTCATATCGTCCATGGTTTGTGGACGAGGGGAGTATATATATATACGTATATAAATATATTTCACTTCTATTTCAAAGCATATATTATTTATACAACGCATGTATAATTTATACATCGCTTATATAAATTATACAACGCCCATACATGAAGTATACAACGCATATATAATTTATACTTTGCTTATATAATTTATACAACGCATTTCCATTCCATATTTGAATTTAGAAGTCTCACATCGGTTTCCACTCCTTCAAAGACTGTAGGAAGCCCCAAAAGTTCTTCGGTCTCTTTTAGAATGTAGCGTATGGTGTCACGGTCCCGGTGTCTCCTATTTCACTGGATTTCGACAACATAGCAAAAGATATCATTTTTATTTGAAAATCAAACTTTGCAATGCTATAAAACGTTATAAATAGTTTAAAATATATAAACCATACCTTTCACGTTAGATTCAAACTAGGGTTTCAATTTATCGTTCAATCTGTGGCACATGAACAAGATCGAGTTGTACCACGAGGGAGAGCCTCGAGAGGCGCGCAGACCGGTGGTAGAGGCGTCGGACTCGAGCTGGGTATCGGGGAGAAAACTGGTGATGAACGCCGGCACTTCAGAGCGACGGATCTCGAGGACCAACGAGCGATACCAAGCGGAAGTGGTACGGATTTAAAGAGGAGGAGTTTTTCTTCAGAATTGTCTAAAGAAGCTTCGATTTTTGTTGAGAGGATCTAACGGAAACGAGGGGAGAAAGAATCTTCTACCGCTGCCGTTCGTTTTTGAGCTGTCGGGTTCCTAAAGATATTGACTAGGGTTTTGGATTGAATAATATATATATATATATTTAAATTATTTAATTTATTTAATTCTAAAAATGTTTGTTTTCACAACCGGACTCTAAATCAAACCCAAAGAGTGTCGCCCCTAGCTAAATACCCTCATCCCGGACACAATGGGATATGTTTCGTAAGCCCATTCGACTTCAGTCGGTTATTCTTCAAATTAAAATATAAAACATTCAAATTCTAATTTAAACGTACATTTTAATTTGTCGGGGACACATACTGATTCTAAAAATTCCCGAAAAATAAATCTAGCTATGTTGGGACGATACGGTCCCAACAGAACTGATTTTGTCTAATTTAGAGACCGTTTGAAAAATGGCCATTTTCTGGTCGATCCAATTCAAACTGAAATCACCAAACGCGTTTTACTTTGTCACGCTCACATATTAATTCCAAAATTATGGAATTTTAAACTTAGCAATAAATTGACATTCCGGATCCAACCAAAGTGGTTTCTTCGAAAACGGAGGTCGTTTGCAAAATTGCTATTTTAAGGGCTTTAATATTATTTAAAAATGGAATTTTTAAATTCTGACCAAATTTCTGTTCAAATTATTCAAAATAAAAAATTTTAATTGGCTCTGATTTTCTGGGTTGTTACAATCTACCCCACTTAAAACTTTTCATCCCCGAAAAGGAAACAACAGCAAAGTAGGAAACAAAACGGAAATGTAAAACATTGTAAATGTACCTTGCACTAGAGTTAGTCAGAGATGTCCACTCTGCAATTGGGACAAGCTTGCTTAATGCTCTTTTCAGTTTCCCAAGTACAGTCTCTAGGATCTCCACTCCACTGCACTTTAACTGAATGAACCTTCTTGTTCCTTAGCTCTTTAGTTTCTTTGCCAATAATCTTTATCGGCTCTCTCTTCACAGCCAATTCTGAAGTAATATTCAAGTCCTGTTGCGCTGCTTCTTCTACAACCAGATCTGGATCATGCACATGCTTTCGAAGTTGAGACACGTGAAACACATCATGTACTCCTGGCAACCAGTTAGGTAACTGAACCCTATACGCAAGAGTTCCAATTCGTTCAAGAATAGGAAAGGGACCAATAAATCTAGGCGCCAACTTCCCTGTTTTACCGAATCTGACTACTCCCCTCATTGGAGAAACTCTTAAATACACATAGCCACCAACAAAAAAAGCCAAATCTCTTCTTCTCGAATCCGTATAACTTTTCTGTCGGCTTTGAGCGGTTTGTAATCGTTTCTTAATGAAATCGACTTTGTCCGAAGCTTCACGAATCATATCGGGTCCCAATACTAGTCTATTGCCAGGTTCTACCCAACATGCGAGAGATCTGCACGGTCTACCGTACAAGGGTTCGAACGGTGACATTTTCAGGCTCGCTTGATAACTGTTGTTGTATGAGAATTCAGCTAAATGCAAGTGGTCTTCCCATGATCCGCCAAAATCTATAATACAAGCCTGCAGTAAATCTTCAAGTATACGGTTCACCCTCTCTGTTTGGCCATCTGTTTGAGGATGATATGCGGTACTTAGGTTTAGCTTTGTTCCCAATTCTATTTGGAATGCTTCCCAGAATTTACTAGCAAAAATCGGGTCTCTATCACTGACAATACTGATGGGGACTCCATGCAGTTTAACGATTTCTTTGAAATAAATCTATGCTAGACTTTGAGAAATTCTATTGGATCTGACAGGTATGCAATGGGCGGTCTTCGTGAAGCGATCTACGATCACCCAAATATTGTCATTTCCCTTCTTGGTTCGGGGCAAACCATCTATGAAGTCCATATAATTTTTTTCCCACTTCCAATTTGGAATTCCAACGGTTGCAATAATCCGGTGAGTTTCTGTTGATTGATCTTTACTTGTTGGCAAGTGGTACACCTGCTAACGTATAAGGAAATGTCTCTTTTCATAGATCTCCACCAGAAGGTGCATTTGATATTGTTATACATTTTACTCACTCCTGGATGGATACTAAGTTTGGATTTGTGACATTCATCCAGTACTTCTCTCTGGAGCTCAGAGAAGTTTGGAACACACATTCAGTGTTTTAACCTTAGTACCCCTTGGTTATCAACCTGGAAATTCGAGGGTTCGCCTTTCTGAATTCTTTCTATGATCCTCTGAATGAAGTGATCATCCTTCTGAAGAGCAGATATCTTGTCAATCAAGGAAGGCATAATAATTAGATTGGCGATGATCACATCCTTTCTGCTTAGCGCATCAGCCACCACATTGGCTTTCCCCGGAGTATACAAAATATCTAGATCATACACTGCAAGAAATTCTAACCAACTCTGTTGTCTTAAGTTCAAGTCTTTCTGGGTGAACAAATACTTCAAGGACTGATAATCTGTATATAATTCAAATTTCTCACCCAATAGATAGTGCCTCCATATTTTCATAGCAAACACGAGGGCTAACAATTCAAGATCATGAGTTGCATAATTCTTCTCATGCGGCTTCAACTGACGGCTAGCATAAGCGGCTAGTTGGCCTCTTTGCATTAATACCGCACCAAGACCTCCAATAGAAACATCCGTCCAGACCGTCAAATCTTGATTGCCATCGATAATCGTTAATACTGGAGCAGTTGTTAATTTTAATTTGAGCTATTGGAATGCTGTCTCACATTCTGAAGTCCAATTAAATCCTTGCATGCTTCTTTGTAAGCTTTGTCAATGAACCATATATCTTCAAAAAATCCTTAATGAATTTCCGATAATAACTAGCCAATCCTAGAAAACTTCGGACTTCTGTAGGTGTCCTAGGCTGCTTCCAATCTTAAATTGCTGTAATTTTGCTTGGATCTATAGAAATTCCTTCCTTTGATACTACGTGACCAAGGAACTTCACTTCATCTTGCCATAAGATACATTTGGAGAACTTAGCTTTCAAGACATTTTTTCTCAGAATCTCTAGCACTTGCTCTAAATATTTTTCATGCTCGCGCTCTATTTTAGAGAAGATTAGAATATCACCGATGAATGCCAGAACAAATTTATTTAAGACATCATGGAACACTCTGTTCATTAAATCGACGATGTATGCAGGAGCATTACATAAGCCGAACGACATTACTAACCACTCATAAAATAAGTCCGGACCTCTGAAAGCTGTCAAAGGAACACATTCTTCGGCAATTCTCAGTTGGTGGAAACCTATAGCTAGGTCCATTCTGGAAAATACTTGTGCTCCATTCAGTTGATCCAACAAATCATCAATGCGAGGTAAAGGATATTTATTCTTGAGCGTCTGCTTGTTGAGGTCTCGTTAATCAACACACAATCGGAGAGTACCGTCTGACTTAGGAACAAACACTACGGATGCACCCCAATTAGAGAAGCTAGGTCTGATCAGACCCTTCCATAGCAGTTGTCGAGTTTGATCACCCAACTCTTCTTTTTCTTTTAATGTCATCCTCCGAATTGGATGCACTATTGGTCTGGCATTTGGAATTAAATCGATCCTGAATTCAATTTCTCTTTTTGGGGGTAAGCTATCGACTTCTTCAAACACATCTGCATAATTTTTGACAACAGGAATAATTTCCATTGCGACCGGAATATTTTCTATGACGACAGGAATACTTTCTATTGGAGCAGGAGAAACATCAAGAGCAGACCAAAATTATTTTCTATCCGAATTCGGACCTTCGCATGGTATGGTTATATAGATCCTTAATTTATTCTTTTCCTTAACAACTCTCTCGGCGCATTTTATCTCAGCTTCGTATTTGGTTAACCAATCCAATCCTAAAATAAGATCAAATTCGGTAAAATTCATGATGATCGAGATGGTAGGGAACCGATAACAGGAAAAAGAGACAGGCACCCCACAAATCCAACTAAGATTGAGGGAACCCCCAATTGGATTATGGGCACTCATGGGTTCTTTGAGCTTTTTCAATTTTAAATCCAATTTCTTAACCACATTACTTGCAAATAAAGCTTCGTGATGCGCCTGTATCAAACAACACTTTAACTGCAATATTTTTGACAGTAAGCGCGCCTTCCAAAACATCTGGCCTTGCTTGACTGAATGAGGGTGCGGGAACTTCTTCCACTTCATTTACATGTACTACTTCAGACTTCTTTGATAGCTGGCAATTTTTCGCAATATGACCGGCCTGGTGGCACTTATGGCATCCTCTATTCTCTTGAAACTTCTTATTGGATTTAGATCCCAACTTTTTTCGTTTCTTCAAAGATTTGCAATTTATCGACAAATGTCCTTGCTTGTTGCAGTTAGAGAACGTGGCCGTCGTCACTGGTCCTTTCTCAGATTTAACCTTTTTCCTATTGACTTTAGGCTTCTTGTTGACCTTAGACGTCGTACTTTCCTCAGGCTGCGTACTTGCCTTTGGGCTATCAGCTTCAAACTTCCTTTTGTTGCTAGAACTGACTTCCTCTTCGTCCTCCAGAAGACCTTGCTTATCAAGATCCTCATACTATAGGCCATGTATATCATTTCAGGAAAAGGAAGATTCACATGTGCAGTTACACAAATTTTGTACCTTCTTTGAAGCCCGTTAATAAACCTCAGATCCTTCCTCTTCGAATTTTCAACTAACTCCGGGGCAAAACGAGATAGTTTACTGAATTTATCCTGATACTCCTGAATGGTTATATCTCCTTGTTCCAGATAGTAGAACTCATCATATAGCCAATCAGTTGCTTCTGGAGGAATGAATCTTTCTTTGAAAATTTCTTTAAATCTATCCCATGTAATATTACCTTCTGGATTATCCTTAGTAACCGTTTCCTACTAGAACAAAGCTTCGTCTTTGAGTGCCCAAGATGCCAGTATCTTTTCTGATCATCTCTCAACTGGAAACGTTCAAAAATTCTTTCAGCAGAACGCATCCATGCTTGTGTTTCAATAATAGATTCTTTGCTCAAGAATGGCACTCCACCCAGATTTCGATACTTCTTTAATAGATCTTCTAGATCTGGTTCTGTATTACTTCTATTTCTGCCACTCATTTTCTAGTATGTCTGAAAATAGCAGACAAAGAGTCAGGCCAATAGAAATGGTATTGTAAAGCATAGAGACATATATTTAAATGTATATGCATCTATTGGGGTGTATTTCATTCTGCTATACTCATTCTAGGACCTTACTAATCCTATCTGTAGTGAGTTGTTCGTCTAAGAACACTACTGGTTCTATTTCTGACGAGTTCGTTAACATGTTATATTCCCGAGCTAAGATTAACCAAAGCTCTAACACTAACTGCGACGACCCAAACCCCCATACGACGGTGGCAAGGATAATCTTTGGAAAATAACCCATAAACAAATAACAGCATAACATAAATTTAAAATTACACCAGATAATGTACATCATATTAGAGCGGAAATAATATAATCATCAGAGTTACACAGCATAATAGGATCATACTTAATACAGAATACAGTTTCAGCATAATATAAAATGTCTGCAGCGGAATCAAACACAATATACATAATGAATTCTGAAAACCATAATAGAAATGATAGAATCCATCTTCAACTCCATAGCTATCCTGAATGAGCCTGCTAAAACCTGAATACAAGGCAGCCCATGTAGAAATGAGGGCACCCGAGTTTGCAAGTGAAACAAACTACGAGCCAGTCATGGGACTGGTATGAGAAATCTACTCAACTGGTTAAACAATTATAATATGGCAAATCATAGGATCACGTCGCTTTCACAGAACGGGTTTACTCCCGTGATTGTCAGTGCATGAAATAAAGTAAATTATTTAAACAACGCAATGCTTTTTTGAAAAATTAAGCCATTATAAGACTCAAGTCCTATCACACAATGCAACGCATGCTGGAGGATAGAGTTTTACCTTATAATGGCCAAAATATGCTTGATACGTATAAATCAAAATCATTTGATATTATTTCTAGTGCATAAATGTTTCAAAAACAATTCCAATCATAATTATCAATCATAGACGGCAGGGGTACCATATATCATGTCGCCATATATAGGTTTACAATCAAAACCGCACAATGTCGTATTGGAAGTTGGATTTCCATCATGAACAAAGGCAAGGGATCGTCCTTACCTCTTCGAGACTTTCTAGCCCGAGCCTCAGGACCTAGACTCAGGTGGGCCCTTGGAGCGACAGGGCCGGTCCACATGGAGTGGATTAAAATGCCTGAACACTGCGTTTCCCCGCCCTATGGGGCGTAAACTGGTCATATCCAGACCAAACCATCGGCACCGTAGTGACCGGTATAACCGAGGCGCCTCGCATTCCAACAACCACACAGGTAAAAATAATATAAATGTCAGGGGTTTGCAAAACGCTGACACCACCTCTAGCTAGAAAGAAACGCATGTCCTCCCTGAGGTCCTATCTTGTTTCTGGTTCATACCGGGGTGTGAGGCTTGCGAATTAACGCTACACACAAATCTATGCTATATTAAAGTCGTGCTTTGATCATCAACCACAAGGCTCTGCTTTTCAACAAAAGCCTTGATCACCGCATCTCTGCATGCCACACAGGCAATTCACGCCATGCAACTGACGTCTATCAATCACACAGAATGAAATCCAATGTCAGACACACATCCATTTACAAGTTCATTCTGGGTCTGAACAAAACCGGAGGCACCTTATTCCTCATTCCACATGTCCAATGCAGAAGAGAGGCCCTCGCACATCCGAACAATCAACAAGTACGTCCAGACCACTACCATTGTAACCTCGTCAAGGGAGCTACCCATCTCAAAGGCATCAGTAGTAATCTACACGATGTGAAGATCACCGGTCTTGCACAGTCTTCGTATCTTCGACATTTATTCGTCAAGCAATTATTTGAAATGATAATTAACTCAGTCTTTTCAAATAATTCATGTATACTAGAATTTAAATCAATTCTTTCCATGGTTAAATTATTCGACATCCACATTTTAGTTCTTTAATATAATTTTCATGTCAAACACATTCAACCATCAAATATCAAGCAAACCAAGTAAAATCGGTTAATTTCCATTTCATATCGCTTATAATATTTTATAACGATATCTCGCTATTTTTATTTATTTAAAAATAGCTCTATTTAATTAAACGACGTTTCAGGTCGTGCCGTGGCACTAGCGCTGTTTTTCTTCAGATTTGTTTTACACATATTTGAAATTCTAACTGTTGGATCTTAACAAAATTTATATCGTTGGAAAGATCTCTCCAAAGCGAACCCAACGGATCCGGTTTCGGGAAAATCCGACAGTCGGATCTCCTGGTATAATCGTTTAAAGTTACGATTTCAAAACGCGAACTACCGCGCGCGATTCGATTAATTATATATATATATATATATATATATATAATTCATTCTGGCGCTGTTTTTATTCATATTTTAAATAAACATTTCACACAATCCAACCGTTGGATCCTAACAAATTTTATATCGCTGGAAAGATTTTTCCAAGGCGAACCCAACAGTTTCAGTTTCGGGAAAATCCGATGGTCAGATTTCTCGGTATAATCGTTTAAAATTACGATTCCAAAACACAAACTACAGCTGCGCGATTCATTTTATTTTAATATATATATATATATATATATATATATAATTCATTCAACGATTTCTATATCGTTTTTCACTTCTAATATTTCACTAACGCCTTTAAATTTCAGAAAATTTCGCCATAACCTCCTTTGTACGGGAAGGGGTTTGGAAATTTATTGGGCCGTATTACGCACCCAATAAATCCTAAAAAGCATACACATATTTTTAGTGATGTATTCTTGTGTCCACAAGGGATTGTGTATAGATCATAACTCCAGAGAATAAATTCTCGTCACCCTATAAATAGATTTTGTGCCTTAATGACTAGAGAGACGTGATTATTGTCAACTCCAGACCCGTGTGGGGTTTTTATTAATCTGGCAACTTACCGCTACATTTTTATATAGTCCATACCAGTCTTCGGTTCAACCTGAAATATAGTCATCGCCATACAAGCCTCTTGCTTGTATGAAAATCTTCAACCTCGTCACATAAGTTCCAAATGCTTATGTGGTATATGATAGAGTATGCTATCTTCTCGCAGTGATAGAGTATGCTATCTTCTCGCAGTATGCCGTGTAGTGTAGTTCAAAATTAATTGTTACTATCCTATGGCGACGTTTATGATTTCACACAGAACAACCAACACTCCGCATCCAATGACATTCACGGGAGTATATATAATAATAAAATTGCGCAAACAACTCATTAAGGCTTACCTATTTGTCGGGCACGCAAATATATTCTTTACTCAACACTTAAAACATCCTCCTGTTCAACATAGGAATATATATGCAGAACTCAGCAAAAAATAATATTTCTAGCGAACAATTGTTTATTTCCACTCACGATTATTTTTAACACTTCATACATTGTATAAAAATGATATTTTTAGCTAACAAAAATATGTTTCAACACATGTGTATTTTGTTTAGTTCACATACATGATAAAAATAATATTTATAGCATTCAAAATATTTATTCAGCACATGAATGTTTTTAACACTTCATTTTACAATAAAAATGTTAATTTTATTGTTCAATCCTTTTATTCAACACATGAATATTTCATATACTTCATACGCATAATAAAAATGTAATTTTTATTATCTAAGCAATTTATTTCTATCATAAATAAATTATCAACACATGAATATACTTCAACATATGAAAATAATTCAAACACATGAATATTTCTGAAAATTTCGACAGCATAACGGTAGGGGGTTTAAAACCGGCACTGTCCCGAGTACGACTCCTCGCGCTACCTTAGGCCTCGCGGCGTTTCATAAGGGGCTTATTTCTGATCCAAGATCAATTTCATATCATAATGAATTTTTCCACAAATAATTCCAATTTCTTTTCAACCACAAACAATCATTTTCAACCACAATCCATCATTCTCAACCATTCGCAATATCAACAAATTTTCACGCCAATCATAATCAATTCATATCGTCCATGGTTTGTGGACGAGAGGAGTATATATATGTATATAAATATATTTCACTTCCATTTCAAAGCATATATTATTTATACAGCGCATGTATAATTTATGCATCGCTTATATAACTTATTCGACGCCCATACATGAAGTATACAACGCATATATAATTTATACTTCGCTTATATAATTTATACAATGCATTTCCATTCCATATTTGAATTTAGAAGTCTCACATCGGTTTCCACTCCTTCAAAGATTGTAGGAAGCCCCAAAAATACTCCGGTCTCTTCTAGAATGTAGCGCATGGTGTCACGGTCCCGGTCTCTTGTTTCACTGGATTTCGACAACATAGCAAAAGGATTTGATTTTTATTTGAAAATCATGCAACGCTTTAAAACGTTATAAATTGTTTAAAATATATAAACCGTACCTTTCACGTTAGATTCAAACTAGGGTTTCAATTTATCGTTCAATCCGTGGCACATGAACAAGATTGAGTTGCACCACGAGGGAGAGCCTCGAGAGGCGCGCAGACAGGTGGTAGAGGCGTCAGACTCGAGCTGGGTATCGGGGAGAAAACTGGCGATGAACGCTGGCACTTCAGATCGACAGATCTCGAGGAACAACGAGCAATACCGAGCGGAAGTGGTACGGATTTAAAGAGGAGGAGATTCTCTTCAGAATTATCTAAAGAAGCTTCGATTTTTGTTGAGAGGATCAAACGGAAACGAGGGGAGAAAGAATCTGCTACCGCCGCCGTTCGTTTTTGAGCTATCGGGTCCTGAAGATAATGACTAGGGTTTTGGATTGAATAACATATATATTTAAATTATTTAATTTATTTTATTCTAAAAATGTTTGTTTTCACAACCGAACTCTAAATCAAACCCAACGAGTGTCGCCTCCAGCTAAATACCCCAATCCCGGACACAATGGGATATGTTTCGTAAGCCCATCGACTGTTATATTCAGTTATTCTTCAAATTAAAATATAAAACATTCAAATTCTGATTTGAACGTACATTTTAATTTGCCGGGGCCACATACTAGTTCTAAAAATTCTCGAAAAATAAATCTAGCTATGTTGGGACGATACAACCCCAACAAAACTGATTTCGTAGAATTTAGAGACCGTTTGAAAAATGACCATTTTCTGGTAGATCCAATTCAAAATAAAATCACCAAACGCGTTTTCCTTTGCCACGCTCACATATTAATTCCAAAAATTATGGAATTTTAAACTTAGCAATAAATTGACTTTCCGGATCCAACCAAAGTGGTTTCGTCGAAAACGGAGGTCGTTTGCAAAATTGCTATTTTTAAGGGCTTTAATATTATTTAAAAATGGAATTTTTAAATTCTGACCAAATTTCTGTTCAAATTATTCAAAATAAATTTTTTAAATTGGCTCTGATTTTTCGGGCTGTTACAAGAAGTTTGCCAAATAGAAGTTTGCCAAACAGAAGCTGTCAAATAGAAGTTTGCTAAATAGAGGTTTGCCAAATAGAGGCTGCGATGAAACTACCAAATAGAAGTTTGCCAAAAAGAAGCTGCGGAGAAACTGCCAAATAGAAGTTTGCCAAATAGAAGTTGCCAAATAGAAGTTTGCCAAATAGAAGCTGCGAAGTAGAAGTTTGCCAAATAGAAGCTGCCAAATAGAAGTTTGCCAAAATAGAGGTTGCCAAATAGAAGTTTGCCAAATAGAAGCTGCGAAATATAAGTTTTCCAAATAGAAGAGAAGAAACTACAAGTACTGCAGATGCAAAAGAAATTACAAGAAGAGGAGACAAAGGAGAAATTGCAAGTAGAAGAAGGGTTAATGAAATTACATGAAGAAGATACCAAGAAAATATTACAGGAGGAAGAAGCACTTATTGAATCCCTGGAGGAAGAGGCATCATTGAAGGAATTACAGGAGGAGGAAACCCAGAAGATTAACAATAAACAGAAATCAATAAGAAAATCCAAGAAGAAGAAGAAGAAGCATTGAAGGAATCTTATTACCACAAAACCATGCACCACAAAACCAAAACCAATGAAGTGAAGAAAGAGAGCGCCAAAGAGTCAAAGATGAAGATGTTGAAGAGCATACCAAAACAAATGAAGTGAAGAAAGAGAGCGCCAAAGAGTCAAAGATGAAGATGTTGAAGAGCATACCAAAACAAATAAATCAAACAACACTAGATCATTAACCAACTAAACACCCAGTCAGCAACCAATTGCATCACATCCTTCTTCTTTTTTTTATCGCCTACAAATCCAAAACTCCACCTAACAACAATCTCCCCAATCATCAGCCACAAATACAAACATCAACTTTTGTCCACATCTACTCTTCATCTAATCTACCAAAACAACTACTCAACAAACTTACAAACTCCTGCCTCCTCAAAACTTGCATCAACGCTCACATCCCCCTTACCAAAAACGCCACAACATCACCACATGAATATCCAACAAATTACAAAATCACTCAAGCAAACTTGACTCACCTTTCACCCACAATCACCAGAACCAAATTACAAAATCTTCAGCTACCTTTTTTTTGACGAATAGGAGATTGCAAGTGAGAAAACAAAACTGAAATGGGAAAGATTCAAAAGAATTAATTTAGGGCAGAACAAATACAAGAAGAATTTAGATATGAGACGGAGGAGGATAAAAGAAAATAATTACATGATACAAATTTGGATCTAAGAGATCTGAACATTAGAATGAAAAGACAAATACAAACAAAATGAAAAGATAATGAAAAAGACAACCAAAATAGATAAGACATGAATGAACCAGATCTGGAATCTAAAGTGAACCAGGAAAAGAAGAGCATTGAAGATCTAAGAATGACATTGAAAATCCATGTTGACATCAATCTAATACCAGTCACCAATAATTCCTAGCAACGCACTCTCTCTCTTTCTCTCTCTGTATAACCAAGCTCTGATACCATGTTAGGATTTCGATCCAGAGAGAAGAGAGAGATACAACAATAAACAATTAGAAGACCACATCTTTATTGCTTTACTGATTGATATTAAAAAAGATGCTTGCTTACAATGCTAAACATTGGCTCTACTTATAGATAAGAAAGGAATAATCTAGAATAGAATATTCTAGAGCATATTTGGGTCTATACCAAATATAGACAAAATTAATACAATCCTAATATAACTCATAATTAATGCAATCCAAATAAAAGGAAACATATTTTATTATTATCTCTAACATTCTATTGCATGGTTTTACAGTATGCTATCAAGTTGAAAAATACTATTCTCGTATTTTTGCAAAATCAATCGATCATTTGGATTTTCTAACAACTGCTTGTAGAGCTTGTCATTACTTTCTCATAAGTACTTATAGTTATAGATAGAGAAGTTCAGGTTTTATTCCATTTTTAAGGGTATTTTTAACCATTTTTAGCTTACATAAAAATTTATATAGGTCATTAACTGAATTATCTACCACCAAACTTGCTTCCACTATGTCATTGTAACCATACATATTGAATCACGTGTTATCATATTTAAATGGATGCTTCCTTCTGACCCCGATGAAGTAAGATTCAGTTGAAGTAAAATAGAACACTGATCACAAGTCGAGTGTGGAAGAAGAGTGATTGGCATTACAGTTATCATAATAAACAGTTCTTATTGTTTCAGTTTCCATTAATATTTGTTTATCCTCTGTTATCACATGTACTCCTGCATTAGTTTCATAACAAGTTATCTGTCTTGGAATACACTGACATTACAAATTAGTAAATTGTGTATATTATGTTTGTTATGTCATGCATGTATTCACTGGTTATTATGTTTCAGCATGCATCATATAAGCATTTTACAATGAATGTTCTCTTTTGTAAATCTGCTGTGTAAGCACTAGGGGTTTACTTAAATCACCTAGTATGCCAATTTCTCATTCTAATCTATATTTCACGGATGCTCAACTGTTTCACAACACAATAACAAGAATGTTTTAGAAATAAACTAGACGTGTGCAATGAAGCGCAATAAACAACCACTACATAGTCAATAGTTATCTAAGTTCACCCTAGATCCATTTTGAACTGGGTTTGGACTTCAGAATAATACATTCCCTGTTCCTCATAAGACCATCTCAAAACATATATTTTGTACAATTCTTTAATTTATAATCTAAAAAACATAAATCTATTTGCAACAGTATTATATTCTTCCTGTATTTGTTATGATATTCTTGCATCTGGAATCAAGCCTACGTTTATGTGTCATTTGTTTTTCAGATGGCACATCTGCACCCACAAAAGAAGATTTTGTGAGAAAAACAATGAAAACTAGAGCCACTGAAAGTTGCAGCGATGTATTAACCTTATGTCAAACTGGGGATGCTCAAACATCACCAATTGTTTATGGTGTGCAAACAGCGAAACAGTTTCTAATTACTACTCAGTTCTTCCAGAGGGTGGTATTGCGCTATTATTTTTATTTACAATATAAATTTATTTTTGTTTGTTATGTGCCATGAGTAAGTGCCAATGGAATTATTTTCTTCAGAACACAGTAAACAGTTGCAAAAATTTGTCGGTGACACACAGTTAGAAATTCAGAGATTTCAACTAGGAATTCGTGATATTCATTCAAAGCACCGGCCACTGGCGGAAAAGCTTCATTATAATCCTTATATGGCTGCGAAAAACATAGCCGAATGTAAATGATTGGCAAGTACAACTTTACACATGTTATTGAATACAGTAAGCCATTTTTATCACCAAACTCTTTATGTTTTTTATATTGGATAGTTCATATTATGGATGCCCTTAATGTTGCTTTCTAGTATATTATCTGGTGCATTTGTTAAGGTGATTTATCATCTGCTACTTAAGAGTTGGATGAAATCAATTGTAAAATAGCACATCTGAAGACGTAAAAAGATGTTGCAGCATTTCAGTCTCCGGTTCCTTTCCTATGTTTGGAAGTAAGCTGTTAGGCGGAGATAAGTTTAGAGACAATGAAACTAAATGGAAAGATTTGGAGTCCTCACAAAAAAATATGAAGGTACACATTTGTCAGGTTATTGTAATTTTCTTCTTTATTTTTGTGTTCTGATATCGACTGGCATGGAACTGAAAAGGAAAAGGAGGTTGTTTTATCACGGCGGATATCGACGATATGCAGGTGATAAATTCAATTCATTTGGTTTTGATAATGCCATAGAAAAAGAATTTTTTTTTACATATGATTAAATCTCATTTAATCTCAGGCATTGGCATGGAACTGGCAAGTCGGAGCAGTGCCAATGCACTAAGTGATAAACCAGTTGGTTTCTCTTGCTAGTTTAAATTTCTATATATTCTCTTGCTTGATCCATATTATAGCTAATTTGGTGGTGAATCAGAAAAAAATTGGTGGTGACACTCATTACAGGTTAGTAGTCATCTTTTGCTACAAAGTGTACAATGAATAGTGGTAATACTTTCACACCATTGAATTCACAGTGCCTTCATTAATTGTGTTTCTGTACGTGTATGCGCATATGTTTGAGTGTGCTCTTGCTAATTACTTGTTGGCCATCATCAATACCTTCTATGTATAATTAGTTGTTATACATTACTTATACATTTTTATGCCTATTGATATATTTGAGTCCAACTACTATTAACTTTGGTCTACACAGTTTAATGTTCGGGCCTGATATATGTGGCATCAAGACAAAGAATTATCCGATAAAGAAGGATCTGCAATGTGAGATAGCCAAATTAACACATGCCTACACATTTGTACTTAGGCCTGATGCCACATATGGTTTGATAGTCGATAATCGGGAAAGAGAATCTGGAAGCTTGTACACCAATTAGGACATTCTTCCACCACAAAAAATCGAAGATTTCAATGCTAAAAAGGTTGAAGCAACTCGCAGTTATCGTGTTAGCCATCCTTGGCTAAAAATACGAATGATTAAGTTGTTGACGACAAGTATCTTTTCTTTGTATTGACAGACTATAGATTGGGATGACAGAGAGTACATTGACGATCCTGACGCTATAAACCTGAGGTAATTTGATGTTGAGAATAAATTGATAAGTAACTTGAATATGAATTATATGCTAATTCTCAGCTAGTGCAGGGGTATGCACTTAGTGATAAACCAGTCGGATCAAATACTGAAAATGATGGAGTCGAATTCTCTATGTGTTAGTAGTATTCCGGATCGACCTTTGCGTATTGTAGCTAATTTGGAAGAGATTGAAAAGCTCAGGTAAGTTAGTGCTTTGTCTGTAACCTCAGGTAAGTTACCAGCTTATTCTGTTTTCTTTTATTGAAGTGTATGTGTTTCATAAAGAAAAAAAACAAGCATACGTTCTAGATCTAGCAGAAGCAACCAGGTATGAAAGCTATGAAACAAAACAAAATGCAAGCACTTAAAGCATCGGAGAAAAATACGCTGTCTCTTTTATCAAGATGTCATATTTGTAATGTCCCGTATTTTTGGTGGTCTAATATTTAATTTAATTTATTGTTTTAAATAATATATTTGGAATATTAATGGATTTTAATATTTAATTCGTTTGTTAAAACGAAGTTTAAACGTTAATTTATATATATAACTATAAACGAGCTGAAATGGCATGGCAGTTCGTAATATTGAGTTTTGAACTTTAATTGAATATATAAGATCTGATTTCAGCTGGATTTCTGTGAAACAAGAAACGTTGGAATTTAGTTGATTATAATTTTCATATGAAAGTGAAAAATCAGATTTTGTGTTATATATTGTTAGTTATGTCCAAATCAAATTTTAAAATAGTCGCTATGGAATTCGTTAATAAATGATAACGTTTATTATATAAATTAAATGGGATTTTGAATATAATTTGAATGTCGTTTAATCTGAATATTGAGTTTAAAATATATATTAGTTTATTTTAAAATTGTATGATATCTTATTTTGAGATATACGATAATAATAATTTATTATTATTTAAATCGAATTGTTTTGGATTTAATTATATTTTAGTGAAAATTAGGCTCACGTCCTTAAAAATAAAGTTAATTAGGCTCACATCCTCCCCTTTTGAAATATATAAATCTCATCCCTATTTTCAAAACGTAGCTTTAATATTTCCGTAAATGCCCTCATCCGATTTTTAGGGGTATCGATTGTTTATAGGTTCGTATTAGGTTTTATTTTTTACAGGAAAAAATAAATCTAATCCATGGCGGCGGCGGCTCCAGAAAAAAAACCCCAAATCGTGATCCTCACTTCCAGCAAACAACGACCGCCGCTCCAGCACCATCGATCAGCCCCCCTTCAGGCGACGCCGCTCCAGCACCAGGATCCGCCAAGGCACCGCTACCCACTGGCGTACCCCCACCTCCAGCAACCAGCGACGACCACCATCGACCAGCCTCCCTTCAGTCGAAAGCAGCAAACCGTCCACGGCAAACCCTCCGCCCTTTCCGGCTCCGGCGATCCAAAACCTAAAATTGTGTGAGTTTTTTTTCCTGTAAATTCTGATTTTATTTGTAGGATACGTATAAGGTTTTTATTATCATAAAAGTACGATTTTTCATATGATAAGGACCTGAAAAAACAAAAATTCATGAAACTGTTGTTAGAACTTGTGGATTTTTGCTGAAATTCTGATAAAAAGCTGCGGACAATTATGCATCTATTCTTAATATATGCATATCTGTATGTAATTTTTTATTAAACAATCAGAAAACATATTATTTTACAAATATATTCTTATTTCTATGCATATATGTAGAACACTTGCATATAAATATTCAGAAATTATTTTTACAGATGTTCCTTTTTTTTCCAAATGATTGAAATCTGCATATAATTGTTCAGAAATTACAAATATATTTATATTTCTATGCATATATGTGAGTTTTTTTCCTATATTTTATGATTTTATTTGCAGGATACATAAATGGTTTTTATTAGCATAAAAATATGATTTTTCATATGATAAGGACCTGAAAAAACATAAATTTATGAAACTATTGTTAGAATTTGTGGATTTTTGCTGAAATTCTGATAAAAAGTTTCGGAGAAATATGCATCTATTCCTAATATATGCATATCTGTATGCAATTTTTTATCAAACAATCAGAAAATCATATTTTTTTACAAATATATTCATATTTCTATGCATATATGTCGAATTCTTGCATATAAATATTCAAAAAATATTGTTATTTTGCTGAATTGTACGCATGTATTTATGTTAATCTGAAGCTGTTTTTGTAATTTAGGTTACTGCACAATAAGCTTATTAATGGTGACTTTCTTTTTTTTGATAACAGTGTTCCGGCGGATATTGGTGTAGTGGTGTTGTTGAAGCTTGGTCGGCCATCTTATTCCAAAAGATTGAAATCTGCAGTTGTTTCTACAGAGACGAGTAGATGTGGTTTGTGCAATAAGCTGGGTCTCAACAAAATTATTTGTTCTACAAAAGACCATTAGCTCTGCTTTGTAAATGTTCTGAAATTCTTGATTTAGTACATGTAAATGTGGTCTGTACTTATTTCTTGATGTAGTAAATGTAAATGTTAAGAATTTTTTCATGTAAGTATGCACATATTTCTGTTATTTGCATATGTATATGCATCTTGTTATAATTATATGTATTTATTTTGTTGTCATTTTTTTTGCTTCAGCAATTATGCAGTACAGTTCTGTATATGTATGCAATTATTTCGCTTAGTTGCATAAATGTATGCAATTTTATGCAATATTTGTATCTAAATGTCCAGTTTTTCGTAAAAATCAAAAAACTTGATTAAAAAAATTTAGTCACTACATTCAAGTAATAATTTATTTCTGTATAATATTAACGTATGCACATGTATGCAATTATTTCACTTAGTTGCATAAATGTATGCAATTTTACGTAATAACTATATCTAATTGTCTATTTTTTCGAAAAAATCAAAAAAAATAATTAAAAAAACGTTGTTGGACTGATCAACGGTTTTCCAGAATTGTAGGATTAGGTTTTGGGCGAGATTATAGGAGCAATAGACTGAGTAAATGAATTTTTTTCAGGTGTGTAAGGGTAGATCAGGAATTTTTTTAGCCGAAATTCAAAGATAGGGATGTATTCTATATTATTTTTATCACCGGGTTTTTTTTATATTTTGAAACTTAATAGGGACCTGTAAAAAACGCACCCTATATTTTATCGATATTATATAAGCTTTAAAAATAGTTTTCTTTTCAAACGACCTTCGTTTCCAACAAAACAAATTTTATTGGAATGCGTATCGCTAATTATTGCTAGAATTCTAGTTTGGAGTCAATTGGAGTTGTATTATCGGTGTGTGCAACTTAAAGGTGAACTGATAAATTAAAAATACGTCGTTGTGCAAACGGAGTCGGTTTTCAACGGAATTAATTTCATTGGGACCAGAATGTTGAGACGTAGCGGTGTGTCAAATTTCATTATGTTTGAAGCTCGCGTCTGGGGTATATATATATTAAACGGTTAATGATACATAACAGTTAGCGGCATGTAGTGGTTAACCGTATAAAACATATTATAATATGAAGCGTAATGCCTAAACTAAATTAGAATATATAAATTAGCACACCACTATCCTATCAACCTAATGCCTTCGCTATTAAGTATAAAGCATTTTTACGATACTAGCTAGCTGAAACGTACCCTAAATGAAATACACCATAAATGAAAATGTTTCCTCTTTGAGTTGAAAGGAACCACCTACCCAAATAGTTGCCTATCCTATAAATCAAAATGCGATGCACCCATTTGTTCTTCCTTCCTGATTAAGTATATAGCCATCCTAATTTCTATTTATTTAATTTTCTTCTTACCTTAGGCACATGGAATTGTATCCATCTGCACACCTACCCTATGAAGTTACTACGCTTGAATAAAAAAAGAGAGTACACTATCTATTTGCACATGCTACTAGCGTGTCACATACAACTCTCTAATCCTTTCAAATACAGCTGCATAATACTTATTCTTCTCTGGCAAGCTTAGTTTTCAAATCGAATTTCTTATTAGAGGAATGGGAACTCATGCCCCTTGAAATATATAGACACAACTACCCTATTTGAAGGGAAAGCACACTGCCATTCGAAACAGACTTCATCACATATGGCCATCCTATTCTAATTTCTCCTGCAGGCTAGCTTGTACGTTGACACAACTTCATCTCTGTCCCCAACCCGTGTTCGCCTATATATATATATATATATATATATATATATATATATATATATATATATATATATATATATATATATATATATATATATATATATATATATATCCTTTACCCCAGCAAACAAGAATGAGATCGGAACCCAAAATATATATAAACCGCCATCATATACATCATTAACGCAAGCTCCTTGTGAACAAAAGGAGAACTCCTTCCCATGAGTCAGGTGGCTCTTGAAGTCTGTGAACATGAGTTGAAAGGTAGAGGGAAACCATGGGGACTGTGGCTGTTCGGGGTTCAAGGAGAAGCTGGTCGCAGGGGTGGTGGCGGTCGCAGATGGGTCAGCTCATACTAGTGTACCATTCAGATGATCGGAGGCAGGGCTATCAACTGCGGTAGGGTGGCACTGGATCGCACGGGTGTGTACAACTCGGTTTTGGGGTGATGGGATTCGAAGAAGGAGGTGTTCAGCTGGTCCAGGTAGGGCGAGATGGCAGGTCGGAGTCTAGAAGAAGGCGAACTATTGTGTGGACGGTGAAGTGATTATACGACGGAAGTAGCAAAGGTGGAAAGTTGCGTGGGGTTTAATGTCTGAACAAAGAATAGTTAAGGAACGAATGTGGAAAGTTGCGTGGCTATTAGTGAAATACATTGGGTTGATGATTGTAAGAAGATTTCCAGGAAAAAAGTAAAAGTATTAACGTGTAGATGAAGGAGCAGGCGTTATTTTTGAGGCGCGGGTCTTTGTTTCGAATGAAGCAGTAGGATCAAGGATGCTGGGGGAGATTAATGAAACACAGTTGGCCTGATTTGTAATTAACGTAAATTGTTCTTAAATGGATTAGTTACCATTATAATTAAATCAAACATCATATTAACCTACATTGTTTTGTTGCAGCAGTGAGAAGAGCAGAATTGTCGGCTTCATTCTGGTTGTTTGAAATAGAGGTTGAGCCACTGTCGGTTTCACATCATGTTGATACTGGAACATGCGAAATACTGGAATGAAGAACGAGAGAGGAAAGATAGGGCGTGCAGTTTGAATGTTGAATGAAGACTTGTGGAGTTCTTGAAACGAAGCAGTTCACAATGGGGTAAAAGATTTGAACTGGGCTAATTTGTTTAAAACAATAATTAACCCAGTAAATGTTAAATTAAGATAAGTATTTAATTAAAATTCTCATTAACTTAAAACTTTAATGTTTTTCCATGAAACAGGAGAAAGCTTTGAGAACGAAGGATATACAGGAGTCTGTATTCTTTTACTTGGAGGTCGGAATTATTTCGGTGACTAACATAAGTAATCAACCAGATTTTATAATTAAGAAATTAGTTATCAATTAAATCACATGATTAAGGATTTATTGATTAATTTTATTATGGTTTGGAATGCAGGGACTGTGAGTGCTGAGACAATTCGAGCAAAGCCAAACATGAAGAATAGTGGATAGACAGAAGCAATATACGAAGAAAACCAAAGCTGTCGGCCTATTATTCTATGAACAAAGTAATTAATTATAATTAATCATTAATTAAGAAAACTAATTATTTTATCACATATATTTATAATGGTGTAACATTCACCCATATGATCAGAATTGGACGATTCAAGAGACGTTGGACCCGTCTCGACAAGCACTACACTATGGAACAGATCTGGACATGTCTAGAGTCAACATAATTTTTCAATTAAATTAAATGCTTATTTAATTTAATTTAATTGAAACGAGCGGTTTAAACAATGAACCAAACCAATGTGAGTTAAACTCACTAAATTACCCCACTTATATTTTATATAAGTTGGGTTTTTATAAATTGTGTGCTATGGTTGCTAATGGTTGATTGTTTGTTATTTATATATTTTGATTGAATTTCTGAAATTAAACGGTTGTTTAATTTCAGTGAAAAACCAAATTGTTATTTGAACGATTGATCCCAATTAAGGTAACTTACCTTATTGGTCACGTTTATAAATAATCGTATTTAAATTAATGAATTGTTTGAATTGTTATGGTTGGATGAAATAAATTGGTTGATAATGAATTATCGTTATTGACTGTTATGAAGACCATTATTTGAATTAAATGATTATATCTGAGATAACATATTTAATGCAGGGAAGAACAGGTTGGAGGGATCCAACGGGATTCCTCAAATTTATTTAATGATATTTATTTTCATATTATCATTATATGAACTGTTCTGATTACATGATTGATTTGGTTGTCGAATGTTGATCTGAAATTCAACATTTGTTTTGTTTAACCCAATGGGTGATATTGGTTGAGTAACTGGCAGTGTATGGCCTATAAATCAATCGTTTTAAATATAGATTTACCGCTAGGTGAATCGATAAAAACGAAGCTATAAAATTTATTTTATAACTGAAGATAGATTTTAAATCTGTATTTTTATATAAAAGTTTTTAAAAATGGAAAATAAATATTTATTATTTATTATTGAAGTTTATATTTAATTATTAATTTATTTTATAAAGTAAATTATGATGTTTATCAGATTTACAAGCAGGAGAATATTAAATTAACCTAACGACTAAATTTGGATAATTGTTTTTACGAAACAATTAAATGGAATTATTTAAATTAATTATATTATTAATTTTTTAAATAAAGGACTATTTGGAACTCGTTAACGAGGTAATCGTGTTTTGAATTGATGAAGTCATCCATTTTAACTGGATTGATTATTAAATCGGTTTGTTTTGAATTAATCTAACGAAATGGTTTAACGAATAATTGTTTTAATAAGTTTTTAAAAAGAAAATTTATTATTTATTTAGTAAATAAAGAAGTTAACTAATTATACAGTAGTTAACGGTGAAGTGAATTATTAATTTAATTTAAGAGATTACCATTTAAATGAGAATCATTTATGAGAGTTAATCGAAGTTATAATGAAATCCAATTGCGTTGTGAAAAGAATTTATGAACGGGTTTTATATTAAAACCCGAGTTTTATATTAAAACCTGAGTTTTATAGCGAAATCATGAAAGGGATTTTAAGCAAATCAGATAGCTTAAAATAAATGTATATTTAATATTTGAATTAAGTAAAGGGAATAAAGAAAAAGGGAAGTTTTTATATAAAACCTGAGTTTTGCAAACAGGTTTATAAAAAAGTGATATTTTCCAAAGTAAAAAGGTTTTATAGATCATATTGTTAATAAAATAGTTAAATAGGATCTGGTTTGATCTTAGAATGAATATCGGTTTTTGAATTACAACTTATATTCATCTTAAAATAAGAACGTTATTGGTCAAGGTCTGAGAGGTAAGTAAATACCCAACTTGAACGACTTCAAGATTGTCTGAGGATGATATTAGTTTGTGTAACAACCCGGAAATCCGAACCAATTTAAATTTTTTATTTTGGAAATTTTAATGGAATTTGAATATTTAAAATGAATTATTTTAAATAATAACGACGGAAAATTTATTTTCGACGAAGTTAAAACGAATAAATTTATTTTAATTATAATTCGAGCCTGAAATGGCGCGATAGTTTGGAAATTCGGTTTCGAATTTCAAATGAATGTACAGGATTCAAAATAAATCGGATTTTAGCGAAACAAGAAATATTTGAATCTGATTGACAATATCTTTCTAACGGATGTAAGAAACTAAGATTTTGTTTTAAAAGTTGAAAGATATGTCCAGTTTAAAATTCAGAAAAGTTGATGTGGAATTTATATATATTTTAATATATATAAAGGCCTTGAAAATAGCCATTTTGCAAACGACCTCCGTTTTCGACGAAACCACTTTTGTTGGATTTCGTGATTATATAGATATTGTTATGGAAATTTGAAAGATATATTTATATCGTTATTTTCAATACGATATTTGTTGGTGATAGAATTTGATATTGAATATAAGCTGATATATTTTCTATTCAGAGCCTTGTATTTAATATCAAATGGAATTTGGGTTTGTCGCGAACGGTGTTTTAAATAACACTTGTTCTTTAACCCGATAATTAATGGAATGTGAATTGGGTTTATTGTGAACTGTGTTTTAATGACATTCGTTCTTTAACCCGATTTACAGTGAAATGGGATTTGGAATTTATAAATCTTCTTGATAAGATTTAAACGAGATTTTCCAAAGTAAAGTTGTTCCAATTTAATAAAATAAATAGAAATGTGAATAATATATATATAATGTGATATATATATATATATATATGATGCGAAAATAATATATATATATATATAATGTGAATGTATGTTACAAGTTACCTAAGCTTTTTTTTTCAAATGAATTGGCACTGTCTCAAATTGACGTCTTAATGGCGTCCTAGAATTGGCGATGTATGGCGATTTCTAATTCTTCTTCTTTTTCCTTCGATTCTTCTTCTTTTCCTCCTCTTCGGAACTCCTCCGCTCCTCAACCTCCTCCTCCTTATGTTCCTCCTGTCTCTCCTCAAGGAATTGCTGTTAATTTGGGTATTAACTCTTCTTCAGATCCGATTTCAGATCCGAATCCTCCAACTGCTGGGAAACCCTCAATTAAATCTAATTATGCCTCGCTTTTTCGATCTTTACCAAGAAATGCTGGCAACTACAAACCGATTCAGTTTGTAATAGCAAAGGATGGATCAAATAAGCTTCCAGATTTGGTCAAGGAAGATGGACTTAAATACTGGAGTAATCATCTGGTAGGCTTCTTTTTAGATGGTACGCTATCATATCATGTGGTTGTTAGTTTTTGAAATCTCGTTGGAGACTTTTGGGGGATGTTAGTGTTAAATCAGATGGTCTTAATTTTTACTTCCTATTTTCTAATGATTTAGATCGAGCTAAGATCCTGCAATCCGATCTTATTTTCATTAGAGACCGAATGTTTATCATTACCCAATGGGATCCTTCAATTGGTTGTTCTCAAAGGCAGGTTAAAAAGGTTCCAGTATGGATTAATCTCTCTAATATTCCTTTAATTCTTTGGACTTTAATTGGTATTAATTGGATAGTATGTCATGTTGGTAGGCTTATTTGTTTTGATTATAGTACGGAAAAACTTCAGAGATTTAGGTATGCTAGGGCTTTAGTGGAAATTTCTCCTGAAGCGGATCTTCCTGATTGTTTGGAATTGTCTGAGTTATGTGATAAGCCGGTGGTTAAGCTTTCGTATGATTGGAAGCCGTTGATTTGTGTAACTTGTAAATGTTTTGGTCATAGTTCCTTTGATTGTGATAAAAGATATAAGGATAGTTGGATGAATAGTAAGCAACAAGATGGATTTGACGAATATAATAATGTTGATAAGGCCATGAATTACAAACAGCATAGAGGTAATGTTTAATCTGACTTTGGTGACAAAGGATGGACTAAAGTTACCTCTAAGAAGAACATGATGTGGCAGCGGAAAAACAAAGTAGTGGATAAGGATCCAATAGTGAATGTATCTTCGAATGATGGCAAGGACACTTTTAAATCCACTTCTGGTTTGGATATAAACAATGATTCAAATCTTCACTCAGTTGATAGTTTAGGGGATAATAAAGGATTAAATAGTGATAAAGATAAAGGTTGTGACCATGGGATTGATGCTGGGTTTAATGTATTTGATCATCTAGGTGATTATGAGTTGAACTCTTTGTTTAATGAGGACACTTATAGAGGTGCTGGCATGTCCTCTACAGTCAACCAAGCAGCTATAAATTCTATTGCTTCTGAAGCTTGTACTTCTGCATTTAGCTCGAAAGCAACAACCTCATCTTCTCCGTATACTAAGCTATCTCCTCCTCCCAATGTCATATTACCTCCAGCTATTAAATTAGCCTCAGCTACTATTTTCTCGGCTTCATCTCCAGTTTCTGGTTCTGGTCCAACTTTCCCTGTTATCAAAACTTCAGTGGTGCTAGCTTGTTCCACTCCATCTCTTAAATCTAAATGTAGCAAGCCCAAGGGAAAGTTTTGGGATGATATTGATGAAGGTATAGAATATAGCATGGAAGACGTTATGCCTCGGAGTGGTAATTCGAAGGCAGGTAAGAGGCATACTAGGCGAAACCCAATTTGAATGGATCATGTGGATGTTTTTATTTGGAGCTGTTAGTACTTGTGTGATGTGGATGTTTTCTGAAGCTGATGATTACTGGATTGATTGTTGGTAATACTTTCAGTTTTAAAGTTCATTTCACTGTTTTGATGGAGATTTTATATGAATGTTTTCATTTGGATGCATTCAGTTCTCTGGTGGCATTTTGCAAGTGATCCTTCGATTAATTCCACCTAGCACTGGTGATTTCTCTAGGGCTTTTAGCTTGTTATACTGTGTGTTTGTACAAGTTTTTATGTGTTTTTTTATTTTGTTTATAAAGATAGTCTATATTGTAATCATTTAGTAAAGAGATATAAAATTTTGTGTTTAACTTTCAAAATATATATATAATGTGAAAATAATATATATACGATATGGAAAAAAAAAATACGATATGGAATATATATATATATGCGTTGTGAAATAGAAATATATATATGTGATGGAAATAAAAAAAATATGTATGTGTTGAATAAAATATAATATATATACAATGTGGAAATATATATATATATATGTGTGTTGAATAAAATATATATACGATATGGAAAATATATATATATGAAGAGAAAATAATATATATATGAAATGAAAATGATATACATATGAAATGTGAAAATGATTTGATTGTTAAAAGTATAGTTTTTAACATATATATACACTATATAAAATTGTCGTGTATATGGAATATTCAACTTTGATATAAAATAAAAAATGAAGTGGAAATCATTTTTAAACGAATTTATAATGTTTATAAAATATGTTTTATAAAGGAAATCGACGAAATATATATTATATATATTATATATATAATATAATGGCCTAAATAGAACGCGCCGCGCCGCGGCAGTTCGCGAATTTCGACCATTGACTTCGAACGAACATTATAGGAGATCCGACCGTCGGATTCTCCTAAAACCGGAACCGTTGGGTTTGTATCGAAAAGAGCTTTGTAACGAATACAAGAAATTAGAAATCTAATGGTTGGATTTGGAATTATGTCCAAATCAAATTTGTAAAAGGTCGTTGTAAGTGTAGTTCGATGACCGTTTATGGAAATCGACTGAAAGGGCCTTGATAAAATTATTAAAAATATCAATAATTTGTGTAAAATCATAACAAATGATTTGGAAAGAATTGGGATGAAAAATTCGATATTTGAAAAGATAAAAACATATTTTTATCGAAATGAACTAGTTATGAACTAGAATTATAATCCAATATTTTTAAAATAAATAAATAGGATTTGAAATGGTTTTAAAAATAACCGGAATTTCCAATATATGGATTGGAATCGAAATTATCATCGGAATATTTCGATATTGGATTCCGTGATTATACGGACATTGTGGAGGAATTTGGAAGATATATATATCGTTATTCCAATACGATATTTGTTGATTTCAGAATTTGATGTTGAATATAAGCCGATATATTTCCTATTCAGAGCCTTGTATTTAATATCGAATTGGATTTGGGGTTTGTCGTGAACTGTGTTTAAAAGACATTATTTCTTTAAATCTAGTAAAAGCAGGATTAATTTCCAAAAAGTAGAACAATCAATATGAAATGATTTTAGAGATGAAACCAATTAGAGTTTGAATAAATCTTCAATTATATTTGAATGAATGAATGGTAATTAAATTTACCAAAACATGAGATGCAGTGTAAACCAAATATACGTGGTTGTTGATATTGATTGTGACTGATTGATTGTTTGGATGGTGCTCGACCAGTTTATGAGCAGAATATGCTTTTACATTTAGCATTGGGTTGGGTAGAAATACTGGTATGCTAACGCCTTGTGAAACACTTCACGATTTGACTATGAGGTGTTAGCGAAATTATTGAGTTCATTTCAAATTTAATGAATGATTTTGAAATGATATTTTTCTCAAGTGAAAAGAAATGTATTCCCGATTTTGGACAGGGAATGTTTTATAAAAATGTTTTATAAAATAGAAAGGATTCGAGGGTTAAAACCCGATGATTTTGAAATGATTTTGAAATGTATTATGGTTTTACATTGTAGTTCATCACATATTCGATTAGTTGCTATTAATGATGTATCTGTTTGGTGGCGGAGAATTCATTCTCTCGCTTAACACCCTTCTTTGAGACGTACGAGCTCAAAGGTTATGTGATTAATAGTGACTGATCATATGTGTGAATTGCTGATGTGAAGTACTATAGATTTGAAATAGAAATTGGGAAATAAAGTCCAAAGGAATAATTTCTGTAAATTGAATTGGATTTGGAAAATCTAAGTGTGGTGATTAATCTAAATGGGTAGATTAGGATATTGCATGTTGATTGATGCATAGTAGATCCATATCTCTATTATTGATTGTTGTTTATACAATGGCATTCATGGGGGTAAACCCGTTCCTCGTTAGCGGCGTGGTCCTGTGATTTGCCTTATCGTTTATATAAGTTAATTTTAACTGTAGAGTTTTTCACACTAGTCCCATGACTGACCTGTAGTTTGTTTTTCCCTTGCAAACTCAGGTGCCCCTATTTTCCACAAGGGCAGTTGAGTAGTTTTATTTTGCAGATATATTGAGCAGGATTATGGATTGAAGCTTTAAGCTGTGTCCAGATATTTATAGTCTTCCGATGTGCATTGTATTACATTTATTGTAAAATTATCTTCCGTTGTATTATTATATTTATTCATACTCTGATATTTCTGTACTCTGATGTAACATTATTATGATGTTTATAAAAGTCTTCTGTTATTTGTTCTGATGTGTTGTATGCCCAGAGTTAGCGTATCCGGGTTTCGAACGGTCTTGGTCGGTTTAGCGATCATTAGGTCCGAGCGAAATTCATATTGTTACAGTTGGTATCAGAGCTTTGGTTAACTCAAATCTTTGGGGTGCAACTCGTTAGAATAGGATAAAAGACTCATCAGAGGTAGGATTAGTAATATCCTATTGAAGAATCCTCATTAGAGATAGAATCAATAGCATTCTAGAATGAGTGACTCATTAGAGATGGGGTTAGTAATGCCCTAGAATGAGTTGAGAGTTATATGTTTATAAATAACGTATTTGTGATTATATATATAATCCAATCTTAGAAAATTTTATTTTTGAATATATAAAAGTTATATATATTTGAAAATTTAACCAACTAATTGATTGATGGTTGTGTTGTGTGATTATTAGTATAACTAATAAAATTACTTAAACCAACATGTGAACGAAAGGTAAAATTAGCCAAATAGAATCAAATTTGAACTGAATTGAAAATTGATTGAAACTGCATGCATATACATGTATATACACTGAACAGGTCATAGCATGAAGGCTAGAGAAGAGGAATACAATTGTATGCCCGATAAATAGGGATATATTTACTATTTTGTTTGGGTTTGGATGATTTTATGAGCCGATTGGCTTTTTTTTTTCTTTTTGAGATGAGAAGGCCTGTGTGGCGATTTGAGGATTTTCCCGGTGCTCCCGTACAAAGGAGGTTATGGCGAAAATTTTCGAAAATTTAGGGTGTTAGCCAAATTTTCGAAGAATTAGAGATTCTTAGAAACTAAAAAGTTGAAGAATGAATGCCAGAATGAACATTGAGTTGATTAGTTAAACAACTTTCAACTCCATCCCTTTTCGAGGTCGAAAAGATTTTAAGTGGGGGAGATTGTAACAACCCGGAAATCCAAACCAATTTAAATTTTTTATTTTGGCAATTTTGATGGAATTTGAATATTTAAAATGAATTATTTTAAATAATAACGACGGAAAATTTATTTTCGATGAAGTTAAAACGAATAAATTTATTTTAATTATAATTCGAGCTTGAAATGGCGCGATAGTTTGGAAATTCGATTTCGAATTTCAAATGAATGTAGAGGATTCAAAATAAATCGGATTTCAGCGAAACAAGAAATATTTGAATCTGATTAGCAATATGTTTCTAACAGATGTAAGAAACTGAGATTTCGTTTTAAAAGTTGAAAGACATGTCCAGCTTAAAATTCAGAAAAGTCGTTGTGAAATTTATATATTTTTTAATATATATAAAGGCCTTGAAAATAGCCATTTTGCAAACGACCTCTGTTTTCGACGAAACCACATTTGTTTGATTTCGTGATTATACAGATATTGTTATGGAAATTTGAAAGATATATTTATATCGTTATTTCCAATACGATTTTTGTTGGTCGTAGAATTTGATATTGAATATAAGTCGATATATTTTCTATTTAGAGCCTTGTATTTAATATCAAATGGGATTTGGGTTTGTTGTGAACGGTGTTTTAAATAACACTTGTTCTTTAACCCGATAATTAATGGAATGTGAATTGGGTTTATTGTGAATTGTGTTTTAATGACATTCGTTTCTTTAACCCGATTTACAATGAAATGGGATTTGGAATTTATAAATCTTCTTAATAAGATTTAAACGAGATTTTCCAAAGTAAAGTTTTTCCAATTTAATAAAATAAATAGAAATGTGAATAATATATATATATATATAATGTGAAATATGTATGTATATATATATATATATGATGTGAAAATAATATATATAATGTGAAAATAATATATATACGATATGGAAAATATATATATGCGTTGTGAAATAGAAATATATATATGCGATTGAAATAAAAAAAAATATGTATGTGTTGAATAAAATATAATATATATACGATATGGAAATATATATATATATATATATGTGTGTTGAATAAAATATATATACGATATGGAAAATATATATATGAAGAGAAAATAATATATATATATATATATATATATATATATATATATGAAATGAAAATGATATACATATGAAATGTGAAAATGATTTGATTGTTAAAAGTATAATTTTTAACATATATATACACTGTATAAAATTGTCGTGTATATGCAATATTCAACTTTGATATAAAATTGAAAATGAAGTGGAAATCGTTTTCAAACGAATTTATAACGTTTATAAAATACATTTTACAAAGGAAATCGATGAAATATATATTATATATATAATATAATGTCCCGAATAGAAAGCGTCACGCTGCGGCAGTTCGCGAATTTCGACCATTGACTTCGAACGAACATTACAGGAGATCCGTGTAACAACCCGCCATTTTGACCGCCCCAAGTCGGTGGTTAAACCAACTTGAAGCGTTCAAAATGACTGATTGTTATTGGCTTACAGGGTTTAAAATGGAATTAAACACAGAATCGCAGTACTCAACAATAGTAGAAAAATAAATTTTTATTCAAATATCAGAGTTTACAATGTTTTATACAGCGGTAAAATAATAAACTTTATACATAAATTATTGATAATGAAATTTACAATTTTGCTGGGCTTCGCTCACGTATGCGTCTTCACGTACCTGTTCGGTTTTGCAAGCTATATAAATATACATAAACAAAGTATCAAACCCATTTAGTAAACACCAGGAATCACTCATAAATTTCTTCATGTAAAAGTAAATCGAATAAACAACAATAGGGACTTGAATTATCAGGCTATGAGAATAAAGGACAAGGTAAAATAGCTCCCGAAGAATCACAATATAATCGCAGTAAGGCATAAGAAGCCAACTTGTTTATTTGTAATCATCTAATGGTGTTTTGGGATAAGGGCGAATACAAAGTAAATGAGCTATGTTTGACAAATTTTTAATTACTAAAATTCGTGAAGATAAAAGCCTACGCTAAAAAAAAGAATGTCTTTTGCAGAGCGAGCTCTTTTAAATTTTAATGGAACTGTTCAAGTATCATATTTAGGTGAATGTACAATGAGTTGGAACTTTTAATGGTATTCTAAATGCATGCAAACTATCCAACATTAGTTTGTTTTATGATCACAATTTAGACTTTACTTCTATAAACAATTCACGTGGTTTTTGAGAAGAACAATGTTTTGTCTTCTTTCTGCACAAATGGTGGCACATTAATCTTTGCTAATTCATATGCATGGCTGACACCAATGCCAACTAATTTATTTTTTTATTTATAAATGGGGACTTCTTTTGTACATTGTCACCTTACCACCACGCTCCTAGAGCAATGAGAAAGCAAAGTTCTTCTCTAAGCAATGAATAAGTAGTATATTGGGCCATACATCATACAAAGATATATGAATAAGTGGTTTGAAATATATATGAACATAACGGTGTAGTTGAAATTTGTTTAATAAGCTAGCTTAAAGTTTTGGGTTCACATAAATACTAAGTAAAGCCTTTGTCTTTTAACATTCGGCATGCTAGTTTAATTGTTATGAGAAAACTATTTCAGACGGTATAAGCAACAAATAGTTAGCAATACATCCACAATTTGAATTGGGAAAGCTGCGAGACAATTACAATCGAAAGGTGAAGCGTATGACTTGACAAATTTTAATAATATGCAGAAGCATTCGTTTAGAACTATTTTCACATACATGATGTTGTAGCCTTCCCATAACCTTAACACTAATAAAACTGAGCACTGCTTTTAGCAGTAGCACTATAAAATAAAAAATATATTCAAAAGCATACCAAACAGTTACAATGGTGATTATAAAATTTTGAACCTCCTGAAACAAAATTTTCAATAAATTAAAAGATCAAAACGACATAATTCTACAACCTAATTGTTAATTGAATCCAATTCAGTGGTCGAAAGTGTCTAACGATAGTATTTTAATGCATACAACGCACCATTACAATTTTCCATTTACAAATTACTGCAGGGTTAGTAATATTCATTCAATCCATATAGTCCATGAAAATGCTCATCGATTACTATTCATTGATTCACTCGGTTGACAGAAGTTCAAAAGACCTCAAATTTTTTCCCTTTATTATGGGTATTTTCCAGTTGACTATATGGGCTGATAGTAGTCCTCAACAAAGTACTCATCAAATTCGTATAACAATATATCATCATTTCCAAGCAGCCTAAATGAACTTTAAAAATTTGTAAATACTATTAGCTTCCTAGGAGTTGGCAAATTATGTTATGAACTGGATACCATACATTACGATATAAAGGCAAGTCAGGTCCAAAACATGAACACTCCAATTTAATGTGGAAAGAACTATAGGTGTAGTAACTACTAGGCTGTTAAAAATTTTCTCCGAATCCTTTTTACAGCATGCATAAGTTATTACGTGCGATCATCAGAAGATTGTGTTCTAAGATGATCCATGCACCAAAGATGCATTAAAAGACACTTCCATTTTCTCAAATTCAAACTAGCAACAGTATAAATGATAATCATTATAATTAAATTTTCTTCAACCATTAAAATCCATACTTCACCAACTATTTCCTTTAAGGATAAGATTAAATATAATGATTACCTTGAATTTGGAAAGTAGGATTCCCGTAACGAGGCCTGGGATCATCACCATCCCCCTTCTCTGATCTGCCAACATGCATTCCAACCACCGTAGTGGAATGTTGGTACCACAATGCATAACACAAAAGTGTCGGGTAACTTGTTCTGGCAGTACGGTACCACGACGGTTTAAAGGCTCAACGGTGCTACATCGAGAAGGCGCAGATCAGCTTAAATAATCTCGTGGAGCAATGGAAGAATGGCGAAGGTGAAACTGGCCATAACAGCAGGTGCGCGGGTGGGAACTTTGACTTTGGGAAGAGCAACCATGGTGGTGACGCTCGAAATGGTGCTGACGGGCATGGCTTGGCTAAAGGGTTCGACTCAAGCGGTGGCAGAGCAGTTGCTGGAAAGGCACGACCTTGGTTACCAAAAGATTGATACAGCGTGACTTCAAGGCGGTGGTGAAAGCTCGCGTAACTCGAAAGTGAGTGAGGAGGTGGCGACCGGCTTCAAATTGGCGGAGGACGATGAAGCCAATCGATGGAGCGAAGGAGAAAGACGCGACGGCCATGGAATCCATTTTGAAAAAAAATTGATTTTGGAGAAGTCCTCCCCCAAACAACGGCTCTAGCCCCCGTATAATGAAGGTCAAATTCTGTTTCAAACCACCGTTTTAGTTAGTAGCCCCAAATCATGAAATAACCAGTAAACCCACAAATTTAGTTAGTAGCCCCCCGTTTAGAAAAAAAACCAAAAATATCTTTTCACGTAGGGGGACTACGTGGTTTTTCACTGTATCTCGTAGATGATCAAAGTACCACGTAGATGATCTCTGTGGTTCATTCATGGACCACGTAGACATACTACGAGGTACACCAAAAAACCACGTAATGCAACTACGAGGTGTTCAAAAAACTGGAAAAAAATATAACAGTAAAAGGTCAGTTTGATCATCGTATTTTTTTTGATAAAATGGGGGGCTACTAACTAATTATGTGGGTTGAAATAGAATTTGCCATAATGAAGGGGAAAGTCGGTGAAACAAAAGATAGAGACACGCGCAGAAGACTCCAGAATCAGCTGAACAGATGGCAACCCCTTATAGCTAGCTTTAACAAGTGGCAATAATTACTTAAATTGTTGTATTATTCAAGTAGAGATACCATTAAATTACTCTAAGTATACACCACAACACTAGTATATTTAGGGTTCCAAATACATGTCTATATCTTAATTTAAAACCAAATTCAATCAAGCAAATATGTTAAACAGTTAAATCAAATTAGCATGAATGAGGTACCTATGCGTATGTAATTCATTTCTTTGTTTTTTTTTGTATTAACCGTATTGAAATTATAAACTAAACTTATACTCTAACAACTATTTTTTTTTAAACTACTTTGAATCAAATTATACCGCCTATATTAGATTTTCCTCAAATCAAAGTACGAGACTTATATTTCAAATTGGATTTATTTCCAAAATTCATTTTCAAATCTTCAAATAAAACTCGAATCAGTTAATAGTGTAAATCACATTTATAGACGAACGTTCCCATTTGATATAATCCATGAAAAGAATTCTATATTAAAAATAAATTCAAATGAATGCAGGTCCATACGAAATTTAAAGAGTTTTACACTTAAGCTCGGTAAACATTGGATAAAAGTACAAATTCTAATTTAAAATCCAGACGTAAATATTTGTTTTAACATTAAATCTTAATTAAATTCATTTTCTAAACGCCAAAAGTTTTCTAAGCTATTACAAACCACTTCCAAAAATCCGGGTTGATACAATCCGACCGTCGGATTCTCCTAAAACCGGAACCGTTGGGTTCGTATCGAAAAGAGCTTTGTAACGAATACAAGAAATTAGAAATATAATGGTTGGATTTGGAATTATGTCCAAATCAAATTTGGAAAAGGTCATTGTAAGTGCAGTTCGATGATCGTTTATGTAAATCGACTGAAAGGGCCTTGATAAAAGTATTAAAAATATAAATAATTTGTGTAAAATCATAATAAATGATTTGGAAAGAATTGGGATGAAAAATTCGATATTTGAAAAGATAAAAATATATTTTTATCGAAATGAACTAGTTATGAACTAGAATTATAATCCAATATTTTTAAAATAAATAAATTGGATTTGAAATGATTTTAAAAATAACCGGAATTTCCAATATATGGATTGGAATCGAAATTATCTTCAAAATATTTCGATATTGGATTCCGTGATTATACAGACATTGTGGAGGAATTTGGAAGATATATATATCGTTATTCCAATACGATATTTATTGATTTCAGAATTTGATGTTGAATATAAGCCGATATATTTCCTATTTAGAGCCTTGTATTTAATATCGAATTGGATTTGGGGTTTGTCGTGAACTGTGTTTAAAGGACATTAGTTCTTTAACCCGAGTAAAAGCAGGATTAATTTCCAAAAAGTAGAACAATCAATATGAAATGATTTTAGAGATGAAACCAATTAGAGTTTGAATAAATCTTTAATTAGATTTGAATGAATGAATGGTAATTAAATTTACCAAAACATGAGATGTGGTGTAAACCAAATATACGTTGTTGTTGTTATTGATTGTGACTGATTGATTGTTTGGATGGTGCTCGACCAGTTTATGAGCAGAATATGCTTTTACATTTATCATTGGGTTGGGTAGAAATACTGGTATGCTAACGCCTTGTGAAACACTTCACGATTTGACTATGAGGTGTTAGCGAAATTGTTGAGTTCATTTCAAATTTAATGAATGATTTTGAAATGATATTTTTCTTAAGTGAAAAGAAATGTATTCCCGATTTTGGACAGGGAATGTTTTATAAAAATGTTTTATAAAATAGAAAGGATTCGAGGGCTAAAACCCGATGATTTCGAAATGATTTTGAAATGTATTATGGTTTTACATTGTAGTTCATCACATATTCGATTAGTTGCTATTAATGATGTATCTGTTTGGTGGCGGAGAATTCATTCTCTCGCTTAACACCCTTTTTTGAGACGTACGAGCTCAAAGGTTATGTGATTAATAGTGACTGATCATATGTGTGAATTGCTGATGTGAAGTACTATAGATTTGAAATAGAAATTGGGAAATAAAGTCCAAAGGAATAATTTCTGTAAATTGAATTGGATTTGGAAAATCTAAGTGTGGTGATTAATCTAAATGGGTAGATTAGGATATTGCATGTTGATTGATGCATAGTAGATCCATATCTCTATTATTGATTGTTGTTTATACACTGGCATTCATGGGGTAAACCCGTTCCGCGTTAGCGGCGTGGTCCTGTGATTTGCCTTATCGTTTATATAAATTAATTTTAACTGTAGAGTTTCTCACACCAGTCCCACGATTGACCTATAGTTTGTTTTTCCCTTGCAAACTCGGGTGCCCCTATTTTCCACAAGGGCAGTTGAGTAGTTTTATTTTGCAGATATATTGAGCAGGATTATGGATTGAAGCTTTAAGCTGTGTCCAGATATTTATAGTCTTCCGATGTGCATTGTATTACATTTATTGTAAAATTATCTTCCGTTGTATTTTTATATTTATTCGTACTCTGATATTTATGTACTCTGATGTAACATTATTATGATGTTTATAAAAGTCTTCTGTTATTTGTTCTGATGTGTTGTATGCCCAGAGTTAGCGTATTCGGGTTTCGAACGGTCTTGGTCGGTTTAGCGATCATTAGGTCCGAGCGAAATTCGTATCGTTACATCTGGTATCAGAGCTTTGGTTAACTCAAATCTTTGGGGTGCAACTCGTTAGAATAGGATAAAAGACTCATCAGAGGTAGGATTAATAATATCCTATTGAAGAATCCTCATTAGAGATAGAATCAGTAGCATTCTAGAATGAGTGACTCATTAGAGATGGGGTTAGTAATGCCCTAGAATGAGTTGAGAGTTATATGTTTATAAATAACATATTTGTGATTATATATATAATCCAATCTAAGAAAATTTTATTTTTGAATATATAAAAGTTATATATATTTGAAAATTTAACCAACTAATTGATTGATGGTTGTGTTGTGTGATTATTAGTATAACTAATAAAATTACTTAAACCAACATGTGAACGAAAGGTAAAATTAGCCAAATAGAATCAAATTTGAACTGAATTGAAAATTGATTGAAATTGCATGCATATACATGTATATACACTGAACAGGTCATAGCATGGAGGCTAGAGAAGAGGAATAAAATTGTATGCCCGACAAATAGGTACATATTTACTGTTTTGTTTGGGTTTGGATGATTTTACGAGTCGATTGGCTAGCTGCTTGTCTTTTTCTTTTTCTTTTTGAGATGAGAAGGCCTGCGTGGAGGTTTGGGGATTTTCTCGGTGCTCCCGTACAAAGGAGGTTATGGCGAAATTTTCCGAAAATTTAGGGTGTTAGCCAAATTTTCGAAGAATTAGAAATTCTTAGAAACTGAAAAGTTGAAGAATGAACGCCAGAATGAAAGTTGAGTTGATTAGTTAAACAACTTTCACTCCGTTCCTTTTCGAGGACGAAAAGATTTTAAGTGGGGGAGATTGTAACAACCCTGAAATCCGAACCAATTTAAATTTTTTATTTTGGAAATTTTGATGGAATTTGAATATTTAAAATTAATTATTTTAAATAATAACAACGGAAAATTTATTTTTGACAAAGTTAAAACAAATCAATTTATTTTAATTATAATTCGAGCCTGAAATGGCGCGATAGTTTGGAAATTCGATTTCGAATTTCAAATGAATGTACAAGATTCAAAATAAATCGGATTTCAGCGAAACAAGAAATATTTGAATCTGATTAACAATATCTTTCTAACGGATGTAAGAAACTGAGATTTCGTTTTAAAAGTTGAAAGATATTGTAACAACCCGGAAAATCTGAACCAGTTTAAAAATTTTAAATTGGCTATTTTAGTGGATTTTAAATATTTAAAATAAATATTTTAAATAATAGCGATGAAAGGTATGTTTGAATCGAAATTTGAAAATAAATACAATTATTTTAAGTTATAAACAAGGCCTGAAATGGCGCTGCAGTTTCAAAATTTGAATTCAAACTTTGAATGACTGTACCGGGTGGAAAATAAAACGGATTTTAGTGAAACTAGAAATATTTAAATCTGTTAGTGAATATCTTTCTAACGAATCTGAAAAATCGAAGTTTCATAGCGGGAATCAAAAGTTATGGCCAAATGAATTTTCAGAAAGGTCGCTATAGAGAATATATAGCCCATGAAAATAGACATTTTGCAAACGACCTCAGAATTCGACGAAACCACTTTTGTTGGATCCAGGTTGTCAAACTGTTGCTAGAATTCAAATTCCATAATTTTTGAAGTCAATATGCGAGCGTGGCGAAGGAAAATGTGTTTGGTCAGTTTCAATTAAACTGGATTGACCAGAAAATGGCCATTTTTCAAACGATCTCAGAATTCGACTAAACTAGTTTTGTTGGGACCGTATCGTCAAAACATAGCTACATTTATTTTTCTGGAATTTTAAGAATCAGTATGCGGCCCCGGAAAATTGAAATGTACGTTCAAATCAAATATTGAATGTTTTATATTTTAATTTGAAGGAAAACTAACTGAAACAGTCGAATGGGCCTACAAAACATATCCCATTGTGTTCGGAATGGGGGTATTTAGCAAGGGACGACAGTCGTTGGGTTTGGATTGGAGTTTGTATGAGATAAGAGGTATTTTTGAATTTTTAAAAATATATATATAAAAAGTAGTGGCCAATCCTCTTCATTCTCTCACCCCGTTTCTCTCTCCCCGAAACCTCCTAGTCAACGACGGAAATAGCTCGCCGCTTCCCCCTACGATTTCTCCTTCCACACGCGTCTAAACAGGTTGCTCCTTTGGAGAATTTTGTCGTGCTCTCCACCACCTTCAAATCTGTACCACTCTCGCCCTCCATCGTTGCCTCTACATCGCGCGTCACCTCCAGGAAGTTTGCCGCTTCCTTTCACCGTCATGCCTCCATCTCGAGCTCGAGTTGGATGAAACCCCAGGCGTTGGAAAGCTCTCTCGAGGCTCGACAACGTGGTGAAGTCCGATCGTGCTATAGCGTCGCGGATTGATCGCAAATCGGTAACCTAGTTTTGAAGAATTTTGAAAGGTAACGGCTTTAATTATTTTAAACTGTTTAATAGCATTTTAAAACGCTACGGTTTTTGATTTCACAATAAAAATCATATCATTTTGCTATGTTGACGAAATTCAGTGAAACAAGGACACCTGGACCGTGAGGACGTCTTCTACATTTTAGAAGAGACCGCATATTTTTCTGACCCTTCTGCAAATTTTGGTGGAGTGGAACCAAAAGTGAGATTTCTAAATTATAAACGAGATGGAAACAACGATGTATAAATTATATAGTCGATGTATGAGTTATATAAGCATTGTACACCTCATGTATAAGCGTTGTATAAGTTGTATGTTCGATGTATAAGTTATATATGCATTGTAAAAATTATATATGCAATGAAATGACATTGAAATGAATTGAAATATATTTATATACGAATATATATATATATATATATATATATATATGTATGTATATACTCCCCTCGTCCATAGACCATGGACGATATATATTGGTTGTGATATTGTTTGGATATTGGTTGATGTGAAATTTGGTGAATAATGCGAATGGTTGATAGAATTGTTTGTGGTTGAGAATGACTGATTGTGGTTGAAATATACCGATTTGTGGTCGAAAACAAAATTAGAATAGGTTGTGGAAATGAAAGAAAAACATGCTCGTCTTCGTATGAATTAGATGCATGAAATCCCCATTGTCAAAAACCGCAAGGTTTTAAGGTAGAGCGAGGAGTCGTACAACGATACGGTCCCGGTTTTAACTACACTGCCGTTATGCTACCGAAATTTTCTGAAATATTTCAGTGTTTGATTTATTTTCATGTGTTGAAACTATATTCATGTGTTGAATAGAAATTCATGTGTTGAGTGACATTATGTTTTGAAATAAATTGTTTTATAATAAAATCACATTTTTATCATCTATTTGAAGTATATAAAATAATCGTGTTTTGAAATAAATTGTTTTATAATAAAAATCACATTTTTATCATCTATTTGAAGTATATAAAATAATCGTGTTTTGAAATAAATTGTTTTATAATAAAAATCACATTTTTATCATCTATTTGAAGTATATAAAATAATCGTGTTTTTAAATAAATTGTTTGACAATAAAAATCACATTTTTATTATATATATGAATTGTTAAAAATAGTGATGTGTTGAAATATAGATCTGTTGGATAAAAATATCATTTTTATCAAATCTATGAAATGAATATGGTTTTGAAATCGAAGAATCGATTATATTTATATATATATAATTAAAATGAATCGAATAACGAAGCTGCAGTTCGTATTTTGAAGCCGTGATTTCAAACGATTATTGCGGAAGATTCGACCATCGGTTTTCCCGAAACCGCAACCATTGGGTTCGCCTTGGAAATATCTTTCCAACGGCACCAACTTTGTAAAGATCCAACGGTTGGATTGTCTGGAAACTTTAATTCAAATCTGAAGAAAAACAGCGCCAGAATCGATTATATTTATAATTATATATAAATATATTTAAAATAAATCGAATAACGAATCTGCAGTTCGTATTTTGAAACCTTGATTTCAAACGATTATTGCGGAAGATCCGACCATCGGTGTAACACCCCACCTCCGCTAGGGTCACTCACAAAGGGAATGCACTAGGTTTGGTGAAGCATTATCGAGGTAAACATGCACAGAAATATTACAAGACATAACATATACAAAACAGCGGAAGTAAAACAAATTTCATTACCTTATAAAAATAAGGTCTAAAGCCTTTTACATCAAAATACATCAAACCTGTCTTGCAATAGTAAAGAAGCATAAAACCATTTCATAAATTATTCCCCAAGTAAAACAATAAAGTAGCCATAGCCAAGAAAAGTCCAAGCCATGCGTGATGACCTTCAACCAGAAGAAGTCCGGACTAGATAACAGTGTTTCCTCCCTGAAAACCTGGGGGGGGGGGGGGGGGGACGGAAGACAAAGAGGCGAAACAAAACGGGGTCAGTCATAAAGACTGGTAAGTCCTATCTACTTCCAGTATAAAAACAGGTAAAGGTAACATGACATGCATAAACTGAAAGTAAACATGAGGATGACTACAAGATAGATAAACTAAACCAGGATAACAGGCTGAACTACTGTAGCAAGATAAACTAAGATATCATGATAAACTACGGTGTCACGATAAATCAAGGTATCACATCGTCGGGTTTCTATCAAGTATACTATCCCCAGGTATCTATCATGTATACCATCCCATGGTATCTATCATGTATACCATCCCAAGGTATTTATCATGTATATTTGCTCTGCACCTCTCGTACTAGTATCTCAACCCGCGTCATGTGTTAACTATGAATGTCCCTTGCCCAATGTCATGTAATGGTCCATGTCAACCTAATATATAGCATATGTAGGTTTTCCCAACCCGTATGTTTCTTTCCATGTATAAGTTCAGTCCTTTGCCGTAGGCCGTACGGGCTTTCCCATGTAAATCTATACCACCTCAACGTAGTACCGTTTTATCCTTGAGGTTATTTTGGACTGCTACCCTTGATCTGGTTATGTTTTCTTACCATGAACTATTGCGTGTTCACTTAGGATTTATGCCACCTAGGACCACTAGGGATTATCCTACCTAATGAACGTTTCCGTGTCTCGGTTTGGGTACAAGCCACCTAGGGCCACTAGGGATTATGCCACCCGTCAACCACGCCCTTTATCCCACGTATGTATCGTGAATCGTTTTCCATGTCTAGGTGCACATGTATCTCAATGTGCCACCCGAGTTCCGTGCCAGGGCAAATCAAGAAATACGGAACTCGGTCGGGAGCTTTAAGTCGTCTGCTGATGCAGATATCAAGGTCTGTTTTTATATCCGTGGCTATGGTCCCACGTGACCCCTCCCTCATCTACTGAAAGGCAATCCAAGAAAAATCATGTATGAGAACCACATCCCGGCCCCACTATAGCCCCACTTTCCTATGGGCCAACCTCACCCATGACTCGATAGCAAGAACATGGTCTGTTGGGGGTTCCCTGCCTTTCCGTTCGTACACGATTGACTAAAGATGGTAGGTAGTCAGCGACGTGCTATCCAGGGCAAAATCAAGTATCGTCGACTCCATGCTAATCCATCCCAGTCTTTAGGTCGCTCGCATAGCAACCAAGGCATACTCTTGGCTCTTCTATCGCAGACCTTAACCTCTATGAGGCCGGGTTTCATGGACCACCTGCCACCTCATAGAGGGATACCAAGAGTACCCTCACGTCCCCCGAAGCTACCGCTTCGTCACCCAGTTCGTTGGAGCCCTTATCCAAGTCGGATCATTTGCTCCTCCTCGTGTGTTTAAGCGATGACCTACCATATCGGGTTACTCATTCGTTCATGAACTAGTCCCATGTCCTTGGCTAAGAATTATTACTTAGTTATACTTAACTAAGGTTTACCACTTAGCTTCTTTTCCCCGTTATCCTTGATTAACCATGATTTTCTACCTAGTTCCTCTCACTAGGGTTTTGTCTATTGGGTTAAGTGTTGTTATTCAGGTTCATGACTTAGCCCACCTACGAATCACGTCAAGATTGGCTAAGTATTTAAGTTCAAGGCTTAGCCCTACAAGTTGGTTAAGTAAACCAAGAAGCGCATGACTTAACCATATCAAGTCAAATTGGTTAAGTATTGGTTTGTCTTAACCCTATCAGATTATCGTGTTAGATTGATTAAGCACAAATTATCTAAATCGCATCAGATCATCGAGCCAGATTGGTTAAATATGGGTTAGCTTAACCTCATCCACTAATCATACTACAAGGGTTAAGTATATTCAAAAGGTCTTGTGACTTAACCCTATCAAGTCCACATGTTAGATTGGTTAAGTATAAGTTACTTAACCTCATCAAATCATCATGTATAATTGGTTAATTATAAGTTACTTAACCCCATTAAATTATCATGTTAAGTTGGTTAAGTATTGGTTGCTTAACCTCATTGAATTACCAAGTTTAGATTGGTTAAGTGTTTAACTTAACCCCATCGAATTACCGTGTTTAGATTAGTTAAGTATAGGTTACTTAACCCCATCTAATTACCGTGTTTAGATTAGTTAAGTCTAAATTACTTAACCCCATCTAATTACCAAGTCGGATTAGTTAAGTGTAAATTACCTAACCCCATCTAATTACCAAGTCGGATTAGTTAAGCGTAAATTACTTAACCCCATCCCCTAATTGTCTTGTATGGTTAAGTGCCATTAAGAAATCAAGCCCGGTCCCACTTAACCTACCCATTCGTGTCATATCGGTTAAGTGTCATTAGTCAAATTTACTTAACCTTATCATGTGGCATTAATTTAATTAATGCACTCTCAACCTCTCACATTAGACCTTGTTGTGGTTACTAGTTAAGCTGGGCGGGTCCGGGTAGTTTTACACCACAACCTAGTCTAACCTCGGGTCTTAAGCGCGACATGACCAACTTCTCACATTGGATCCTATTGTTTGTAGCCACTAGTTAAGCCGGGCGGGTCCGGGTAGATTTATGCTACAAACTCAACCCAACCTCGAGTTGGCCACTTTCATGTTTGGTCTAGTGTCATATTACATTTACAACCCTCGTGTCTAGTTTCAAGTCCCATGTTTACCCCATATGTCATGTCCCCATTTAGGTGTATCATGAGTGTCATATTTTCATGAAATCCCATATCAAATTTTCATGTCATAATCACGCTCGTCTATCCTACCCCAAATCGTGTTTCCAACCCAAGTAAAAGACAGCCAACATAGTAAGGATACTATGCTTCATATTGGCCTCAAAACATGCACGATGCCAAGAAAGGGTTGGCCACAAATATGCATGGTATCGTAAGGGGGTTTGGCCTCAAAATATGCATAGCATCATAAGGGGTTTTTGGCCACAAACATGCATAGTATCATAAGGGAATTTGGCCACAAACATGCATGATAACATAAGGGGTTTGGGTTCATTTACATGTATAAGCCCCAAAGTCAAATCTTTTCCAATGTTTCACAAGTCAAATGGTTCCCAAAGGTTCATGCTAGCATTCCATAGATAAAGATTCAAACTTGCAAGATAAACTAGGTTAATCATAACATGAATAACATGATTTAGTCGCTAAGCATAGCCAAAAGTCATAGGTTCAAGCAAAAGAGGCATGACAAGGTTCATATAGGCTAGCATACTTAGTTTAATCTCGTTTTATTCCATGCCATCATTAAGACTACCGTTTAGATCTAGAAGTAGCTAGAACTTACATAGCGTGGCTTAGCGAATTAGCATGAATCGTCTCGACGAAGAAAGGTGGCTCCTTTGATGAATAACCGTTATGAAACCGTCGTAGCAATGTTGATTTGGCCTCTATTTGGTGTAGCAAGCTCGCACCTTTTGATTCAGATCTAGTTTGAATGCATAGTCTCTTGGAGTTGGAGATGGAAGCCATGATCACTTGACATTTGGGCAGCACTTCGTGGCATGAGTGAATTATGAGGGGTTAGGCTAGGTCTAGGGGTGTTTTTATAGAGATTAGGATAGTTTTAGGCCGTTAGATTAACCCTAGGATAGATCTGAGCCCTCCAAAATCGTCACAAGCCTCCAAAACCGAGCCAAAACCAGAAGCAGGTGCACGAGGTCGCTGGTTCGACCGGGGGGGGGGGGGGGGGTCGACACCCATGTCGACATGGGTGTCGACACCCTGTGTGTCTGGCGGGGATTTTTCCCGCCTTCTCTTTTTGGGCTGAATTCAAATCTGTTTTCGGATTTGAATTTTCGTGAAACTTCGCGAGGCCATATCTCGGTCATACGGACTCCGATTTACGAAATTTCGGACTCTATTTCACGTATTTTCCGAGACGAACGCAATGGCGCAACCCGTTTATCCTGATTCAGATTTTATAATTTAATTCTGCCTCGATTCTTGTCTTAACACGTTGTTAAAATTCGGGTTGTTACATTCTCCCCTCCTTTAAGGATTTCGTCCCCGAAATCTCCAAGTTAGGAAGAACGTACCCTACCATCCATCATCCATCTAATCTAAACATCATCTGCATGTAACCATTGTCCTTAGACGACTACTAATGCTTTATGAACACATGCAGAAAGTGTGTGTATATGTTCCTTAGCTAATGCTAATGATAAGGCCTGAATGATCTTTCTAATGCAAAATATGTTTAGTGCCATGAATCCAACATGTATGCAAATGGTCCTAGTCATATAAATATTATATGTGTGCACAACCATTCATCCACATGCAACATCCACATGGTAACATATTCAATTTCAACCATAAACAAGTACAAATACTCGTGCATATGCAACATGGAACATGACCGCGTCAATCTAGTATCTGATGTGTATTCGCGCATCCACGAGCAACCACTTGCAACCATTTGCAACCATATCAATCATAACTTATTTCAAATACATGTTTACATTCATAGAGTCCTACCTAAGGTTCCCAAGATAGGATCGAGAAGATAAACAAGACAAACTCCTTACGGGGTTTGCAATAGAAATAGGACCGAGAGGATATCCACCAAGCGATAGCGTGCAAGCAAGCTCTACAGGTGGACCAAGGATCAAAGATGTACTCTTAAAAAGAGACATGATGCGCGCGTCTAAGCCGCAACTCCTTGAGCTTAATTCCATTGTGCCTTGACCGCCTTTTGACTTCATGATTTCGTAGCTCCTTGATTCCTATTTCCAAGGTATGAGTTGGAACTCATTTCTCTGTCGCCTCTCGTTTCACTTTCACTTATTCTTTCCCTAGTATGCTCGGCTCAAACATATTTGCGTAATCATGCAAGCTCTCCAAAATCCACTAGTGAATTCTGGATCTCGTTTTCCGATGTCAACCATGTTAACACGTGCACTTACTAGGGTGATTCCTATAGCCCATGCTCAAGCGGAATGAACCATCCGCCTTATTGGCGAACGTTACTCGATCGGATCAGAGATTTCCGATAAATACATCAAGAGATTCTAGGTAACTAACCATGACAGAACCCAAAAGGTTATACAAGACTTCGAGGGTATTACCAAGGCAAGTTAAGAGTTTAACTACCCTCCTTTCAAAATCGAGAATGGCATCCCTTACTGGATAACCACTTCATCCCTAGAATCCATCCATAGCTCAACAATAGAAGCATTGCTTCTAATCTCAACACTTGGCATAGACGTTCTCAAATCCAAGCAAGTCATGAATAAATGGACCGACTCTCCAACCAGATTTTGGGACTAAAGTGGGATCTTCTACCATGCTAGTACTAAGGTGCAGAGACTTAACTATCGAAGCAGACTTAAATGATGCTATGATCAAAACAAAGTCCTGACGGGATGATAGAGAGGAAAAGCTAAACGTTTAACAAGATCGTTACCATCCTTACGAGATACGCTAGAAATGAGAGTATACAATTGCCCTCTCGATGATCTTGTCCTTGTCCCATAATTCTTAACTATCCATCCCGTTTTTCCTCCATTGTGGCTTAAGCCATACCAACAAGTTGCCTATCCTTAAGCTTGTGTCCCTTATCCTCGTTCTTACTATCCTTTCTTATAACACGGCAACAGGTCTCTCGAGAACTTCCTCCATCGCACGAGAAACATTTACGTGGCTAGACAAGGATCAGTCGCAGTTAAAACTACTGTGACTACCGATGGAGGAAAGAAAGGAAAAGAGATTCAATCAAGGAAACAAAGGATAGTGCTAATGGCCTTTTGGGGAATAGCCTTTAAAATCTTTTCTTGAAAAAAATGCTTCTTTGTAAACAGTTTTTCAAATAGTTTCAGAAGGTTTTTTTTAAAAACTTTTGCCCAGTCTGGTAACCTTCTGCTCTGATACCAAATGTAACACCCCACCTCCGCTAGGGTCACTCACAAAGGGAATGCACTAGGTTTGGTGAAGCATTATCGAGGTAAACATGCACAGAAATATTACAAGACAGAACATATACAAAACAGCGGAAGTAAAACAAATTTCATTACCTTATAAAAATAAGGTCTAAAGCCTTTTACATCAAAATACATCAAACCTGTCTTGCAATAGTAAAGAAGCATAAAACCATTTCATAAATTATTCCCCAAGTAAAACAGTAAAGTAGCCATAGCCAAGAAAAGTCCAAGCCATGCGTGATGACCTTCAAGCAGAAGAAGTCCGGACTAGATAACAGTGTTTCCTCCCTGAAAACCTGGAGGGAGGGGGGGAACGGAAGACAAAGAGGCGAAACAAAACGGGGTCAGTCATAAAGACTGGTAAGTCCTATCTACTTCCAGTATAAAAACAGGTAAAGGTGACATGACATGCATAAACTGAAAGTAAACATGCGAATGACTACAAGATAGATAAACTAAACCAGGATAACAGGCTGAACTACTGTAGCAAGATAAACTAAGATATCATGATAAACTATGGTGTCATGATAAATCAAGGTATCACATCGTCAGGTTTCTATCAAGTATACTATCCCCAGGTATCTATCATGTATACCATCCCATGGTATCTATCATGTATACCATCCCAAGGTATTTATCATGTATATTTGCTCTGCACCTCTCGTACTAGTATCTCAACCCGCGTCATGTGTTAACTATGAATGTCCCTTGCCCAATGTCATGTAATGGTCCATGTCAACCTAATATATAGCATATGTAGGTTTTCCCAACCCGTATGTTTCTTTCCATGTATAAGTTCAGTCCTTTGCCGTAGGTCGTACGGGCTTTCCCATGTAAATCTATACCACCTCAACGTAGTACCGTTTTATCCTTGAGGTTATTTTGGACTGCTACCCTTGATCTGGTTATGTTTTCTTACCATGAACTATCGCGTGTTCACTTAGGATTTATGCCACCTAGGACCACTAGGGATTATGCTACCTAATGAACGATTCCGTGTCTCGGTTTGGGTTCAAGCCACCTAGGGCCACTAGGGATTATGCCACCCGTCAACCGCGCCCTTTATCCCACGTATTTATCGTGAATCGTTTTCCATGTCTAGGCGCACATGTATCTCAATGTGCCACCCGAGTTCCATGCCAGGGCAAATCAAGAAATACGGAACTCGGTCGGGAGATTTAAGTCGTCTGCTGATGCAGATATCAAGGTCTGTTTTTATATCCATGGCTATGGTCCCATGTGACCCCTCCCTCATCTACTGAAAGGAAATCCAAGAAAAATCATGTATGAGAACCACATCCCGGCCCCACTATAGCCCCACTTTCCTATGGGCCAACCTCACCCATGACTCGATAGCAAGAACATGGTCTGTTGGGGGTTCCCTGCCTTTCCGTTCGTACACGATTGACTAAAGATGGTAGGTAGTCGGCGACGTTCTATCCAGGGCAAAATCAAGTATCGTCGACTCCACGCTAATCCATCCCAGTCTTTAGGTCGCTCGCATAGCAACCAAGGCATACTCTTGGCTCTTCTATCGCAGACCTTAACCTCTATGAGGCCGGGTTTCATGGACCACCTGCCACCTCATAGAGGGATACCAAGAGTACCCTCACTTCCCCCGAAGCTACCGCTTCGTCACCCAGTTCGTTGGAGCCCTTATCCAAGTCGGATCATTTGCTCCTCCTCGTGTGTTTAAGCGATGACCTACCATATCGGGTTACTCATCCATTCATGAACTAGTCCCATGTCCTTGGCTAAGAATTATTACTTAGTTATACTTAACTAAGGTTTACCACTTAGCTTCTTTTCCCCGTTATCCTTGATTAACCACGATTTTCTACCTAGTTCCTCTCACTAGGGTTTTGTCTATTGGGTTAAGTGTTGTTATTCAGGTTCATGACTTAGCCCACCTACGAATCACGTCAAGATTGGCTAAGTATTTAAGTTCAAGGCTTAGCCCTACAAGTTGGTTAAGTATACCAAGAAGCGCATGACTTAACCATATCAAGTCAAATTGGTTAAGTATTGGTTTGTCTTAACCCTATCAGATTATCGTGTTAGATTGATTAAGCATAAATTATCTAAATCGCATCAGATCATCGAGCCGGATTGGTTAAGTATGGGTTAGCTTAACCTCATCCACTAATCATACTACAAGGGTTAAGTATATTCAAAAGGTCTTGTGACTTAACCCTATCAAGTCCAAATGTTAGATTGGTTAAGTATAGGTTACTTAACCTCATCAAATCATCATGTATAATTGGTTAATTATAAGTTACTTAACCCCATTAAATTATCATGTTAAGTTGGTTAAGTATTGGTTGCTTAACCTCATTGAATTACCAAGTTTAGATTGGTTAAGTGTTTAACTTAACCCCATCAAATTACCGTGTTTAGATTAGTTAAGTATAGGTTACTTAACCCCATCTAATTACCGTGTTTAGATTAGTTAAGTCTAAATTACTTAACCCCATCTAATTACCAAGTCGGATTAGTTAAATGTAAATTACTTAACCCCATCTAATTACCAAGTCGGATTAGTTAAGCGTAAATTACTTGACCCCATCCCCTAATTGTCTTGTATGGTTAAGTGCCATTAAGAAATCAAGCCCGGTCCCACTTAACCTACCCATTCGTGTCATATCGGTTAAGTGTCATTAGTCAAATTTACTTAACCTTATCATGTGGCATTAATTTAATTAATGCACTCTCAACCTCTCACATTAGACCTTGTTGTGGTTACTAGTTAAGCCGGGCGGGTCCGGGTAGTTTTACACCACAACCTAGTCTAACCTCGGGTCTTAAGCGCGACATGACCAACTTCTCACATTGGATCCTATTGTTTGTAGCCACTAGTTAAGCCGGGCGGGTCCGAGTAGATTTATGCTACAAACTCAACCCAACCTCGAGTTGGCCACTTTCATGTTTGGTCTAGTGTCATATTACACTTACAACCCCCGTGTCTAGTTTCAAGTCCCATGTTTACCCCACATGTCATGTCCCCATTTAGGTGTATCATGAGTGTCATATTTTCATGAAATCCCATATCAAATTTTCATGTCATAATCACGCTCGTCTATCCTACCCCAAATCGTGTTTCCAACCCAAGTAAAAGCGAGCCAACATAGTAAGGATACTATGCTGCATATTGGCCTCAAAACATGCACGATGCCAAGAAGGGGTTGGCCGCAAATATGCATGGTATCATAAGGGGGTTTGGCCTCAAAATATGCATAGCATCATAAGGGGTTTTTGGCCACAAACATGCATAGTATCATAAGGGAATTTGGCCACAAACATGCATGATAACATAAGGGGTTTGGGTTCATTTACATGCATAAGCCCCAAAGTCAAATCTTTGCCAATGTTTCACAAGTCAAATGGTTCCCAAAGGTTCATGCTAGCATTCCATAGATAAAGATTCAAACTTGCAAGATAAACTAGGTTAATCATAACATGAATAGCATGATTTAGTCACTAAGCATAGCCAAAAGTCATAGGTTCAAGCAAAAGAGGCATGACAAGGTTCATATAGGCTAGCATACTTAGTTTAATCTCGTTTTATTCCATGCCATCATTAAGACTACCGTTTAGATCTAGAAGTAGCTAGAACTTACATAGCGTGGCTTAGCAAATTAGCATGAATCGTCTCGACGAAGAAAGGTCGCTCCTTTGAAGAAGAACCGTCATGAAACCGTCGTAGCAATGTTGATTTGGCCTCTATTTGGTGTAGCAAGCTCGCACCTTTTGATTCGGATCTAGTTTGAATGCATAGTCTCTTGGAGTTGGAGATGGAAGCCATGATCACTTGACATTTGGGCAGCACTTCGTGGCATGAGTGAATTATGAGGGGTTAGGCTAGGTCTAGGGGTGTTTTTATAGAGATTAGGATAGTTTTAGGTTGTTAGATTAACCCTAGGATAGATCTGAGCCCTCCAAAATCGTCACAAGCCTCCAAAATCGAGCCAAAACCAGAAGCAGGTGCACCAGGTCGCTGGTTCGACCAGGGGGGGGGGGGTCGACCCAAGGGTCGACACCCATGTCGACCCCCTGGAGGGGGGTCGACAACCATGTCGACATGGGTGTCGACACCCTGTGTGTCTGGCGGGGATTTTTCCCGCCTTCTCTTTTTGGGCTGAATTCAAATCTGTTTTCGGATTTGAATTTTCATGAAACTTCGCGAGGCCATATCTCGGTCATACGGACTCCGATTTACGAAATTTCGGACTTTATTTTCGCGTATTTTTCCGAGACGAATGCAATGGCGCAACCCGTTTATCCTGATTCAGATTTTATAATTTAATTCTGCCTTGATTCTTGTCTTAACACGTTGTTAAAATTCGGGTTGTTACAATCGGATTTTCCCAAAACCGCAACCGTTGGGTTCGCCTTGGAAATATCTTTCCAACGGCACCAACTTTGTAAAGATCCAACGGTTGGATTGTCTGGAATGTTTAATTCAAATCCGAAGAAAAACAGCGCCAGAATCGATTATATTTATAGTTATATATAAATATAATTAAATTAAATCGAATAATGACGCTGTAGTTCATATTTTGAAATCGAAACTTCAAACGATAGTACCGGGAGATCCGACCGTCGGATTTTCCCAAAACTAAAACCGTTGGATTCATTTTGAAAAGATCTTCCTGATGATATAAAATTTGAGAAGATCCAATGGTTAGATTTTCAGATATGTGTAAATCAAATCTGAAGAAAAACAGCGCCATGGCCACGTTATGGCCTAAAGCGTCGTTTGAATGAATTGGCTATTTTTAAAGGAATAAAAATAGCGATAAATCATGATAAAATATTATAAACGATATGGAATGAAAATAAACTGAATTTGCTCAGTTTATTAGATATTTGATGGTTGAATGTGTTTGGCGTGAAAATTACAATTAACGAACTGAATTAGTGATGTCGAATAATTTAACCATTGAAATGAATTGATTTGAAATTATAAATATACGTGAATTATTTGAAAAGGCCGAGTTATTTCTCATTTCAAATAATTGATCGACGATTAAAAGTCGAAGATATGAAGACGGTGCAAGACCGATGATCTTCACGTCGAATGAAGGGGTGCTACTGATGCTCATGATGGGAGTAGCTACCTTGAAGGGGCTGAAGTAGTAGCCATCCGGACGTACATGTTGATTGTACGGATGTGCGAGGAATAAAGATCCTTCGTTTCGTTCAGACCTAGAATGGACTTGTAAATGGACTGTGTGTCTGACATTAGATTTCATTCTGTGTGATTGATTGACGTCAGTTGCATGGCGTGAATTTCCCATGTGGCATGCTGAGATGCAGTGATCAAAGCTTATGTTGAAACCAGAGCTTTGCGGTTGATGATCAAAGCAGGGCTTTGAATAGCTAGCTTTATGTCTAGCGTTGTTTCGCGGGCCTCACACCAAGGTATGAGCCAGAAACGGGAGAAGGACCTCAGGGAGGACTTGCATTTCTTTCTAGCTAGGAGTGGTGTCAGATTTTACACGGCCTCACATTTTACTTATGTGGATGATGGATTGCGAGGCACCTTGGTTAGATTGGTCTCTTTGGAGCCGATGATTTGGTCGGATATGGCCAGTTTACACCCCATAGGGTGGGGAAACGCAGTGTTCAGGGTTTAAGTTTAATCCACATCGAGTGGACCGGCCTTGACGATCCAAGGCTTGATAGAGTACTTGCCTGAGGCTCGGGATAGAGAGTCTCGAAACGGTAAGGACGATCCCTGGCCTTGGTTCATGACGGAATCCAATTTCCAAATACGACATCGTGCGGTTTCGATTGTATATATTTATGGCGACATGATATATATTACCCATTCCGTCTATGATTGATAGTTATGATTCAAATTGTTTTTGAAACATATAAACACTAGCAATAATATCAAATGATTTGTTTGCTCATATCAAGCATATTTTGGCCATTATAAGGTAAAACTCTATCCTCCGGTTTGTGTTGCATTGTGTGATGGGACCTGAGTCTTATAATGGCTTCATTTTTATAAAAAGGCATTGCGATGTTATAAACATTTACTTGTTTTAAAGCACTGGCAATCACTAGAGTAAAACGCATTCCACGAAAGTGGTGTGGTCCTGTGATTTGCCATTTTGTAAAAGATGTTAAGTAGATTTCTCATATCAGTCCCATGATTGACTCGTAGTTCGTTTCACTTGCAAACTCGGGTGCCCCTATTTCTACACGGGCAGCCTTGTATTCAGGTTTTGGCAGGCTCTTTCTGGATAGCTGGAGCTGAAGATGGATTCTATCATTTATCTCTTTTTATGTTGTTCATCTCCTATTGTACATATTATGTTTGTTTCCGCTGTAGACATTTATGTATAGCTGAACTGTATTTTGTACTAAGTAAGATCCTGTATACTGTGTAACTCTGATGTTTATATTTATCCAGTATATTTTGTTGTGCATTATCTAGTGTATTTATTTATTTCTGTTCTGTTAATTATCTGTTTATGTGTTATGTTCCAAAGATTACCCTTACCTTCATGTTACGGGGTTTGGGTCGTCACGAACGTGGTATCAGAGCTTTGGTTAAGCTTAGAACAGGAATATAACATATTAACGAACTCATCAGAAATAGAACCAGTAGTGTTCTAGGACGAGTAACTCACTACAGATAGGATCAGTAAGGTCCTAGTATGAGCAAAGCAGAATGAAATACACCTCGATATACACATTTACATTAAATTATATGTCTCTATGTTTTAAAATTACCTTTTCTGTTGGCCTAACACTTTGTCTGCTATTTGCAGACATTGAAAAATGAGTGGCAGAAGTAGAAGAGGTAGGTCTGACCCAGATATTGAAGCTTTATTAATCAGATATCGAAATCTGGGTGGAGTACCGTTCTCAGGCAATGAATCTATTATTCAAACACAAGCATGGGTGCGCTCTGCTGAGAAAATCTTTGAAGGTTCAAACCTGAGAGATGAACAGAAAAGATTAATAGCATCATGGGCACTCAAAGACGAAGCCTTGTTCTGGTGGGATTCGATTATTAAAGATAACCCAGAAGGTGATATCCCCTGGGATAGATTTAAAGAGGTTATCAGTGAAAGATTTATTCCTCCAGAAGCAACTGAGCGGTTATGTGATGAATTCTACTATTTGATACAAGGAGATATGACCATTCCCGAATATCAGAAGAAATTCAATGTACTTTCTCATTTTGCCCCGCATCTGATTCAAGATCCAAAGAGGAAGAATCTGAGGTTTATCAATGGTCTTCAAACAAAATATCAGAATAGTGTGATGGGCCACGTGAAGCTTCCTTTTGCTGAAATGATATACATGGATTATCAATATGAAGATCCAGATAAGAGAGGCCTTTTAGTCGATGAAGAGGAAGTCAGTTCTAGCAACAAAAGGAAAACTAAAACTAGTAGCCCAGAGGCAAATACACAGCCAGAGTCAAGCACGATGTCTGGATTAAGAAAGAAGCCTAGATTCAATCGAGAAAAGGTCAATGAAAAAGGACCAGTAACGACTGCCATATGCTCTAACTGCAAGAAGCAGAGACATCTGTCGATAAGTTGCAAATCTTTGAAGAAACGGATAAAGGGTGGGTCTAAACCCAATAAGCAACAAAAGAAATCTCATGGTGAAAGGAAATGCCATGAGTGCCACCAAGCAGGTCATCTTGCTAGAAATTACTGACTATCAAAGAAATCTGAATTAGTACAGGTAAATGAAGTGGCTGAAACTTCAGAACCCTCCGCTAGTCAAGGAAAGTCAGATGTTTTAGAAGGCACTCTTACTGTGAAGGATATTCCAGTTAAAGTACTGTTTGATACAGGCGCGTCGCGAAGCTTTATAGCAAAGAATGCGGTTAAGAAGATGGATTTGAATTTGAGAAAGCTTAAAGAACCGATGACTATTCATAATCCGGTTAGGAGTTCCCTCGAGCTTAGTTGGATTTGTGGGGTGCCTGTTTCTTTTTCCCGTTATCGGTTCCCCACTATCGCGATAGTCATGAATTTTACAGAATTTGATCTTATCTTGGGATTAGACTGGTTAACCAAGTATGAAGCTGAGGTTAAATGCGTCGACAGAGCCGTTAAGACAAAGATCAAAACAGGTGACTGTATAACTATTCCATGCGAAGGACCGAGTTCTAATAGAAAAGACTTATGGGCAGCTTTAGATTTTTCTCCTACTCAAATAGAACCTGTTCCTGTCGCTGTAGTGAATATTCCAATCGACATTGAAAATATACCAATTGTCAAGAACTATGCGGATGTGTTCGAAGAAGTTGTTAGCTTACCTCCGTAGAGAGAAATTGATTTCAAAATCTATTTGGTTCCAAACGCAAGGCCAGTAGTTCACGCTATTCGAAGAATGACCTTGAAGGAGAAAGATGAGTTAGATAATCAAACTCGACAGCTAGTATGGAAGGGTTTGATCAGGCCTAGTTTCTCTGACTGGGGAGCAGCAGTGGTATTTATCCCGAAGTCAGACGGTATTCTTAGGATATGTGTAGATTATCGTGACTTGAATAAGCAAACATTGAAAAAAAATATCCATTGCCGCAGATTGATGATTTGTTGGATCGATTGAATGGCGCACAAGTATTTTCTCGAATGGACCTAGCTACAGGTTTCCGTCAGCTTCGAATTGCCGAAGAGTGTGTTCCTTTGACAGCATTCAGAGGTCCAGACTTATTCTACGAGTGGTTAGTAATGCCGTTCGGCTTATGTAACGCTCCAACTTATTTTGTCGATCTAATGAACCGGGTATTCAGAGGGGTATTGAATAAATTTGTTCTGGTTTTCATTGATGATATATTGATCTTCTCTAAGTCAGAAAGCGAACACGAAAAACATTTGGAGAAAGTGTTAGAAATTATCAGAAGGAATATTTTAAAAGCCAAGTTTTCCAAATGTATATTCTGGCAAGAAGAAGTCAAATTTCTTGGCCACGTCGTGTCAAAGCAAGGAATTTCAGTGGATCCCAGTAAAATCACTGCTACTCAGAATTGGAAACAGCCTCGTACACCCACAGAAGTCCGAAGTTTTCTCGGGTTGGCTAGTTATTATCGGAAATTCATTAAGGATTTCGCGAAGACATTAAGTTCCTTAACGAAACTGACTAAGAAACATTCGAGATTCAATTGGACTCCCGAATGTGAGGCAGCTTTTCAGAAGCTGAAATTAAAACTGATGACTGCTCCAGTGTTAACAATAATAGATGGCAATGAGGACTTGAAAGTCTGGACAGACGCTTCTAGAGAAGGCCTTGGTGCAGTATTAATGCAAAGAGGTCAAGTGATTACTTATGCTAGCCGTCAACTGAAACCGCATGAGAAAAACTACGTTACTCCTGATCTTGAGTTGTTAGCCATCGTATTTACTTTGAAAATCTGGAGGCACTATCTTTTGGGTGAGAAATTCGAACTATATACAGACCATCAGTCATTGAAGTATTTATTCACTCAGAAAGACTTGAATCTGAGGCAGCAGCGTTGGCTAGAATTTCTTATAGCATACGATTTTGAGATTTTGTACACTCCAGGGAAAGCCAATTTTGTGGTTGATGCGCTGAGTAGAAAGAATGTAATAATTTCCAATTTTATTATTACGACTAGATTGATTGATAAAATATCTGATGTTCAGAAGGATGATCACTTCATTCAAAGAATCAGAGAAAGAATACAGAAAGGCGAGTCCTTGAGTTTTCAGATTGATAATGAGGGAATTCTAAGGCTAAAAGGACGATTATGCGTGCCAAACATTGCTGAACTCCGGAGAGAAGTATTGGATGAATGTCACAAAGCCAAGCTTAGTATCCATCTAGGAGTGAGCAAGATGTATAATGATATCAAACGCACTTTCTGGTGGAGATCTATGAAACGAGACATCTCCTTATATGTTAGCAGGTGTTCCACCTATCAGCAAGTCAAAAGCGATCAGCAGAAACTCGTTGGATTGTTGCAACCGTTGGAAATTCCAGGTGGAAAGTGGGAGCAGATTTCTATGGACTTCATAGATGGTTTGCCCAGGACCAGGAAAGGAAATGACAGTATTTGGGTGATCGTAGATCGCTTCACGAAGACCGCCCATTTCATACCTGTCAGATCGAATAGAACTGCTCAGAGCCTGGCGCAGATATATTTCAAGGAAATTGTTAGACTGCACTGAGTTCCCATGAGCATCGTTAGTGATCGTGACCGATTTTTGCTAGTAAATTCTGTGAAGCATTCCAAGCAGAATTGGGAACGAAACTGAATTTGAGCACCGCTTATCATCCTCAAATAGATGGTCAGACTGAGAGGGTGAATCGTATTTTAGAAGATTTGTTGCTGGCTTGTATTATTGATTTTAGCGGATCATGGGAAGACCATTTGCATTTGGCCGAATTCTCATATAACAACAGCTACCAGGCGAGCTTGAAAATGTCACCATTCGAAGTATTGTATGGTAGACCATGCCGATCCCCTGCTTGTTGGGTAGAACCTGGTAGCAGACTTGTATTGGGGCCAGATATGATTCTTTATGCTGCAGATAAAGTCGATTTCGTTAAGAAACGATTACTAGCTGCTCAAAGCCGACAAAAGAGCTATGCAGATAAGAGAAGAAGAGATATATCATTTGCTGTTGGCGACTATGTATATTTGAAGGTATCTCCGATGAGAGGAGTGATCCGATTCGGTAAAACAGGGAAATTGGCGCCTAAATTCATTGGTCCGTTTCCTATTCTTGAATGGATTGGAACTCTCGCTTATAGGGTTCAATTACCTGATTGGTTGCCTGAAGTACATGATGTATTTCACGTATCTCAACTTCGAAAGCATATACATGATCCAGAATTGATCGTGGAAGAAGCAGCTCAATGGGATATAGATATTACTCCAGAATTGGCTATGAGAAGGGGGCCGATCAATATAATTAGCAAAGAAACCAAAGAGCTGAGGAACAAGAAGGTTCACTTAGTCAAAGTGCAATGGAGTGGAGATCCGCGAGACTGTACTTGGGAAACAGAGGAAAGAGTTAAGAAAGCCTATCCTAAGTGCAGAGTGGATATCTCTGATTGACTCTGGTGCAAGGTACATTTACCATATTTTGAAATTTCCACTATGTTCTCTACTTTGTTGTTGTTTTCTTTTCATGGATGTAAAATTTTAATCATATGGTCTGAATGATTTTAAAAGGGTATATGAATTAATTAGTATATTTGTGAAAAGTAAAGTTAAAAATAAATTGATTGATGTTTGTGTTGTGTGATCGTAGATTGGATTAATTAAATTATTACAATGATAGTTAATTCAATCAATAAGAGAATGAATGGTAGAATTTATTCGATTAAATCACACATTGAATTGATTAGAGAATATATAGAAATATATAAATGGGTGCTATATATGTTTGAACAGGTAAATGGATTAGCTGTTGAGTAAAGATTTTACTTGCGTGCCCGACAAATAGGTAAACCTTAATGAGTTGGATGCGCAATTTTATTATTATATCAACTCCTGTGAATGCCATTGGATGCGGAGTGCTGGTTATTCTGTGTGTAATTAATAAATGTCGCCATAGGATAGTAACAATTAATTTTGAACTACACTACATGGCATACTTCTTGAAGATAGGCATACTTCATCATATACCACATAAGCATTTGGAGCTTGTGTGACGAGATTGAAGTTTTACCATACGAGCGAGAGGCTTGTATGGCGATGACTATATTTTACAGGTTGAACTGATGACTGATATGGACCATATAAAAATGTAACGATAAATTGCCAGACTAATAAAAAACCCACACGGGTCTAGAGATGATAATAAACACGTCTCTCTAGTCTTGTAAGGCACAAAAACTATTTATGGGGTGACGAGAGTTTATTCTCTGGAGTTATTATCTATACACACTCCCCCGTGGACACTAGAATATATCACTATAAATATGTGTATGCTTATTAGGATTTATTGGGTACCTAATACGACCCAATAAATTTCCAAACCCCTCCCCGTACAAAGGAGGTTATGGCGAAATTTTTCGAAAATTTAGGGTGTTAGCCAAATTTTTGAAGAATTTGAAAATTCTTAGAAATTGCAAAGTTGAAGAATGGAAGCCAGATTGAAAGTAGAGTTGGTTAATTAAACCACTTTCAACTTTGTTCCTTTTCGGGGACGAATTTTTAAGTGGGGGAGATTGTAATAACCCGGAAAATCTGAACCAGTTTAAAATTTTTAAATTGGCTATTTTAGTGGATTTTAAATATTTAATATAAATATTTTAAATAATAACGACGAAAGGTATGTTTGAATTGAAGTTTGAAAATAAATATAATTATTTTAAATTATAAACAAGGCCTGAAATGGCGCTGTAGTTTCAAATTTTGAATTCAAACTTTGAATGACTGTACCGGGTGCAAAATAAAACGGATTTTAGTGTAACCAGTAATACTTAAATATGTTAGTGAATATCTTTCTAACGAATCTGAAAAATCGAAGTTTCATTGCGGGAATCAAAAGTTATGGATTTTCAGAAAGGACGCTGTAGAGAATATATAGCCCGTGAAAATAGACATTTTGCAAACGACCTCAGAATTCGACGAAACCACTTTTGTTGGATCCGGGTTGTCAAACTGTTGCTATATTTCAAATTCCATAATTTTTGAAGTTAATATGTGAGCGTGGCGAAGGAAAATGTGTTTGGTCAGTTTCAATTAAATTGGATCGACCAGAAAATGGCCATTTTTCAAACGGTCTCAGAATTCGATGAAACTAGTTTTGTTGGGACCGTATCGTCAAAACATAGCTAGATTTAATTTTCTGGAATTTTTAGAATCAGTATGCGGTCCCGACAAATTGAAATGTACGTTCAAATCGAATATTGAATGTTTTATATTTTAATTTGAAGGAAAACTGACTGAAACAGTCGAATGGGCCTACAAAACATATCCCATTATGTTCGAAATGGGGGTATTTACCTAGGGACGACAGTCGTTGGGTTTGGATTGGAGTTCGTATGAGATAAGGGGTATTTTTTAATTTTTAAAAATATATAAATAAAAAATAGTGGCCAATCCCCTTCATTCTCTCAGCCCGTTTCTCTCCCCCCGAAACCTCCCAGTCAACGACGGAAATAGCTCGCCGCTTCCCCCTCCGATTTCTCCTTCCACACGCATCTAAACAGGGTGCTCCTTTGGAGAATTTTGTCGTGCTCTCCACCACCTTCAAATCCGTACCACTCTCGCCCTCCATCGTCGCCTCTACATTGCGCATCACCTCCAGGAAGTTTGCCGCTTCCTTTCGCCGTCGTGCCTCCATCTCGAGCTCGAGTTGGATGAAACCCTAGGTGCCGGAAAGCTCTCTCGAGGCTCGACAACGTGGTGAAGTCCAATCGTGCTATAGCATCGCGGATTGATCGCAAATCGATAACCTAGTTTTGAAGAATTTTGAAAGGTAACGGCTTTAATTATTTTAAACTGTTTAATATCACTTTAAAGCGCTACGGTTTTTGATTTCACAATAAAAATCATATCTTTTTTCTATTTTGATGAAATTCAGTGAAATAAGAGACACCTGGACCGTGAGGATGTCTTCTACATTTTAGAATAGACCGCGTATTTTTCTGACCCTTCTGCAATTTTTGGTGGAGTGGAACCCAAAATGAGATTTTTAAATTATAAACGAGATGGAAACGACGATGTATAAATTATATAGTCGATGTATGAGTTATATAAGCGTTGTACACCTCATGTATAAGCGTTGTATAAGTTGTATGTTCGATGTATAAGTTATATATGCAATGAAATGACATTGAAATGTATTGAAGTGAATTGAAATACATTTATATACGAATATATATATATATATATATATATATATATATATATACATACTCCCCTCGTCCACAGACCATGGACGATATATATTGGTTGTGATATTGTTTGGATATTGGTTGATGTGAAATTTGGTGAATAATGCGAATGGTTGATAGAATTGTTTGTGGTTGAGAATGATTGATTGTGGTTGAAATATACCCATTTGTGGTTGAAAACAAAATTAGAATAGGTTGTGGAAATGAAATAAAAACATGCTCGTCTGCGTATGAATTAGATGCATGAAATTCCCATTGTCAAAAACCACAAGGTTTTAAGGTAGAGCAAGGAGCCGTACATCGTTACAGTCTCGGTTTTAACTACCCTACCGTTATGCTGCCGAAATTTTCTGAAATATTTCAGTGTTTGATTTATTTTCATGTGTTGAAACTATATTCATGTGTTGAATAGAAATTCATGTGTTGAGTGACATTGTGTTTTGAAATAAATTGTTTTATAATAAAAATCACATTTTTATCATCTGTTTGAAGTATATAAAATAATTGTGTTTTGAAATAAATTGTTTTATAATGAAAATCACATTTTTATCATCTATTTGAAGTATATAAAATAATCGTGTTTTGAAATAAATTGTTTTATAATAATAATCACATTTTTATCATCTATTTGAAGTATATAAAATAATCATGTTTTTAAATAAATTGTTTGACAATAAAAATCACATTTTTATTATATATATGAATTGTTAAAAATAGTGATGTGTTGAAATATAGATCTGTTGGATAAAAATATCATTTTGATTAAATCTATGAAATGAATATGGTTTTGAAATCGAAGAATCGATTATATATATATATAATTAAAATAAATCGATTAACGAACCTGTATTTCGTATTTTGAAACCGTGATTTCAAACGATTATTGTGGAAGATCCAACCATCGGATTTTCCCGAAACCGCAACCGTTGGGTTCGCCTTGGTAATATCTTTCCAACAACACCAACTTTGTAAAGATCCAACAGTTGGATTGTCTGGAATGTTTAATTCAAATCTGAAGAAATACAGCACCAGAATCAATTATATTTATAATTATATATAAATATAATGAAAATAAATCGAATAACGAAGCTGTAGTTCGTATTTCAAAACCTTGATTTCAAACGATTATTGCGGAAGATCCGACCATCGGATTTTCCCGAAACGGAAACCGCTGGGTTCGCCTTGGAAATATCTTTCCAACGGCACCAACTTTGTAAAGATCCAACGGTTGGATTGTCTGGAATGTTTAATTCAAATCTGAAGAAAAACAACACTAGAATCGATTATATTTATAATTATACATAAATATAATTAAATTAAATCGAATAACGACGTTGCAGTTCGTGTTTTGAAATCGAAACTTCAAACGATAGTACCGGGAGATCCGACCGTCGGATTTTCCCAAAACTGAAACTGTTGGATTCGTTTTGAAAAGATCTTTCTAATGATATAAAATTTGAGAAGATCCAACGGTTAGATTTTCAGATATTTGTAAATCAAACCTGAAGAAAAACGGCGCCACGGCCGCGTTATGGCCTGAAGCGTCGTTTGAATGAATTCGCTATTTTTAAAGGAATAAAAATAGCGATAAATCATGATAAAATATTATAAACGATATGGAATGAAAATAAACAGAATTTGCTCAGTTTATTAGATATTTGATGGTTGAATGTGTTTGGCGTCAAAATTACAATTAATGAACTGAATTAGTGATGTCGAATAATTTAACCCTTGAAATGAATTGATTTGAAATTCTAAATATACGTGAATTATTTGAAAAGGCCGAGTTATTTCTCATTTCAAATAATTGATCGACGGTTAAAAGTCGAAGATATGAAGACGGTGCAAGACCGATGATCTTCACGTCGAATGGAGGGGTGCTACTGATGCTCATGATGGGAGTAGCTACCTTGAAGGGGCTAAAGTAGTAGCCGTCCGGACGTACATGTTGATTGTGCGGATGTGTGAGGAATATAGATCCTTCGGTTTCGTTCAGACCCAGAACGGACTTGTAGATGGACTGTGTGTCTGACATTGGATTTCATTCTGTGTGATTGATAGATGTCAGTTGCATGGCGTGAATTGCCCGTGTGGCATGCTGAGATGTAGGGATCAAAGCGTATGTTGAAAAGCAGAGCTTTGTGGTTGATGATCAAAGCATGGCTTTGAATAACTAGCTTTGTGTCTAGCGTTGTTTCGCGAGCCTTACACCCAGGTATGAGCCAGAAACGGGAGAAGGACCTCAGGGAGGACATGCGTTTCTTTCTAGCTAGGAGTGGTGTCAGATTTTACACGGCCTGACATTTTACTTATGTGGATGATGGATTGCGAGGCGCCTCGGTTAGATCGGTCTCTTTGGAGCCGATTATTTGGTCGGATATGACCAGTTTACACCCCATAGGGTGGGGAAATGCAGTGTTCAGGGTTTAAGTTTAATCCACATCGAGTGGACCGGCCCTGACGATCCAAGGCTTGACAGAATACTTTCCTGAGGCTCGGGATAGAGAGTCTCGAAGCGGTAAGGACGATCCCTGGCCTTGGTTCATGACGGAAATCCAATTTCCAAATACGACATCGTGCGGTTTCGATTGTATATATTTATGGCGACATGATATATGGTACCCATGCCGTCTATGATTGATAGTTATGATTCAAATTGTTTTTGAAACATATAAACACTAGCAATAATATCAAATGATTTGTTTGCTCGTATTAAGCATATTTTGGCCATTATAAGGTAAAACTCTATCCTTCGGTTTGTGATGCATTGTGTGATGGGACCTGAGTCTTATAATGGCTTCATTTTTATAAAAAGGCATTGCGATGTTATAAAGATTTACTTGTTTTAAAGCACTGGAAATCACTGGAGTAAAACCCGTTCCGCGAAAGTGGCGTGGTCCTGTGATTTGCCATTTTGTAAAAGATGTTAAGTACATTTCTCGTACCAGTCCCATGACTGACTCGTAGTTTGTTTCACTTGCAAACTCGGGTGCCCCTATTTCTACACGGGCAACCTTGTATTCAGGTTTTGGCAGGCACTTTCTGGATAGCTGGAGCTGAAGATGGATTCTATCATTTATCTCTTTTTATGCTGTTCAGCTCCTATTGTACATATTATGTTTGTTTCCGCTGTAGACATTAATGTATAGCTGAACTGTATTTTGTACTAAGTAAGATCCTGTATACTGTGTAACTCTGATGTTTATATTTATCTAGTATATTATGTTGTGCATTATCTGGTGTATTTATTTATTTCTGTTCTGTTAATTATCTGTTTATGTGTTATATTCCAAAGATTACCCTTGCCTTCGTGTTACGGGGTTTGGGACATCACATATATGTCCAGTTTAAATTTCAGAAAAGTCGCTGTGGAATTTATATATATTTTAATGTATATAAAGGCCTGGAAAAAAGCTATTTTGCTAACGACCTCCTTTTTCGACGAAACCACTTTTGTTGGATTTCGTGATTATACATATATTGTTATGGAAATTTGAAAGATATATCTGTATCGTTATTTCCAATACGATATTTGTTGGTCGTAGAATTTGATATTGAATATAAGCAGATATATTTTCTATTCAGAGCCTTGTATTTAATATCAAATGGGATTTGGGTTTGTCGTGAAAGGTGTTTTAAATAACACTTGTTCTTTAACCCGATAATTAATGGAATGTGAATTGGGTTTATTGTGAACTGTGTTTAAATGACATTCGTTTCTTTATCCCGATTTACAGTGAAATGGGATTTGGAATTTATAAATATTCTTGATAAGATTTAAACGAGATTTTCCAAAGTAAAGTTTTTCCAATTTAATAAAATAAATAGAAATGTGAATTATATATATATAATGTGAAATATATATATATATATGATGTGAAAATAATATATATATATATAATGTGAAAATAATATATATACGATATGGAAAATATATATATACGATATGGAATATATATATGCGTTGTGAAATAGAAATATATATATGCGATGGAAATAAAAAAAATGTATGTGTTGAATAAAATATTATATATACGATGTGGAAATATATATATTTATATATGTGTGTGTGTGTGTGTGTTGAATAAAATATATATACGATATGGAAAATATATATATGAAGAGAAAATAATATATATATGAAATGAAAATGATACACATATGAAATGTGAAAATGATTTGATTGTTAAAAGTATAATTTTTAACATATATATACACTGTATAAAATTGTCGTGTATATGGAATATTCAACTTTGATATAAAATTGAAAATGAAGTGGAAATCGTTTTCAAACAAATTTATAACATTTATAAAATATGTTTTATAAAGGAAATCGACGAAATATATATTACATATATTATATATATATATATATATATATATAAAATATAATGGCCTGAATAGAAAGCGCCATGCTGCGGCAGTTCGCGAATTTCGACCATTGACTTCGAACGGACATTACAGGAGATCCGACCGTCGGATTCTCCTAAAACCGGAACCATTGGGTTCGTATCAAAAAGAGCTTTGTAACGAATACAAGAAATTAGAAATCTAACGGTTGGATTTGGAATTATGTCCAAATCAAAATTGGAAAAGTTCGCTGTAAGTGTAGTTCGATGACCGTTTATGGAAATCGACTGAAAGAGCCATATAAAAGTTATATATATTTGAAAATTTGACGGTTGGATCTTAGAAAATTTGATCTTAGAAAATCGACTGAAAGAGCCATATAATAATGTCCAAATCTAACGATTGGATCTTAGAAAATTTGATTTTTGAATATATAAAAGTTATATATATTTGAAAATTTAACCAACTAATTGATTGATGGTTGTGTTGTGTGATTATTAGTATAACTAATAAAATTACTTAAACCAACATGTGAACGAAAGGTAAAATTAGCCAAATAGAATCAAATTTGAACTGAAATGAAAATTGATTGAAATTGCATGCAAGTACATGTATATACACTGAACATGTCATAGCAAGAAGGCTAGAGAAGAGGAATAAAATTGTATGCCCGACAAATAGGTACATATTTATTGTTTTGTTTGGGTTTGGATGATTTTATGAGCCGATTGGCTTTTTCTTTTTGAGATGAGAAGGCATGTGTGGCGGTTTGGGGATTTTCCCAGTGCTCCCGTACAAAGGAAGTTATGGCGAAATTTTTCAAAAATTTAGTGTTTAGCCAAATTTTCGAAGAATTAGAAATTCTTAGAAACTGAAAAGTTGAAGAATGAATGCTAGAATGAAAGTTGAGTCGATTAGTTAAACAACTTTCAGCTCCATTCCTTTTCGAGGACGAAAAGATTTTAAGTCAGGGAGATTGTAACAACCCGCAAATCCGAACCAATTTAAATTTTTTATTTTGGCAATTTTTATGGAATTTGAATATTTAAATTGATTTATTTTAAATAACGATGGAAAATTTATTTTCGACGAAGTTAAAACGAATAATTTTATTATAATTATAATTCGAGCCTGAAATGGCGCAATAATTTGGAAACTCGATTTCGAATTTCAAATGAATGTATAGGATTCAAAATAAATAGGATTTCAGCGAAACAAGAAATATTTGAATCTGATTAACAATATCTTCCTAACGGATGTAAGAAACTGAGATTTCGTTTTAAAAGTTGAAAGATATGTCCAGTTTAAAATTCAGAAAAGTCACTGTGGAATATATATATATTTTTATATATATAAAGGCCTTGAAAATAGCTATTTTGCAAACGACCTCCGTTTTCGACGAAACCACATTTGTTGGATTTCGTGATTATACAGATGATTAACACAGAAATGTGTTTATTTTTATGCTTATATCTTATCTTTATTGTATATAAATAAATGCTACTTTGGGTATTTTGTGTGTTTTTACAGGTCATTGATTAATTGTCTCCTTCATTAAATAAAAGACCACTGATAAGAAAAAGAAGCTACTTTCCCATCTCAACAAGTTTTCAATCACAAAGGAAGCCGTAGCACATTGGTTAAGGCATGGAAATCTGTACAGAAAGACCTGGGTTCGATTCCCATCAAACTCTCTTTTTGCTGAAGAATGGAACGCGTTCACACTTCCTCCCTTGCTTTGAAGAATTTATGGATTGGTGATTTATAGTGTATATATATATATTCAGATGTATGAATATATGATATACACTAATAAAAATTTCTATAATTGGAAGTATTCTTCATAGATAAATCAAAGGGAATCTTTCATTTTTACTCTCCATAAAGATGAAGATTTGATTAGATAGATGCCAATCATAATGCCAATCAATTTACCAATCAACTTCAAATCTCTTGGAAAATGCCAATCAAATTGCCATATGACCAATCAAAAGAGGAAAGCTGCATGGAATATTTCAAGTTTATCTTATCTCTTTTTGTGAATATATTATTTTCAAGAGGTTGAGTCATGGCCCATTAGAGGATTAGGGTTTTTCAGTTCACCTATATAAGCACATGTATACCCATTGTAACGGGCATCTCCATTATTCTGTACTCTCGTTTATTAATAAAAAGTTTTGTTAGTTGACTGTGTTTTTCTTTCATAACAAATTGTGTATCTATCCAATTAGTTTTGGTAGAACACATTGTTATTTTCTTTTATTACTGCTTGTTAGCTATTGTCCGTTCGATTAGATTCAACGGTAATTCTGCTTTTTATTTCTCTGTTGTTGTTCTAGTTGTTATTTTATTTTTCTAGTAATTGTTTCTTTTCTTTTCAATTGTTGAATTTGATACTGATTAGATTCAGATTCAGAGTAATTTCAACAACATTAAAAACAACTCCAAATTCTTCCTAACTCGCCCAAGAATAAATAAATAATAATTTTTAATTACACCTCCCTGTGTTCGACCTGTATGCTACACACCTGTATGCTTGCAGAATTTAATTTAAATGTCGCGCTTTTCTGATTCATAGATTAGCGACGATCAAGTTTTTGGCGCCGTTGCCGGGGAGGTAACAATTGAATTTTATTATTTATTTAATTTCCGATTCTTGTTAGTTTTTATTTTATTTTGTATATATTTTTGTTTCTTGTACATATAGAAAAAAAAATCTCAATTAGTGATGTGGCGTATTAATTACATTGATACTGTCATGAACTAAGCAAGAGAAAAAAATAATTTCTTGCCTTTTTTCTTTTTCAATTTCTTTTCCTATTTTCAATTATTCCTTTCCATTTTTCAATCCTCCTTCCTACTTTTATATTTGTTTCTTCTTTTACAATCTTTCAAAAAAAAAAAAAATCTTGCCTTCTCTTTCCAAATCCTTTTCCATCTGTATTTCCTTCCCAATTTTTCATTTTACATTTTTTTCTTTCCCAGTTCCCTCCTATATTTCCTTTCCTTTCTTTACGTCCTTTCCATTTTCTTTTTTCTTTCACATTAAAAAAAAGAGGTTGGTTTGTTTTTGCAGTTCTCTTATCTGTCTTGACCATCAACACTGACCAACATTCATTGCCACAACCTCCTATACAGTCTGCCTTGCCCAATACTCAACACCCAACGTTAATCCTCCAAACCAAAATTCTGCCACTCTGCATCATACCCATAACCATACATCTTACCGATCATGACAGTCTTCATCCTTCGATCATCGCTTCCATAGTTCAAACATCACCTTCACGCCCATCCATCATTTCTCAACATCAACCCCCCTCAACAAATTCCCATAAAAAAAACTATTAATTTTCCTCGATTTTTCTTTCCTTTTCTTCATTTATTTCTTTCCCTTCTTACAATATTTTCCTAATCTCATATCTTGCTTGATTTCACCCTCAAAAAAAAAAAAAAACTTTCCCATCTTTTCTATTTCTTCCCTTTCCATATTTCTTAACATTTGTTTCCTTTTCTAATATTTTTTTCTCTTTTCCTTTACAAGTTTACAAAAGAAAAAAAAATCCTTTTTTTTCCTGTATTCTTTATCTTCTCAGCCACCTTGTTCATACAAATCAAATTCCCCCGGCCCTTGTGATTAGCTTATGTGCGTGGATTGAGTCAGTCTTCTAAGTCCATTCTTATTTTTATTTTTTATTTTGTGTTTTGTTTTTCTTTTAGGGTAGTCTTCTGAGTCCATTTTTATTTTTATTTTATTTTTTGTTTAATTTTTCATTTAGTCTTTCATGGTAAGCATTGTTGAGCTCAGTTTTTATTTTATTTTATTCTTGTTCATCTTAGTTCTTTTGGCTTAGTACCTAGTTTTTTGTTTTTATCGAGTTCATTTTTTTCCAATTTCTATTTAGTTTTTCCTTTCTTTTCTTAAAAAAAAGAGGGAAGTGACTTTACCTTTTATTTAGGCTTAATTTTTATTTTGTTAACTGAGTAGTTTTACTTGTTTTATTTCTTTAGTCGAGTCAGTTTGTTAGTTTATTTTATTTTTTTTATTTTTCAAGTTTTTGTTTTTTCCTCTCCTTTTCGATTGTTTTTATTTGCTTTTTTTTCTAAAAAAAAGGGTCTAACCGTAGGCCAAGGTGAAGGATCAGATTCAAGCAAACAACGAAGGAATCAAAAGCGAGCAAAACAAAGCAATCAGTGAAGTTTGAATTGTTGGAGCGGTTGCACACCAAGTGGGGTGTGAACGCACTAGCGCTACCCAATTTCACTGGAGGACTGCCGATCAAGGTGAGAAAATTTTAAAACTCTATAGGTGCTCTGCTGCAAAAGAAAAAAATATATAGACAATTGTTGTAAAAAAATTCTGCAGGGGCAGCGGCTTGAATGTACAATTTTTAATTTCTGTAATTTAATTGTGTGATTGTTGTTATTTCTGCACTTTTTATTCATTTTGTTAAGGGCAATACCCCAATTAACATAAGGTGAGGGATTTCATCACCCTTTCCTTAGCCCACAAATTGCATTTCATCGTAGAATCTGATTAATAATAACGATTAGACGTTGTACTTAAGGGAGTCACGGGCTCATCTAGGGCTTAATTGTATTGTGATAGTTGATTCATTTGGAACGAATTATTTCTTAGTGTCTAGACTACGGCAGAGAAATAGTCGTTTATAAATATTACGGTGATTCATAAATATTATATCGGTTGTTACTCTGAAGGTACTTAAACCTTCGGCTGCATTGCTTGGGTGATTCATGTTGCACCGATAACTCTTGTCCGTTAACTGGCTGAGAAATCTTTTGATCTAAGTAATCAAACGTGTCACTTTATAATTTTGGGTTAGGAGCCATTAAGGATAGAAAATTTCATTGTAGCTAATTTCTGCGCGTGCATCTAACAACAATGAGTGAAAAAAGTGTTAGCCAACAAAATTCTCCTAGGGGCTCTCGAATCAACCAAAATTTTCCAACCGAGTTGGATCAAAATCGAGTGAATCACAACTTTCCAAACTTTGGGGATCGAAATCAAATAAATCAAAATTTTCAAAATCTCAATATCCAAATGGATAGACCCTTGTCTCTTCGTGATCGATGTTATCCGACTAGGACCGTCCAACTCTCTGTCATCGTGTTCCCACCAGCTGAAGGAAACAATTTTGAGCTAAAACATTCTTTTATCCAAGGGGTACCAAAATTTACTGGGTCTGAAAATGCTTATGAATTTCTAAGTGAATTTGAATTGTATGCGTCCACAACAAAAATGCAACAATTGTCTAACGAATCGATCAAGCTGAGGCTAATTCCATTTGCACTACTTGAAAGCGCTAAAAGATGGCTAAATTCTCTTCCAAAACATTCCATAAGAAGTTGGGATGAATTTGTCACTGCATTCTTGAAAAAGTTTTTCCCTTTCCATAAAACTCTCAAAATTCGAACCAAAATAAATCAATTTTGTCAAAATGAGGGGGAAACTTTCTCAAAATACTTTGAAAGATTCAACCAACTATTATATAATTGTCCTCATCATGGAATTCTAAAAGATCACTTATGTCAAGTTGCATATGAAGGGCTAAACTATCAGACTAGAACTCAACTAGAATCAATGTGTGGAGGAGACTTTATGCCTAAGACGGCCGATGAAGCTTGGAAATTCATAGAAGATTATTCTAGGACATGCAATGGGAATCAATTCGTGTTCCCATTCGTACTTCTACTAGAGTAATGCATGTCGTGGACCCAAGTCAAATTCCTTTAGAAAATCAAACTCCTCAAGCCGGAGAAGGGTTCCCCCACTATTACTCTCAAGACCATGCCAATGCTATAGCTCAAAATAATCCTTACTCATCCACGTACAATCTTGGTTGGAGGAACCACCCAAATTTTTCTTGGTCAAACCCCAATAATTCGGCAAACCCATCTCACGTGCAACCCTTTATTCCAAATCCGAATTATCAAGCTCCATCTCTCAATTCTCAAACCTCTCAAGCTGCACCTCAATCTAAACAACCTTATAGGCACCCCAACTTTCAATCATCAAACCAATCCTCTCAATCTTCTCAACCGTCACAAGATATTGTTCGATTAGAAAAACAAATAAATAATCAATATGTTAAACTCGAACAAATAATGAATATGATGAAGGAACTAATGAAAAGTAATGAGCGAGGAAAGTTGCCTAGTAAACCCGAGGTGAATCCAAAATATAACTCTCGTACTGTGAATTCTTGTGAGGATGGAAATAATTCGGTTAACGTTGTCACCACCCTGAGGTCTAGAAAAATGATTGATAATAATGTTGGCAATCCCGACAACCATTCGATTTCAACCCCAATTGAAAACCCTCACGAGACACCACTCGTCCTACTAGGGACACCTAGAGGTTTAACGGCTTGTTGCATACGCTTAATGCAATCTTGTTTCCTACGAAAGTGCGACCTATCTAGTCTAGTTTTTCATTTTTGTTTTACTCGAGGACGAGTAAAAGATAAGTGCGGGGGTATTTGATTAGCACAGAAATGTGTTTATTTTTATGCTTATATCTTATCTTTATTGTATATAAATAAATGCTACTTTGGGTATTTTGTGTGTTTTTACAGGTCATTGATTAATTGTCTCCTTCATTAAATAAAAGACCACTGATAAGAAAAAGAAGCTACTTTCCCATCTCAACAAGTTTTCAATCACAAAGGAAGCCGTAGCACATTGGTTAAGGCATGGAAATCTGTACAGAAAGACCTGGGTTCGATTCCCATCAAACTCTCTTTTTGCTGAAGAATGGAACGCGTTCACACTACCTCCCTTGCTTTGAAGAATTTATGGATTGGTGATTTATGGTGTATATATATATTCATATGTATGAATATATGAAATACACTAATAAATATTTCAAGAATTGGAAGTATTCTTCATGGATAAATCAAAGGGAATCTTTCATTTTTACTCTCCATAAAGATGAAGATTTGATTAGATAGATGCCAATCATGATGCCAATCAATTTACCAATCAACTTCAAATCTCTTGGAAAATGCCAATCAAATTGCCACATGACCAATCAAAAGAGGAAAGCTGCATGGAATATTTCAAGTTTATCTTTATCTCTTTTTGTGAATATATTATTTTCAAGAGGTTGAGTCATGGCCCATTAGAGGATTAGGGTTTTTCAGTTCACCTATATAAGCACATGTATACCCATTGTAACGGGCATCTCCATTATTCTGTACTCTCGTTTATTAATAAAAAGTTTTGTTAGTTGACTGTCTTTTTCTTTCATGACAAATTGTGTATCTATCCAATTAGTTTTGGTAGAACACATTGTTATTTTCTTTTATTACTGCTTGTTAGCTATTGTCCGTTCGATTAGATTCAACGGCAATTCTGCTTTTTAATTCTCTGTTGTTGTTCTAGTTGTTATTTTCTTTTTCTAGTAATTGTTTCTTTTCTTTTCAATTGTTGAATTTGATACTGATTAGATTCAGATTCAGAGCAATTTCAACAACATTAAAAACAACTCCAAATTCTGCCTAACTCGCCCAAGAATAAATAAATAATAATTTTTAATTACACCTCCCTGTGTTCGACCTGTATGCTACACACCTGTATGCTTGCAGAATTTAATTTAAATGTCACGCTTTTCTGATTCATAGATTAGCGACGATCAACAGATATTAGTATGGAAATTTGAAAGATATATTTATATCGTTATTTCCAATATGATATTTGTTGGTCATAGAATTTGATATTGAATATAAGCCGATATATTTTCTATTCAGAGCCTTGTATTTAATATCAAATGGGATTTGGGTTTGTCGTGAACGGTGTTTTAAATAACACTTGTTCTTTAACCCGATAATTAATGGAATGTGAATTGGGTTTATTGTGAACTGTGTTTTAATGACATTCGTTCTTTAACTCGATTTACAGTGAAATGGGATTTGGAATTTATAAATCTTCTTGATAAGATTTAAAGGAGATTTTCCAAAGTAAAGTTTTTCCAATTTAATAAAATAAATAGAAATGTGAAAAATATATATAATGTGAAAAATATATACATAAATATGATGTGAAAATAATATATATATAATGTGAAAATAATATATATACGATATGGAAAATATATATATGCGATGGAAATAAAAAATGTATGCGTTGAATAAAATATAATATATATACGATGTGGAAATATATATATATATATATATATGTACTGAATAAAATATATATACGATACGGAAAATATATATATGAAGAGAAAATAATATATATATGAAATGAAAATGATATACATGAAAAATATATACATATATATGATGTGAAAATAATATATATATATATATAATGTGAAAATAATATATATACGATATGGAAAATATATATATGCGATGGAAATAAAAAAAAATGTATGTGTTGCATAAAATATAATATATATACGATGTGGAAATTTATATATATATATATATGTATGTATTGAATAAAATATATATACGATACGGAAAATATATATATGAAGAGAAAATAATATATATATGAAATGAAAATGATATACATATGAAATGTGAAAATGATTTGATTGTTAAAAGTATAATTTGTTTAAATAAAGGACTATTTGGAACTCGTTAACGAGGTAATCGTGTTTTGAATTGACGAAGTCATCCATTTTAACTGGATTGATTATTAAATCAGTTTGTTTTGAATTAATCTAACGAAATGGTTTAACGAATAGTTGTTTTAATAAGTTTTTAAAAAGAAAATTTATTATTTATTTAGTAAATAAAGAAGTTAACTAATTATACGGTAGTTAACGATGAAGTGAATTATTAATTTAATTTAAAAGATTACCATTTAAATGAGAATCATTTATGAGAGTTAATCGAAGTTATAATGAAATCTAATTGCGTTGTGAAAGGAATTTGTGAACGGGAATTATATTAAATCCCGAGTTTTATATTAAAACCTGAGTTTTATAACGAAATCATGAAAGGGATTTTAAGCAAATAAGATAGCTTAAAATAAATGTATAGTTAATATTTGAATTAAGTAAAGAGAATAAAGAAAAAGGGGGATTTTATATAAAACCTGAGTTTTGTAAACAGGGTTAATAAAAAAGTGATATTTTCCAAAGTAAAAAGGTTTTATAAATCATATTGTTAATAAAATAGTTAAATAGGATCTAGTTTGATATTACAATGAATATCGGTTTTTGAATTACAACTCATATTCATCTTAAAATAAGAACGTTGTTGGTCAAGGTCTGAGAGGTAAGTAAATACCCAACTTGAACGACTTCAAGATTGTCTGAGGATGATATTAGTTTGTAATGAGAAAGAGGGTAAGAATAATTTATTATTTCCATATGTGAAATAATAACATAACGTTAATTGAGAAAGTTGAGATTATAATGGGATTTCCAAAGTAACAGTTGAGAAGATTTGAGAATAAATTATATACAATACTATTTCCAAGGTAAAGGAAATAAAAGGAGATTATGAGAAATTATAACGGTATTTTCAAATTAAAAAGGAAATTGAAAAGTGGAGTTTTGGAAGTGGTTTATTCTAAAAGAATGAGAGTTGGTTTTGTGTTCAAGAAATAAAATAAGAGAGATTTGGTAACGTTGTTTTACTAGTAATAAAATGAATCATTTTCCCAATATAGTAATGAGTAATGAGGTAGTAAATGTTTTAGAAATGATAGTAGGATAAGAAGTTGAATATGATTATAGAATATTTGCCTAAGTATGAAAATAAAATAGTTTGAAATAACCTTATGTTAAATAAGAAAATGAAAAGCTATATTCGGAATGTTGAAAAATTTAATAGTTTAAAATTTACTATCGTTAATTGTTTTTAATTAATTAATTAAAGAGGCCATGTAATGCTGGTACTGAACTAGTAAACTCATTTTATTCCCATGATTATTTATTTGATAGTTAAATAACCGACTATCAAATCTGACCCATACGATTGTTGGTATGGAAAGACCGAGATCGAATATATGTTCAAAAACCATTCCGGACCAGCAAATACGTGAAAGATGCTAATTGAAGATGGAGCAATTGAAGACCGTTGATCTTCATAAGCGGAAGAACTACCTTTTGAATTTCTCTGGTTTAGCGGCCAGAGATAGTTTGATAGTGATTCTGTCGTGATTGGAATCTATGGATTGCAAGGACTACTCGCTACTAATCCATGGGGTGTTTCCTATATTGGATGTGGTAGGAGGGTGCCTTCGGTTCATCGTGTACATGGATGACTTGTATGGACGAATGTCTGACAAAGTATTTCCAAAGGAATCACGTACGCTGATTTTTACAAACGTATTTCTGTTAGTGGCAGAGAAGGGCACTTCTCTTAGCTTAACGACCAGAGTATTTTTGTGGATGTCAATTAGTGATATCTGGCGGATTTCACGATCTGGCATTCAAAGTAAATTGTAGCCAAATGTTCTAAAGGTAAATTCTAACCTCAAGCCCCATCAACCAAGAAATGATAAAAATCGGGCAGGTAGCATGGCTATGTGGATCGTTCCCATTAGGGTGTATAATCACCTATCTAGAGAAAATCCATTTCCTTCTTTAATCTATTTCTATGCTGTCCCTTTTTCGGGAAACAGTTGCTGATCCTAACCGTTGGTGATATTCATTCGATACACTCAAGTGAAATGAGTGGTCGGTCATGCGTGGGTCGGATTGCAAGACGTTCTTGTTGAACCCAGTGTATTCCCCTCTAGAGATACACTATCGGTAGGTGGTTCCATACCTTGTCATGGTCGGAATCCAATCTCCAATAAGCGCCCGCGGTTTTGATTGCATACTATATATGTATAGCGTGAGATGTAAGCATTCTGCTATATTGATATCTATTTGTATTTAGACACTATTATAATATCAGAAAAGATATATATGATTTCAAAAATGTTTTTGGTTATCGTAAGGTAAAAAGTGTCCGTATTTATGTGTGGATTTGGTCTTACGATTATACTTTTATTTCGAAAAGATTTTTTAACTTAAAAATCAAGATAGATAATTCCCCTTAAACTTAGTGTGTTTATCTCACTCTGGTCCACCAGACTGACCCAATGTTTGAAATGCTCGGGTTAAACCGGGTTGTACAGGTCCAGGTTATCGGACGCTGCGAAGTTCAGAGATGAGCTGGTGGTGTTCAGGGGTATGATGTTTAGTATTTATTCCATTGTATGTTGTATATGAGGATAGGTTATTATAATTTTCCAGATGGGTTAATGTACTCTGAGGATTGTAAGTTTTTTTAAAGCTCTCAATAAAGATTTATTTCTATATTTTGTTCCGCTGCTATGTGAGACTCTGATTCTGTATTGTGTTGGTTCTTCTTCTTCTTCTTCTTCTATCCTAACATTTCTTTCTCTCTTATCTCACCCTCTGATTTCTTTCTATAAACGTTTTGGTGTGTTTGGTGTTTGGAAGATCGACATGAGTTACAAGAAATGTATTTGTGTCGCTTTTCGAGGCCGAAAATCCTTGGGTCGTTACAGTGGTATCAGAGCTATTGGTTTAGTAATAACCTTGGCTCTGTGGCATAACTCGATAGAGGTTTCAGTGTTTATATATTAGAGTGTATTTGTAGATTTTATGTACAAATGTTATGTATTGTGTTGGTTGATCGGTTCAAATGTTGAGAAGCTTTTGAACTGAAAATATATATGATATTATTTGGTAAAGAGAGTAAATGAAATAATTATACCCAAAATATATTTTTGGACTGAAAAATAAATAATTTTATGATATTATTGAGATATTGGGTGTTGGTTGATTTGAATAAATTCAAATTAGATTAAGAATTTGAATTGGAACTTAACCGGGTTAAGTGAAATTAAATTAAGCTGATATTGGAATATATTAAAATAAATTTGGAATTTGGAAATTTAATAGATAATAATTAAATAAAAATCAATCGAATATTAACCGATTGGTGTTCAAATATGTGAAACCAAAGTAAATTATTAATACTGAATGTAAATTCAATTGATTTGGTTGTGTATTGGTTGTTGGTTGTGAGTTGTTTGTTATTGGAAGGTAGATTGTTTGGATATAAATAATCAACGATTTAATGGAGCTAAATGAATTATAAACAAAAGAATAAATTCCAGTATAATTAAATTGGAATGAAATTGCATATGAATTGAAACTGAATGATTATCCCCAGTATCCACGTATACGTTTTGAACTGAATTGATGCCCATGTTTGATTTCTGGAAATTGGTATAGTTACTTGTTAATAAATGAAGTGTTATTTAAATATTACATGTAATGGTTACTTATGTGTTGAACTAAGTTGAATACAGTTGCCAAAAGGCTAGAAAATTGAGTTTGGTTGCGTAGATCGAAATAAATTGAGCAAGCACGCTTAATAGCACTCATAAAAGGTACGCATACACGAAAATATAAATTTTGGGTTTTGATTTTTGATTTTTGTTTTTCCAACCATGTGGGTCGATGTATATATATTATTTGTTCCTGCGATATCGCAGATGTCACTTCGTATAGGGGAGACTCTGCCAATTTTTTCCGGAAATTTAAAGTGTTAGAAAATTTTCGATATTTTTGAAAATTTTATTTTTCAATAATGAATTGCTATTCGATTTAAAATTAATTGGATTTTGAAATTATATGGGTTTGTAACGTTTTTCTGGCCTTAGTAATTTCGGGGACGAAATCCTTTTAAGGGGGAAGAATGTAGTGTCCCGTATTTTTGGTAGTCTAATATTTAATTTAATTTATTATTTAAATATTATACTTGGAATATTAATTGATTTTAATATTTAATTCGTTTATTAAAATGAAGTTTAAACGTTAATTTATATATATAATTATAAACAAGCTCGAAATGGCGTAGCAGTTCGTAATGTTGAGTTTTGAACTAATTGAATATATAAGATCCGATTTAAGCCGGAACTCTATGAAACAAGAAACGTTGGAATCTAGTTGATTATGATTTTCATACGAAAGTGAAAAATCTAGATTTTGTGTTATAGATTGTTAGTTATATCCAAATCAAATTTTAAAATAGTCGCTACAGAATTCGTTAATAAACGACAATGTTTATTATATAAATTAAATGGGATTTTGAATATAATTTGAATGTCATTTAATCTGAATATTGAGTTAAAGATATATATTGGTTTATTTTAAAACTGTATGGTATTTTATTTTGAGATATACGATAATAATAGTTTATTTAAATCGAATTGTTTTGGATTTAATTATATTTTATCGATATTATATAAGCTTTAAAAATAGTTTTCTTTTCATATGACCTCCATTTCCAACAAAACAAATGTTATTGGAATGCGTATCGTTAATTATTGCTAGAATTCCAGTTTGGAGCTAATTGGAGTTGTTGCATCGGTGCGTGCAATTTAAAGGTGAACCGATAAATTATAAATACGTCGTTGTGCAAACGGTGTCGGTTTTCAATGGAATTAATTTCATTGGGATTGGAACGTTGAGACGTAGCGGTGTGTCAAGTTTCATTATGTTTGAATGTAGCGACCCGGGAATTTCGACACTCGAATCCAGACACTAACACAACCCGTGTCCAGACTCAAGTACCGAAAACCCAGAAAGCTAATAGAAAGAAGTTAGAGGGTGAGAAAAGAAAGAAAGAAATATTAGAATAGAAGAATAGGAAGATCAGAATCTCACAACAGAATGGAAAAAATATAATAATAAAAAATACTTTATACAAAAATTGTATATCACAACATCAGAGTATACATTCAGATCAATACCACATACAGCGGAAATAAACCAGTACCAGTATATATATGGAATATGTCTCGACTTCGACTCCACTTCTGAAGCTCCAAGCGAAATCTAACCTGTAAATGTACTCGGTCTGACCCGAGCACATTTGATTTAAAACAAAATTCACCCGGATCAGTCTGAAATACTTTCAGTGATAAATTCATACAGCAACCAACTTGTTTAACTTTGAAATCCTTTTTGATATAAAAGGATAATAGTAAGACCAGTCCACACATAAACACGGACGGTTTTTACCTTACTATAACCCAAATCGTTTTGAAATCAATATCTTCATCTGATATTATCATAGTGTCTAAACACAAGTAAATAGAATCTAGCAGAACGCTTGCATCTCACGCTCCACATATATAGTATACAATCAAAACCGCGGGCGCTTATTGGAGATTGGATTTCCAACTATGACAAGGTATGGGACCACCTGCTGATAGTGTACCTCTAGAGACGAATACACTGGGTTCAACAAGAACATCTTGCAACCCGGCCCACACATGACCAACCACTCATTTCTCTTGAGTGTATCGAATGTATTGTCACCCTTTCGGCTTTTTGTCGCGACCACCGAAATCCCCGGGAGATACAGAAACGAAAAGAAGTAACAAATATGAATATTCTCTAGATGGTGACAATACACCCTAATGGGTGCGACCCACATAGCCATGCTGCCTGCCCGATTTTTGTCATTTCCCGGTTGTGAGGCTTGAGGCTATAATCGACTTTTGAAAACATCTAACCACCATTCACATCGTTCATATACGTCATCCAGGAACAGGATGAACTGAAGGCACCCTCCTACTACCTCCTAGGAATCACCCTATAGATCAGTAGCGAGTAGTCCTTGCAACCCATAGATTCCAATCACGACAGAATCACAGTATATCTCTAGGGATCAGCCAGAGATTGTAAGTAACTCTTCCGCTTCATGAAGATCTATGGTCTTCAATTGCTCCATCACGATCAGCGTCTTTGACGTATTCGTATTTATTGGTTGGGATGGTTTTCGAATATAAATTCGATCCCGGTCTTCCTGTACCAATAACGTTGGGTCAGATTTTGATAGTTGGTTCTTTGACTATCAAAATAAACAACCATAAAACAAACAGATCCATTGGTTTATACTTGGTCATTTTAAAACCAATATCTCGGTTGAAATACCCAAAAATAATATGTTGGTTTTAATCATATAATTATACTCAAATCCTTTTACCTATATATCATATCTCATTTAATCTTCAACTAACATTTCAAAACATGGTTATAACATTTCTTATGATCTTATCGATTCAACTTACCATTCGTTAAACAACTATTACGATATCTTCTTTGATTCGTTATTTGAACATCAAAATCACTACTCATCCCTTTAGAATAATCCCACTTAAATCTCATTTCAATATTTTGAAAATACCGTTATACTTTCACCAATCTCCCTTTTTATTTCTTTTATTATTGGGATGTTATTTCATACCATCAAGCCCCCTTTTATTACGAAATCTCATTATATGAATATATTTCCAAATCCTTCAAATAACGTTACACTATTATTTTTCCAAAATAATTTACCCTGATATCTTCATCATTACGACTAATATCATCCTTTGATAATCCTGAAGCTGTTCAAGTTGGGGTATTTTAATTACCTCTCAGACCTTGATCAACAACGTTCTTATCGAAAGATAGATATCAGTTGTAATAAAATCCGACATTCATTTCCCATGTCACCACAAATTCCATTTTAAAATAATCACCAAACTAATTAATTTAAATAAATCCCATTTGACTATTATCGTTATATAAATAATAATAATCATCCTTCAACCTTTCTATCAAAATAACATGGTTTGTTTTACCATTAACTATCCTTAAGTGAACTAATTAACTAAACAACTCCAGTTAACGTCGTTAACTGTTCAACTTTAAACGTGATCAATCGCTATTGATCTTGTCATTTAAATTAATTAATAATTAATTAATCTAAATAATTTTATTCACTTTGATTCCTATCAATATAAACCCATTCTAATTGTTACGTCAAATCTGGCCACTTGAATTAGCTAAATAAAGTCGTTTTTAACACTTACTTAATAAGCACGTGCTTCGCGCACGGTCGATTTGGTTAAACAATTCAACGTATTTATATGGTTGGTTTATTCCTCTTTTTAGAATAATATATTTTTAAAATCGGTATTCGGTTATAAAATAAATTTCATAACCTTATTTTTTATCGATTCACCTGACGGTGAATCGATCTTTATAAAACGGTGTATTTATGGGCCATCTGCTGTTTATTTATCAACCAATACTATTTATTGATTCAAAACACAACCATATTCAACAATCAACAGGGTTTAAAGTCATCGGGTTTTGAACAGTTCATAAAATATGAAATAACAGCATATTAAATATTTGAGGAACCGGTTTGATTCCTCCTACCTGTTCTTCCCTGCATCACAGATCATTATAATACTTCATATCAGTACATAGAAATATTTTAAACGACGATAATATAATTAACGTCAACCATTAAAGCAACCATAGGCATCCAATCAACCAATTAAAATATATGAATTTAGCACATCCTAGTATTTCAGAAATGTGTGAGAATTAACTCACCAGTTTATTTTACGATTGACGGTCCGCGTTGTTCGTATAATTTTAAACCCCGTTTAAAATTAACCGAAATACGGGTTGCATCCGATTCCTCCCAAATCTATAGTGCTCTTTAAGGTGATTCCATCGTTTCCAGTTCTGCGAAATTCTGATATCGAGCGAACACGTTACGATTGTTATAAGTTAACTAGTTTTCTTAATATAATATAAATTAAATTTTAAAATAACTAGTTACCTCATTTTACCTTTAACCTTTTCTTCAACACTTCGCATTCATGCACACATACACACTCCTGCAAGTTCCAACGTCCCTTTGCATCTTCTGCAGTGCGTTGGTAAAAAGCACGGACCCCATCTCTTTCAAGCACCGTCCGTTTTTTTTTTCTCTTTGGAGTAGCTCGGCCCAAAGCCTTAAGCCCAACGCCCAACGTTAAAACCCACGTACCCATAACTACTTCCTCCTCTACAGTGCTTCTTCCCAGAATGGTGCGCCATTTCCAACCCAACACTAGCAATACCGCCTCTTCAAGAGAACAGCTCGCAAACCCCTCATCCCATACACAGCAACACGTCCATGCTCCCTTCACCATTTAAAACATACGACTCCTCTCTCGCCCATCAACAGCTTCTACCATCAACCCACTCCCCTTAACAAACCCGCATCCACTTCTTTACTTCTTCCTATATTTCATCCGTCCAAACCTGCTACTTTACTCATCTCCGTCCCATACTGTCTCCTTTCCTTTTCGTTTCCGCTGCGTACCCTCTGCTCACGTGAAACCCTCAGATCTTATCATGATTCTCCACGCACCCTGCTGTCTCCTCGCGCCGTCGGAATTCCTCGAACCCCGTAGCCTTCGAACTAGATTTGATCTCCATTTGCAAATGATCAGCTTTGCAACTAAATGGTAATGGAGGCTCGGTTTAAGGATTCTAGTGCAACTCGTTACAAGAATTTAAGAAGTAGATGCGAATAGAAATAAATTTTATGAAGGGGTGTAGCCATTATTTATTTGGCTTGCTGTAAGAAACAAATAAGAAACAACGCAGTGTATTTATAATGTGGGGAAGATTGGGCATCAAGTAATAGGCGGTAGGGGCTATATTTAGCATGTGCATGACTGTATTGAAGCTTCACTTCTATGTCTGTTCAATGCTCTAGGGTGGGTTGTGGTTCACAGTACAACGCATGAGACTTTGTCGGGAAGGTTTTAATTTTAATTGGTTTAGATCACGTAGGTACAAGTGCATTTGTGTTAGGCGTCTGCATGTCTAAAATGAAGAGTACCAATGGGTCTGCACACTTAACTTATGTCTTATTCTTGCATATGCTCTCATTTATTTGATGCAGACTGAACATGATCTATAAAATATATGGTAGGGTTGATTTCTACATTATGCTGCGTATAGTTTACTTAGACGTTCAGTGTTTATTCATGTCAAAGAGAAGAAAGGAGACACCAGACGAATAGAAAGGATAGGGTAGCTTAGGAGTGTACATCAGCTAGGCATGTATTTTTAAATTTCTCAGGTCTGCTTGATTGATTTACATGCGTGTATGCTACTCGGGTAGGTTCTTTCTTCCTTTCCTTACTACAAAAGAAATGGTTCCGTACGGTATAGACTAGGATAGGCTTTGTTTTGTCACTTTAAGTGTTTAATGAGCCATACGGTTGTTTCACAGTTGGAAAAGAACATTTTTTTCCTCCTTGGAATATCACATTTAGTTTAAAAATTAATGTATCCCGATATATCAAAATCCATCCGCATACGACTTGTTATAGACAGAAATAAATATACCATCGCGTTCAGCAGTGTACCACGATCACAAAAATATAATAATATCGGTAGGTTAACTTATTCTGTGAAACCCCAAAAATGCAAACACAGGGTGCAAAATACTCCAAATAAAAAGTTGTTTACTTTGCGAATTAAAAATTACAGTAAAATCCTAAAAATTAAATTATGACTACGCCTCAAAGGACTTGTCCCAATTCGAAGCCATTATTTAATTATATTTAAATAATCGTTACGGTTTATAATCGATTTCACAGCGACTATTTCGAAATTTGATTTAGACATAAAAAAAAATCTATAATACGAAAACTCGATTTTTCTCCTCCATTAGAAAAATATTATCAGCCAGATTCAGACGCTTCTTGTTTCACCGAAATCTGACTTAACACGGATTCAGTATAGTCAGTTGAAGTTGAAATTCAATTTTACGAACTACCGCGCCGTTTCGAGTTCGTTTTATAATTTAAAATATAAATATAAACGCTCAGTCGTCGTTTAATTAACGATTTCGATATTGAATCCCATAAATAATTCAAATATAATATTTAAAATAAATTTAAATATTCGAATCAAAATAGAAGAATAATCCGGGTCGTTACATTTTTCCCCCCTTAAAATAATTTCGTCCTCGAAATTGCTAAGTAAGAAGAATGTTTCGAATTCAATTAATTTCAAAATAATTCATTTAAATATTATCAAAAATAATTTCTATGTTTACGACTTTATGACAAAATTCGCCAGTACCTCCTCTGTACTGTTTAATCCAAACAACTTCACTTGCCACTCCGGCCTCACATGTCGATCCAAAGAAAATAAAAACCAAGCGGCTACCAATCTCGGGTATAAATTCTAAACACCCAATCAATAATATTAAGGTTTACCTTTTTGTCGGGCAACTTTATCCCAGTTTCGAAGCAAATCAACCAACATCTCTTCATTTCCCAATCCGTGCTTCAATCTCCGTGATCAAGTCAATTGTCATAGCCTTCTGGTAGTCCGCCCTTTTCTCAACTTCCAATGCAAAAACTGATACCGAGTTATATCTTATAATCCCATCCAAAAGCCGTTATGCTGTATTTCCTTTCCTTTCAATCCATTCAACTTCTTAATTAACTGCTGATGGTTTCAATTTAATCCAATTCAGCCAATTAAGCAACAACCTCTTAATCATTTCATTTTTCTTTTAAATTTTTATTTAACTTGTCTTTCTTTAAAAATTTAATTTCATATTCAAATTTTATTCCATACAATCTAACTAATTCTCACTCATTCTGTTTGGGTTCATTCGCTTTTTATTTTACCCAACACAAGTCAAATTCTTGTTGGCTTATCTCTATTCCAACTCAAAGGATTCATTTTAACTCATACAAGTTAAATTTAATTACCATTTCATACTTGAAATGTTTCCAACTTCATACAAGTTTGAATTAAATAATAACTTGAGAAAATTATAGATTTTAACTTTTTATAAAATATTTTGTGTCAAACAATATAAAAATAATTTTATATAAAAAAAACAAATACGCGCTCTCGTATATATATACACTCAACTCGATCTAGGGTATTACTAGCCCAATCTCTATCGAGTTACACCACAGAGCCAAGGTTATTCCTAAACCATTGCTCAGATACCAACTGTAGCGACTCGGGAATTTCGACACTCGAATCCAGACACTAACACAACCCGTGTCCAGACTCAAGTACCGAAAACCCAGAAAGCTAATAGAAAGAAGTTAGAGGGTGAGAAAAGAAAGAAAGAAATATTAGAATAGAAGAATAGGAAGATCAGAATCTCACAGCAGAATGGACAAAATATAATAATCAGAAATACTTTATACAATAATTGTATATCACAACATCAGAGTATACATTCAGATCAATACCACATACAGCGGAAATAAACCAGTACCAGTATATATATGGAATATGTCTCGACTTCGACTCCTCTTCTGAAGCTCCAAGCGAAATCTAACCTGTAAATGTACTCGGTCTGACCCGAGCACATTTGATTTAAAACAAAATTCACCCGGATCAGTCTGAAATACTTTCAGTGATAAATTCATACATCAACCAACTTGTTTAACTTTGAAATCCTTTTTGATATAAAAGGATAATAGTAAGACCAGTCCACACATAAACACGGACGGTTTTTACCTTACTATAACCCAAATCGTTTTGAAATCAATATCTTCATCTGATATTATCATAGTGTCTAAATACAAGTAAATAGAATCTAGCAGAACGCTTGCATCTCACGCTCCACATATATAGTATACAATCAAAACCGCGGGCGCTTATTGGAGATTGGATTTCCAACTATGACAAGGTATGGGACCACCTGCTGATAGTGTACCTCTAGAGACGAATACACTGGGTTCAACAAGAACATCTTGCAACCCGGCCCACACATGACCGACCACTCATTTCTCTTGAGTGTATCGAATGTATTGTCACCCTTTCGGCTTTTTGTCGCGACCACCGAAATCCCCGGGAGATACAGAAACGAAAAGAAGTAACAAATATGAATATTCTCTAGATGGTGACAATACACCCTAATGGGTGCGACCCACATAGCCATGCTGCCTGCCCGATTTTTGTCATTTCCCGGTTGTGAGGCTTGAGGCTATAATCGACTTTTGAAAACATCTGGCCACCATTCACATCGTTCATATACGTCATCCAGGAACAGGATGAACTGAAGGCACCCTCCTACTACCTCCTAGGAATCACCCTATAGATCAGTAGCGAGTAGTCCTTGCAACCCATAGATTCCAATCACGACAGAATCACAGTATATCTCTAGGGATCAGCCAGAGATTGTAAGTAACTCTTCCGCTTCATGAAGATCTATGGTCTTCAATTGCTCCATCACGATCAGCGTCTTTGACGTATTCGTATTTATTGGTTGGGATGGTTTTCGAATATAAATTCGATCCCGGTCTTCCCGTACCAATAACGTTGGGTCAGATTTTGATAGTTGGTTCTTTGACTATCAAAATAAAAAACCATAAAACAAACAGATCCATTGGTTTATACTTGGTCATTTTAAAACCAATATCTCGGTTGAAATACCCAAAAATAATATGTTGGTTTTAATCATATAATTATACTCAAATCCTTTTACCTATATATCATATCTCATTTAATCTTCAACTAACATTTCAAAACATGGTTATAACATTTCTTATGATCTTATCGATTCAACTTACCATTCGTTAAACAACTATTACGATATCTTCTTTGATTCGTTATTTGAACATCAAAATCACTACTCATCCCTTTAGAATAATCCCACTTAAATCTCATTTCAATATTTTGAAAATACCGTTATACTTTCACCAATCTCCCTTTTTATTTCTTTTATTATTGGGATGTTATTTCATACCATCAAGCCCCCTTTTATTACGAAATCTCATTATATGAATATATTTCCAAATCTTTCAAATAACGTTACACTATTATTTTTCCAAAATAATTTACCCTGATATCTTCATCATTACGACTAATATCATCCTTTGATAATCCTGAAGATGTTCAAGTTGGGGTATTTTAATTACCTCTCAGACCTTGATGAACAACGTTCTTATCGAAAGATAGATATCAGTTGTAATAAAATCCGACATTCATTTCCCATGTCACCACAAATTCCATTTTAAAATAATCACCAAACTAATTAATTTAAATAAATCCCATTTGACTATTATCGTTATATAAATAATAATAATAATCATCCTTCAACCTTTCTATCAAAATAACATGGTTTGTTTTACCATTAACTATCCTTAAGTGAACTAATTAACTAAACAACTCCAGTTAACGTCGTTAACTGTTCAACTTTAAACGTGATCAATCGCTATTGATCTTGTCATTTAAATTAATTAATAATTAATTAATCTAAATAATTTTATTCACTTTGATTCCTATCAATATAAACCCATTCTAATTGTTACGTCAAATCTGGCCACTTGAATTAGCTAAATAAAGTCGTTTTTAACACTTACTTAATAAGCACGTGCTTCGCGCACGGTCGATTTGGTTAAACAATTCAACGTATTTATATGGTTGGTTTATTCCTCTTTTTAGAATAATATATTTTTAAAATCGGTATTCGGTTATAAAATAAATTTCATAACCTTATTTTTTATCGATTCACCTGACGGTGAATCGATCTTTATAAAACGGTGTATTTATGGGCCATCTGCTGTTTATTTATCAACCAATACTATTTATTGATTCAAAACACAACCACATTCAACAATCAACAGTGTTTAAAGTCATCGGGTTTTGAACAGTTCATAAAATATGAAATAACAGCATATTAAATATTTGAGGAACCGGTTTGATTCCTCCTACCTGTTCTTCCCTGCATCACAGATCATTACAATACTTCATATCAGTACATAGAAATATTTTAAACGACGATAATATAATTAACGTCAACCATTAAAGCAACCATAGGCATCCAATCAACCAATTAAAATATATGAATTTAGCACATCCTAGTATTTCAGAAATGTGTGAGAATTAACTCACCAGTTTATTTTACGATTGACGGTCCGCGTTGTTCGTATAATTTTAAACCCCGTTTAAAATTAACCGAAATACGGGTTGCATCCGATTCCTCCCAAATCTATAGTGCTCTTTAAGGTGATTCCATCGTTTCCAGTTCTGCGAAATTCTGATATCGAGCGAACACGTTACGATTGTTATAAGTTAACTAGTTTTCTTAATATAATATAAATTAAATTTTAAAATAACTAGTTACCTCATTTTACCTTTAACCTTTTCTTCAACACTTCGCATTCATGCACACATACACACTCCTGCAAGTTCCAACGTCCCTTTGCATCTTCTTCAGTGCGTTGGTAAAAAGCACGGACCCCATCTCTTTCAAGCACCGTCCGTTTTTTTTTCTCTTTGGAGTAGCTCGGCCCAAAGCCTTAAGCCCAACGCCCAACGTTAAAACCCACGTACCCATAACTACTTCCTCCTCTACAGTGCTTCTTCCCAGAATGGTGCGCCATTTCCAACCCAACACTAGCAATACCGCCTCTTCAAGAGAACAGCTCGCAAACCCCTCATCCCATACACAGCAACACGTCCATGCTCCCTTCACCATTTAAAACATACGACTCCTCTCTCGCCCATCAACAGCTTCTACCATCAACCCACTCCCCTTAACAAACCCGCATCCACTTCTTTACTTCTTCCTATATTTCATCCGTCCAAACCTGCTACTTTACTCATCTCCGTCCCATACTGTCTCCTTTCCTTTTCGTTTCCGCTGCGTACCCTCTGCTCACGTGAAACCCTCAGATCTTATCATGATTCTCCACGCACCCTGCTGTCTCCTCGCGCCGTCGGAATTCCTCGAACCCCGTAGCCTTCGAACTAGATTTGATCTCCATTTGCAAATGATCAGCTTTGCAACTAAATGGTAATGGAGGCTCGGTTTAAGGATTCTAGTGCAACTCGTTACAAGAATTTAAGAAGTAGATGCGAATAGAAATAAATTTTATGAAGGGGTGTAGCCATTATTTATTTGGCTTGCTGTAAGAAACAAATAAGAAACAACGCAGTGTATTTATAATGTGGGGAAGATTAGGCATCAAGTAATAGGCGGTAGGGGCTATATTTAGCATGTGCATGACTGTATTGAAGCTTCACTTCTATGTCTGTTCAATGCTCTAGGGTGGGTTGTGGTTCACAGTACAACGCATGAGACTTTGTCGGGAAGGTTTTAATTTTAATTGGTTTAGATCACGTAGGTACAAGTGCATTTGTGTTAGGCGTCTGCATGTCTAAAATGAAGAGTACCAATGGGTCTGCACACTTAACTTATGTCTTATTCTTGCATATGCTCTCATTTATTTGATGCAGACTGAACATGATCTATAAAATATATGGTAGGGTTGATTTCTACATTATGCTGCGTATAGTTTACTTAGACGTTCAGTGTTTATTCATGTCAAAGAGAAGAAAGGAGACACCAGACGAAAAGAAAGGATAGGGTAGCTTAGGAGTGTACATCAGCTAGGCATGTATTTTTAAATTTCTCAGGTCTGCTTGATTGATTTACATGCGTGTATGCTACTCGGGTAGGTTCTTTCTTCCTTTCCTTACTACAAAAGAAATGGTTCCGTACGGTATAGACTAGGATAGGCTTTGTTTTGTCACTTTAAGTGTTTAATGAGCCATACGGTTGTTTCACAGTTGGAAAAGAACATTTTTTTCCTCCTTGGAATATCACATTTAGTTTAAAAATTAATGTATCCCGATATATCAAAATCCATCCGCATACGACTTGTTATAGACAGAAATAAATATACCATCGCGTTCAGCAGTGTACCACGATCACAAAAATATAATAATATCGGTAGGTTAACTTATTCTGTGAAACCCCAAAAATGCAAACACAGGGTGCAAAATACTCCAAATAAAAAGTTGTTTACTTTGCGAATTAAAAATTACAGTAAAATCCTAAAAATTAAATTATGACTACGCCTCAAAGGACTTGTCCCAATTCGAAGCCATTATTTAATTATATTTAAATAATCGTTACGGTTTATAATCGATTTCACAGCGACTATTTCGAAATTTGATTTAGACATAAAAAAAAAATCTATAATACGAAAACTCGATTTTTCTCCTCCATTAGAAAAATATTATCAGCCAGATTCAGACGCTTCTTGTTTCACCGAAATCCGACTTAACACGGATTCAGTATAGTCAGTTGAAGTTGAAATTCAATTTTACGAACTACCGCGCCGTTTCGAGTTCGTTTTATAATTTAAAATATAAATATAAACGCTCAGTCGTCGTTTAATTAACGATTTCGATATTGAATCCCATAAATAATTCAAATATAATATTTAAAATAAATTTAAATATTCGAATCAAAATAGCAGAATAATCCGGGTCGTTACATTTTTCCCCCCTTAAAATAATTTCGTCCTCGAAATTGCTAAGTAAGAAGAATGTTTCGAATTCAATTAATTTCAAAATAATTCATTTAAATATTATCAAAAATAATTTCTATGTTTACGACTTTATGATAAAATTCGCCAGTACCTCCTCTGTACTGTTTAATCCAAACAACTTCACTTGCCACTCCGGCCTCACATGTCGATCCAAAGAAAATAAAAACCAAGCGGCTACCAATCTCGGGTATAAATTCTAAACACCCAATCAATAATATTAAGGTTTACCTTTTTGTCGGGCAACTTTATCCCAGTTTCGAAGCAAATCAACCAACATCTCTTCATTTCCCAATCCGTGCTTCAATCTCCGTATACTTCAAAAAAAATTCACAGTTTTTTCAATTTTCCCTAGTACTTTATAGTTTAAGTACTGAAAATTCGTCCTTATCTCATCTCAGGTCCAAATATGCATGGGAAATGTTCGTCAGATTTCAGGTCAGATTTCAGGAGGAAAAGCAAAGCACTCATTCCAAAGTATCTGTTATAATCTGATCCTTTGCGGCCACCACATCATCATAGACAGTGCCACCCTCTCCCTCCTCCGAAGCCATCTAACCAGCCTTCACATGTATCGGAATCGGATTTGACTGAGGAGCAAAGGCAAAAGATACGCAAGGAAGAGGATGAGGAAAAAAGAAGACGTGCTTGGCTTAGGGAAGATACTCCTGATGAAGAGGGCCGCGAGGAGAAGCGAGGAAGAGATAATCAAGGGAAAGGTGGCTCACACAATCATCCCCGATTGGAGAAGCTTCGTATTAAACCCCGATTGGTCCCTTCTTTTGGTCCCCCTGGTCCTATTGCTGAGATCCATTTGATCATTCATAAGCCTCGTTACGAACCTGAACCAGCAAATGCTTCTCTCTTCGAACGATTCTCAGATTGGAATTTGAAAGGGCTTATGTTTGATCGTGGTGTAACTCCGACTGATGCTGATAACATAGCTGATGAAGTAAATGTCGTGATAAGGCAAATGCATACTCAGCTTGACAATGCTAAGGGCCAACATGACACGAAGCTAAGTATTGTCAGGGACAATGCTAGGAAGAATCTGTGCAGGTGGAATAAATTCGACCACGATCTTCAAAAGCGCAATGATATTAATCTTGGTAAGATCACAACTTTGGAGAGTGATAGATAAATGGGAGGAAGTATTAGATTCTCATGATGTTACCATCGCTTCTCTTAATAAAAGAGTTGCATAACTTAAGGGATTGCACACTGAAAATAAGAAACTCAGAGAAGAACTTGAAGCTGCTAAGCAGAAAGAAAAAGAAGCTCTTACTTCCAAAAGCAATGCTAAAGCCACATTGTCTGTGGAAAGAGATTTTTCTAAACAATATCGGGATGAAGCTGCCCAATTAGAGAAACCATCAATTCTTTAAAAGCTTCCAACCGTACATTATCGGCCAAGGTTGAATCTCCTAAGAAGGATAAGGGAATTGCTGAAGAGACTCACCGGAAGGATATGGACATGGCCGACATATTCCGGTTTTATGTTTACAGTGTCATGAGTCGCGAGAGTTTTCACTACTTGGGGACACCTTTTCAACCACCTTAGCACTTGTTTGGGAACGAGTACTAGAGATCAACAGTGGCAATTGCATCGAGGACGATCTTATTAATGAACTTTTAGATTATAGGTCCAAAAAGGCTCTAGTTGAGGGAAAATCTCAGTTAACGAATGACAGGGCTGGTACCTCTAGAGAGAAGGTTCAAAGTCCAACTAACATTTCTCCTGTCGTCGATTCTGCGACTATTGAGGCTTCTAGTTCACAGATTCATGTGACTACTCCTATTACCTTAACAGAGAAAGACATAGGCACTAAAGAGCATATTGTTACAGAGAACATTACAGAGGAACATGATGGGGACGATGATGGTGATGACGAAAACGTAGACAACACTAGAATTGAGCAGCGAGATGTCCAGGAAAACCTTCTAAGTGCAGGTAAAATCGAAATTGACTATACTATGTCATACTTAGAATCCCTTTTTTGATTCGCCTAGGTCTCTTGCTTCCTATGCTCATTGCTTCCGTAATCTAGGTTTAATTTCACCCTTATCTTCTCCCGCTATAGGCAAAGCAATGACGTTTGAAGCTGCTATAACTGACTCACGCCTGATGACCATTCCCCTTGCTTCCGTTTTCACCCCCATCCCACTAGTGATACATCCTTACTTGTCATTACAGTTCCAGGATCACAAGATGCTAAAATCGGTGCGCACTCCGACTTAGAAGATGCCGATTACATTCACAGTGATGATCCCGAAGCCACGGGAACAGATGAAAGCCCAAAAGATGTCGTTAAGGGTAAAGGAAAGAAAGCTGCCAAGTCCTCATCATCTAAGATGCTCAAGAAGAAGAAGAAGAAGCATGTTATCCAGGATACGGAAGCTATCACTTTATCTTCTCAAGAAAATCCAAGCGATGCGGCAGAGACTCCTCCTCCTCCTCTCAACAAACCATCTCTAAGGTCAAGTGACAAGAAGAAGTAGTACTCAAGACCAGTTTATTTTGCTTCTTGATTGTTCTCTTTTATATGTTGTATTCAGGCCGGTTGTATATGTGGGTGCCGGTCCCCGCTAACTGCTTTATGATACTATATGTTTGAAAATCCTGTGTTAGATTCATGACTTTGTGACTCGTGATTTGTAATTCTGCTATCTGGTTCTGTGTTGCTAAAATGAAATTGTGTTCCGCTTTCTGTACTTAAGCTTTTATTTTTAGCTTCGTTGTACCTTCTTGTTCTACATTCCACATTTGTTTTCTTCTCATGCTTAAAATATGCCACAATTCATTTGTTATTGTAATTTTTAGAATTAAAATGATCTCGTGATATGTTTTGTAAACTGGTTTCTCAGTTGTAGCCACGAACCATTACTTGCTGGACTTACTTGACTAACTTTACAGAATTACCTTGATTCTGACTGGGGCAACCTTTGAGACTTCTTTTCCGTGAATAGCCGCCTTTGTTCTTATCACAGTATCAAAGTTTTTAAGTTTTCCTTGTCCATTTCAAGGTTCAACTTTATTGGCTGAAGTAATCCTTGCAAATGCTAAACCTTTAATATAAGACTATGAAGGGTTTGTGGTATGTTTAAATGAGCATTATTAAATTTCTTTAATGCAGTGGTAATGCCCCCGTACCACAATCTGTCATAAACTTTGAAGGTTGGGCATGAAATTTTGCGATCGACTTCATTTGGAATCTTTTGGTCATGTGCTTCGATATTTTAGAATTTCCTGGCATGATCATGATCAAAGTTTTCCACTTTTAGTCGATCCAGCCCTTACCTTTTTTGTGAGAATGAATTTCTGTTTTCATGCCCCTGCTTGATAGGTCTTATATTTTAGTACATTCAATCATGATTCTCGCTAGCTTGGCAATCCAAGCCCTTTGGAGATTAGATTTGAACATACGCCCCCGGAGAGGTCTTGTTTTTAGTGCTTCCGGAGAGGTATTTGTAAACCCATTATTGGTTGTGACTGAATGATTTAGCCACTTGTAGAATTTTAGGGTGGCTTCAAAAAGGTATTTGGGTCCATCACTAACCGAGTTTGGAAGACCCGTCTTAATGTAGGATTTCCCGAGGGGTCTTTAGAATCCGTCAGTAACTGGATTTGGAAGACCCAGCATCCGACCGGATGCCCCCGAAGAGGTCTATTTGAAGCCCAGGGTTTGTCGTAATCGGACCATATATTAATGGTACTGAAGATCGACTGGGTGCCCCTCAGGGAGGTCTTTGGTTTAAAAACCCTGTGTTTGTTGCAATCCGTCCATGTATCAATGGCATCGGCGATCGACTAGGTGCCCCTCGGGGAGGTCTTTGGTTTAGAATTGCATCATTTCACGGGGCAGATGCTAGTTCACTCATTAGGTTTTACCACGATTTGTTAGAACAAGGGTCGTGGACCTTGCAATTAAGAAGGTGCCCCATTGGTGAAACTCACAACCTTGTTTGTAGTTCGAAGGTCACATCATTTGGCCGTTTAATTCCTGGCGTCCCTCATTTTGCAATGTTGTGCTTCACACCTTGGTATTTATTGCAAATGATGTTTTAAGCACTGAGCAATAAGCATTTGAGCTATCCCAATCGGGATGTGCTGCAATGGTTACAAGGCTTTATTAGCTCATAGACGTGTTAACATTCTTTTTAGGGGACCTGCAATCAAAATCGAATTTGAGCAACTTGAAAACAAGAATTTGCAAATATGCGATTTAGGAAAGTAAAGCAATTCCTTTCATTAATATGTACAAAACTGGTAACAATGTTGCACGGCATTTACAATGCATGATGTTTACAATTTGCAAAACGAAAGAACTATTAAACGAAGTAATGACGAAGATGTATGCTATTCCATGCTCTTGGAAGTTGGATCCCATCCGTTGCTTTCAACTCGAATGTGCCATCTGAGAATTTTTGGCCTATCATATACGGCCCTTCCCAGTTGGGTCCGAATACCTCGGTCCCTGTCATGATACTCTTCAGAACAAGGTCCCCAACTTGGAAGGTTCTCCGTTTCACTTTAGCATTAATATGACGAGCTATCCTTCTCTGATGTGCAATGACTCTGAGTTCTGCTTCTTTCCTTTTTTCCTCAAGTAAAATGAGTGCCTCGAGTTGCAGCTTCTTATTCTCCTTTTGATTGAAGTGGATTCTTCGGTAAGTGGGAGCTTCTAGTTCCATTGGAATCATAGCCTCGGATCCAAATGCAAGCGAGAATGGAGTGTGCCTAGTCGCAGTTTTATGAGTTGTCCGATATGCCCATAACGCAAGAGGAAGTTCGTCTGCCCACCACCTTTAGCTTTTTTGAGACATTTCTTGATGATTTATTTCGATATCTTGTTGATCCCTTCAACTTGCCCATTGTCCTGCGGATGAGCAACAACTGCTAAACTCTTCTTAGTCTTGTATTTAGCACAGAAATCTAGAAATTCACTGCTCTCTTATTGAGTTCCATTATCAGTGATTATCTTTTGAGGCACACCGAATTGGCAAATAATGTTCTTTAAAACAAAGTTGATCACCTTTTTTGAAGTAATAGTCGCTAATGGTTCATCTTCAGCCCATTTAGTGAAGTAGTCCACTGCCACGATTGCATATTTCATATTTGACTTAGCTATAGGCAATGTCCCAATCAAATCTTTGCCCCATGTAGTGAACGACCATGGACTAACCATCTGAGCCAATTCAGTGGGAGGTGCTCTCAGAGTCTTTGCAAATCTTTGGCATCTATCACACTTCTTTACATAGGTCATTGCATCCAGGTTCACGTTGGGCCAGAAGTAGCCATATCGCTGAATTTTCTTGGCTAGCGTTTGACCGCCTGTGTGACCTTCGCATTCTCCTTCATGAAATTATGCCAAGATTGCTTTGGACTCCTCTTTCGTTACACATCGCAGTAATGGCATGGAGAATCCTCGCCCATACAACTTTCCATCCTGGATAAGGTATAACAAAGCTTTTCGCAGTATCTTCCTTCGTTTTTTTGGCTCTTCGGGGAGTGTTCCATTGAGGATGTATTCCTTGATTGGAGTCATCCAGGACATGGGTTCTTCTACAGTTTCCATAATCCAGTCAACATCTGCTTCTACGATGGCAGGGGTTGAAAGGACTTCGATGGGAATTAAACCTAGCAATTCTGCATCTGAGGAACTGGCATACTTGGCGAGAGAGTCTACCTTTGAATTTTCCTCCCTTAAAATAAGAGATATAGTGTAGTGATCAAGGTCATTGAGAAGTTCCATGGCTTTGATAAGATAAGAAGGAAGATTTCCAAGTTTGTTCTGGAATTCTTTCAAGACTTGACACACCACTAACTGTGAGTCACTGAAAATTTGTAGAGTTCTCAAATTCAATTCTCTGCCAATTTTTGACCTGCGATTAACGCTTCATATTTTACCTCATTATTGGTTGATGGAAATTCCAATCTTTAGGCATAGCATAGAGAATGACCATCTGGAGTTTCTAGGACGATTCCTACCCTTGAACAATAATCGTTTCGGGACCCATCGATGTATAACTTCCAATTAGCCACGGTCTCTGTTGGTTCCTCTGTTTTCTCTCCCCTATCCATGAAGTCGGCGATGAAATCCGCTAAGGCTTGCCCGTTAATAGCCCTTCGAGGGTGATAAGTGATATCTTATTGATTGAGCTCTATGTTCCACTTTAATAACCTTCCCGAGGTTTCTGAGCGAAATAGAACATATCTTAGCGGTTGACCAGTGAGGATCTTTATAGGATGGGATTGGAAATACGGCCTTAGCTTTTTTGAGGCGATAAGCAGACAATACACAAGTTTTTCTAACTTTGGGTAGTTTAACTCTGCCCCAGCGAGCCTCTTACTGATGTAATAAACTGGACATTGGACCTTGGCTTCCTCCCGGACAAGCGCCGCGCTTAAGGCATGTGATGAGACGACCAAATATAAGAGCAGCTCCTCTCCATCTTTGGGTTTAGAGAGCATCGACGGTGACTCCATGGGCTTAATCAAGTCTTCAAAGGATGTTTGGCATTCTGGAGTCCATTGGAACTCCTTCCTCCCTTTTTTCAAAGCATCAAAGAGTGGAATGCACCAATTTGTCGCCTTAGATATGAATCGGTTAAGTGCCGCTACTTTCCCATTTCGGCTTTGAAGTTCTTTCTTTGTCCTCGGAGCGTGCATTTCTCGTAAAGCGGTGACTTGAGAGGGATTCGCTTCAATGCCCCTAGCATTGACCATGAACCCGAGAAATTTTCCGGACGAGACCCCAAATGAGCATATAAGAGGATTCAGTTTCATGCCATATTTTCTGAGAATATGAAACATCTCAGCTAGATTCTCCAGATGATCGTCGGCTTTCTTGGATTTTACCAGCATATCGTCTACATAGACCTCCATAGTGTTCCCGATTTGGGATTTGAACATGGAATTTACAAGGCGCTGGTACGTTGCTCCTGCATTTTTTAGCCCAAACGGCATAACTTTATAGCAATACAAGCCTCTGTCAGTTATGAAACTTGTGTTCTCTTCATCTGGCTTATACATCATATTCTAATTATACCCGGAATATGCATCCATAAAGGATAATAGTTCTTGCCCCGCAGTTGCATCGACAAGTTGATCAATTCTAGGTAATAGGAAACTACCTTTGGGGCACGCCTTATTGAGGTTTGAATAATCTACATGCACTCTCCATTTACCGTTGGACTTCTTAAGAAGGACCAGATTGGAAACCCAATCGGGATATGTAGATTCTCTTATAAAGTTATTCTTGAACAACCTATCTACTTTTTCTTTTAATGCCATAGATCTTTCAGGCCCTTGAATTCGTCTTTTTTGTTTTACAATAGTCAAACTGGGATTAATATTCAATTTATGAACAATTACATCAGGGGATATTCCACACATGTCGGAATGCGTCCAAGCGAAAACATCTAAATTTGCTTTCAAAAACAATATCAAATCCTTTTGCAACTTTAGGCCCAACTGAGAACCTATTTTCAAGACTCGGTCGGGATCTTTATCGTGCACTTGAATAGAGATGGTGTCTCCAGCTGGTACCGCTCTGTTTTCCCTCACACCGGCTTTCCTTGGATCAATTTCCTTCTGAGCTCCGCTATGCTCGCCAGTATGAGGGCCCCACCCTAATTGCTATAGGGGGGAGTCATGAATGCGGAGCGGAGGCTCCACGTCCTTCTTTACTTCCTTCTTCCTTGCCTCAGCAAGCTCAGCCAGATAACATTCCCTTGCTGTCTGTTGGTCGCCTTTTACTACGCCAATTCCATTTTCAGTAGGAAATTTCATTGTTAGGCACCATGGAGCCATTGTTATTCTAAATGCCACGAGGGTTGGTCTTCTAAGGAAAGCATTATAAGCAGACAGCTCATCGATTATGACAAAATCTTGCCTTAACGCAGCCTTTTGATTCCCTTCTCCGAGCTCAACGAGCAAGTTGATGATGTCAATTGGCTTAACGGCTTGCCCAGTAAACCAATGGATTTTATTCTTGCAAGCTTTCACATCGTTAATGGAAAGGTTCGTCTTATTAAATGCATTGAAGGACATTGACGGATGCCCCACTGTCGACCAAGACTCTTCTGACAATGGCCGAACCCAAGCTGATGGTTATCACCATTGGATCTACCGTTGGTATTAGTAGTCCTTCTGAGTCTCGATCTTTGAATACAATATCATCCCATGGAGTCTTTGGCATCTTTGCCGAAAAGGCTTCATTCATGACCATGAGTTCTTCTCCTTTCGAAAGGCTCTTCATCTCGTTAGTGTATTTCACGATGTCCCCCTAGCTTCTTCTGGCTAGGTGAGGACCACCTGATATAGTATTGATGATCAACCTTGGAATGATAACGACTGAAGCATTCTCATTCTTCTTAGGTTGCCCCGCAGATGTTCCCTAGCCTTGAGCAGCTTGAGACTTCTGCGGGTTCTTTGCATACTGCTGAAGTCTTTTCTTCCTTATCAGTTCCTCATCAAGTGTCGGGATTCATTTGTGTTGTGATCTGGATGTTTATGAAATCGGCAGAACCACCCTGATTTAATAGCAACATCGCTGACTATCACTTGCTTTGGTGTTGGGTACTCTTCAGTATCCTTAGTTTCCATGAAGATGTTCTCCACGGTGTCATTTAAAGGAGTTAGCTCTGAATTTTTAAAGAGGAAAAATTTATTGTTGATGCGATTATATTTTCCATCATTCCCCCTTTTCTGACTACTGGGATTTTTCTGACCACTTTCCACATCATTATTTTTCTTCTCAGGATGTACGCTGCTTTTGGGAACATCCATGGCATAGGCTGGATCTTCATCCACACCTATATACTCCTCTTCTTTTTCAAACAGTTCCTCAAGCGTACTTGGTTTCTTCTTCTTAATCCATCGTCCAAGCTTAGTTTTCTTGTTTATGACTCCCTTCAAACCCATTAAAGCCAAACACGGCTCGTAATTTCCAACCTCCGCTGCAACAGTGTTGAAGAGGGTTAGAAAAGCTCTGATGGCTCTCCTGGCCTTTGCTCAAGTTCATTAAACTCCATGACATCCCACACTTTCGTAGCTTGGAGTTTGAATTGCTCTCTGAATAGCTTGGCCAAGGTAGCAAAATCATCTACAGAATTGGGTGGTAATTTTGTGAACCAAAGTGAGGCCACCCCTTCAAGGTAAGTTGGAAAGTACAAGCATTTCAACTCGTCTGTGGCTCACGCTCCGTCCATATGTTGATCATATTTGAACAAGAACACATTGGGATCACTTGTCCCATTATAGGCTTAAACCGTCGGAGGTTTGAACTTATTTAGATATGGAGCCATCTTGATCCTCTCTGTGAGTGGGGTTTTGGTAGGAGCAAACCCCCACTCCTTCTCATCGTCTTGCTTTCTCAAGTTCTTTTCCATGATTTTGCGGACCATTTCCGATACGCGCTCCTCCTCGTTGAGTTGGTCCATGGGGCGGACACCATCATCCTTGTCGGATGTTTGCCTAAGCAAACAGTCTCGGTTTGGATTCCGGGGCCTTGGGCCTCCCGCTTGGGGAGGTGCCCCTTTGGTGGATCCAAGTGCTTGTCGAGTGACCGCTTTATCGGAGCGATTGCGCATAAGTGGCTTAGCTTTTTTATGTTGAGGATCGTTAGGATCTGCAACCTCTTGGACAAAATCTCCTTGATTTGGACTTGAAGAGGATGAACCCGCGTTTTTCTTATGATCTGCCTGAGCAGACTTAGCATGAGCAGTATCCATAGTAATCCTTGATTTGGACTTCTAGTTTCTTCAGAATGGCATTATTTGCGATGTCCATTTGGCTTGTTAGACCCGTAACAACTTCGTCCAACTCTCTTCTCGTTACAGCCATTCCAACCTTAGAGGATTCTCCAATATTGAATTGGTTGGTGAGCGGAGTAGTTTCGCTGTTAGCGGCATCGTCGATCATTTCTTTGACAGTTTTACTAGCAATCTTCTTCGATGGTCTACCCATGATTTTGGAAAAAGACTTGAATTTGGAAGCAAATTCGTCGATTGGCTTAGATTGTAGTCTTGTGGATCTATAGTAGAATTTCAATGCAAGGCTATCCACTTTATGAGAAAGTGTGAGAATAGGATTTGCGAATGCGGCCCCATGATGAGCGCCAAACGTTAAAATCCAAATTAGATCTCAACACAAAAGGTGCGAAAATTGCACTTCACCAATCGGTAAGAAGAGAGGCCAAAATCACAAAATAAGTAAAGAGACACAAATTTTATAGTGGTTCGATCTTAAGAAAGATCTACCTCCACTTTAATATCAATTTCCATTAGCAATTCAAGAATAACAAGTCAGGGTCACTCATACGTACATTCATATTGTTCATTACACAATAACATCACTTTAATTAACACAAGTCAGCGGAGAAATAAGCGAATTCCACAATATGCTAAGAGAATGGTGGAGAATCTTTGATCTCCAAGACACTTGATCACTAATTGTTGACTTAATGATGAACTTCATGTTTGATCTTCAATTGGAGGTATTAAGAGAGATGGAAACCACTTAAAATACTTAGGAAATAATTGGGTAGCCCTTCGGGGTCATAAAATTCGGTCCCCCTCAATGAAGGAATGAGGGGGTATTTATAGAAGTGATTCAGGCCAGGTAGCAGAGTTATAATTATCTCATATCCTCCTTAGGCCGTCGGGGCGACCTAAAGGCTCCAAATCAACACGACACGAGCTAGAATAGGGCGGCACGAGCTAGGACAAGGCGGCACGAGCCAAGGCAGGACAGAGCAGGTTAAAGCAATGCTGAGCGGGCTAAGTCACAATGGCACGAGCTGAAGCACGACAAAATGGGCTTGAGACTTGAAGAGCTGACGACCCTGGAGCTTTGCGAGTCGGAGTCCTGGCGAGCTAAGAAGATATGACGTGCTTTAAACCTTGAGAGACCCAGGAACTTAAGTATTCAAACGACCCAAATGGCCATAACGGCCTAAATGAGCAGAACGTCCTGAAGCACTGAAGTAAGCCAAATTGGAGGAGGACCCGAAGGCTATGCTAACCCCACGACCTAGAGGCTTATGACATATTGTTGTTTTCATGGGTGCGACCTAACCATGTTTATCATTTTTGTGCCATATTTCATGGATTAACAGCTACATAATACTTATTCTTCTCTGGCAAGCTTAGTTTTCAGATCAAATTACTTATCAGAGGAATGGGAACTCATGCCCCTTAAAATATATAGACACGGCTACCCTATTTGAAGGGAAAGCACGCTGCCATTTGAAACAGACTTCATCACATATGGCCATCCTATTCTAACTTCTCTTTCAGGATAGCCTGTACGTTGACACAACTTTATCTCTATCCCCAACCCATGTTCGCCTATATATATATATATATTCATCCCCAACCCCTCCTTTACCCCAGCAAACAAGAACGAGATCGGAACCCAATATATATATAAACCACCATTATATACATCATTAACGCAAGCACCTTGTGAACAAAAGGAAAACTCCTTGCCATGAGTCAGGTGGCTTTTGAAGTCTATGAACGTGAATTGGAAGGGTAGAGGGAAACCATAGGGATTGAGGCTGTTTGGGATTCGAGGAGAAGCTGGTCGTAGGGATGGTAGCGGTCGCAGATGGGTCAGCTCGTATTGATATACCGTTCAGACTTTCGGAGGTAGGGCTATCAACTGCGGCATGGTGGCGCTGGATCGTACGGGTATGTACAGCTCGGTCTTGGGGTGATGGGATTCGAAGAAGGAGGTATTCAGCTGGTCCAGGAAGGGAGAGATGGCAGGTCGTAGTTTGGAAGAATGCGAACTGTTGTGTGGACGGTGAAGTGATTGTACGACGAAAGTAGCGAAGGTGGAAAGTTGCGTGGGGGTTAATGTCTGAACAAAGAGCAGTTAAGGAACGAAAATAGAAAGTTGTGTTGCTATTCGTGAAATACATTGGGTTGATGATTGTGAGAAGCTTTCTAGGATAAAAAGCAAAAGTATTAATGTGTAGATGAAGGAGCAGGCGTTATTTTTGAGGCATGGGTCTCTGTTTCAAATGAAGCAGTAGGATCAGGGATGCCGGGGGAGATTAATGAAACACAGTCGGCCCGATTTGTAATTAATGTAAATTGTTTTTAAATGGATTAGTTACCATTATAATTAAATTAAACATCATATTAACCAACAACGTTTTGTTGCAGCAGTGAGAAGAGCAGAATTGTTGGCTTCATTCTGGTTGTTTGAAATAGAGGTTGAGCCACTGTCGGTTTCACATCATGTTGATACTAGAACGTGCAAAATACTGGAATGAAGAACGAGAGAGGAAGGACAGGGTGTGTTGTTTGGATGTTGAATGAAGATTTGTGGAGATCCTAAAAGGAAGCAGTTCACGATGGGGTAAAAGATTTGAACTGGGCTGATTTGTTTAAAACAATAATTAACCCAATAAATGTTTAATTAAGATAAGTATTTAATTAAAATTCTCATTAACTTAAAACTTTAATGTTTTTCCGTGAAACAGGAGCAAGCTTTGAGAACGAAGGATATACAGGAGTTTGTATTCTTTTACCTGGAGGTCGGAATTATTTCGGTGATTAACAAGAGTAATCAGCCAGATTTTATAATTAAGAAATTAGTTATCAATTAAATCGCATGATTAAGGATTTATTGATTAATTTAATTATGGTTTGGAACGCAGGGACTGTGAGTGCTGAGACAATTCGAACAAATCCAAACGTGAAGAATAGTGGATAGACAGAAGCAATATACGAAGAAAACCAAAGTTGTCGGCCTGTTATTCTATGAACAAAGTAATTAATTATAATTAATCGTTAATTAAGAAAACCAATTATTTTATCACATATATTTATAATGGTGTAACATTCACCCATATGATCAGAATTAACGATTCAAGAGACGCTAGACCCGTCTCGACAAACACTACACTATGGAACAGATTTGGACACGTCTGGAGTCAACAGGTTTTTCAGTTAAATTAAACGCTTATTTAATTTAACTGAAACGAGCGGTTTAAACAACAAATCAAACCAAGGTGAGTTAAACTCACTCAGTTACCCCGCTTATAATTTATATAAGTTGGGTTTTTATAAATTGTGCTCTATGGTTGCTAATGGTTGATTGTTTGTTATTTATATATTTTGATTGAATTTCTGAAATTAGACGGTTGTTTAATTTCAGTGAAAAACCAAATCGTTATTTGAACGATTGATCCCAATTAAGGTAACTTACCTTATTGGTCACGTTTATAAATAAACATGTTTAAATTAATGAATTGTTTGAATTGTTATGGTTGGGTGATCAAATAAATTGGTTGATAATGAATTATCGTTATTGACTGTTATGAAGACAATTATTTGAACTAAATGATCATATCTGAGATAACATATTTAATGCAGGGAAGAACAGGTTGAAGGGATCCAATGGGATTCCTCAAATATATTTAATGATATTTATTTTTGTATTATCATTATATGAACTGTTCTGATTAGATGATTGATTTGGTTGTCGAATGTTGATCTGAAATTCAATATTTTTTTTGTTTAAACCAATGGGTGATATTGGTTGAGTAATTAACAATATATGGTCTATACATCAATTGTTTTAAATATAGATTTACCGTCAGGTTAATCGATAAAAATGAAGTTATAAAATTTATTTTATAACTGAAGACAGATTTTTAATCTGTATTTTTATATAAAAGTTTTTAAAAAAGAAATAAATATTCATTATTGAAGTTTATAGTTAATTATTAATTTATTTTGTAAAGTAAATTCTGATGTTAATCAGATTTGCAATCAAGAGAATATAAAATTAACCCAACGACTAAATTTGGATAATTGTTTTTAAGAAACAATTAAATGGAATTATTTAAATTAATTATATTATTAATTTATTTAAATTAAGGACTATTTGGAATTGGTTAACGAGGTAATCGTGTTTTGAATTGACGAACTCATCGTTTTAACTGGATTGATTATTAAATCAGTTTTTTTGGATTAATCTAACGAAATGGTTTAACGAATAATTGTTTTAATAAGTTTTTAAAAAGAAAATTTATTATTTATTTAGTAAATAAAGAAGTTAACTAATTATACGATAATTAACGGTGAAGTAAATTATTAATTTAATTTAAGAGATTACCATTTAAATGAGAATCATTTATGAGGGTTAATCGAAGTTGTAATGAAATCTAATTGCATTGTTAAAGGAAATAATGAACGGGTTTTATATTAAAACCCTAGTTTTATAATGAAATTATGAAAGGGACTTTAAGAAAATAAGATAGCTTAAAATAAATGTATACTTAATATTTGAATTAAGTAAAGAGAATAAAGAAAAAGGGGTTTTATATAATACCAGAGTTTTGTAAACTAGGTTTATAAAAAAGTGATATTTTCCAAAGTAAAAAGGTTTTATAAATCATATTGTAAATGAAATAGTTAAACAGGATCTGGTTTGATATTAGAATGAATATCGGTTTTTGAATTACAACTCATATTCATCTTAAGATAAGAATGTTGTTGGTCAAAGTCTGAGAGGTAAATAAATACCCCAACTTGAACGACTTCAGGATTGTCTGAGTATGATATTAATTTGTAATGAGAAAAAGGGTAAGAATAATTTATTATTTCCATATGAGAAATAATAACATAACGTTAATTGAGAAAGTTGAGATTATAATCGGATTTCCATAGTAACGGAAATGAGAAGATTTGAGAATATATTATGTACAATAATATTTCCAAGGTAAAGGAAATAAAAGGAGATTGTGAGAAATTATAACGGTATTTTCGAGTTAAAAAGGAAATTGAAAAGTGGAGTTTCGAAAATGATTTATTCTAAAATAATGAGAGTTGGTTTTGTGTTCAAGAAATAAAATAAGAGAGATTTCGTAACGTTGTTTTACTAGTAATAAGATGAATCGTTTTCCCAATATAGGTAATGAGTAATGAGGTAGTAAATGGTTTGGAAATGATAGTAGGATAAGAAGTTGAATATGATTATAGAATATTTGCCTAAGTATGAAAATAAAATAGTTTGAAATAACCTTATGTTAAAAAAGAAAATGAAAAACTATATTCGAAATGTTGAAAAATTTAAGAGTTTAAATTTACTATCGTTAATCGTTTTTAATTAATTAGTTAAAGACACCATGTAATGCTGGTACTGAACTAGTAAACTCATTTTATTCACATGATTATTTATAACCGACTATCAAATATGACCCATGATTGTTGGTACAGAAAGACCAGGATCGAATATATGTTAAAAAACCATTTCGGACCAGCAAATACTTGAAAGATGCTGATTGAAGATTGAGCTATTGAAGACTGTTGATCTTCATAAGCGGAAGAACTACTTTTTGGATTTCTCTGGTTTAGCGGCCAGAGATATTTTGACAGTGATTCTGTCGTGATTGGAATCTACGGATTGCAAGGACTACTCGCTACAAATCCATGGGGGTGATTCCTATATTGGATGTGGTGGGAGGGTGCCTTCGGTTCATCCTGTACCTAGATGGCTTGTATGGACGAATGTCTGACAAAGTATTTCCAAAGTAATCACGTATATTGATTTTTACAAACGTATTTCTGTTAGTGGCGGAGAAGGGCACTTCTCTTAGCTTAACGACCAGAGTATTTTTGTGGACGTCAATTAGTGATATCTGGAGGATTTGACGATGTGGAATTTAAAGTAAATGGTCGCCAGATGTTCTAAAGGTAAATTCTAACCTCAAGCCTGATCAACCAAGAAATGACAAAAATCTAGCTGGCAGCATGGCTATGTGGGTCGCTCCCATTAGGGTGTATAATCACCTATCTAGAGAAAATCCATTTCCTTCTTTAATCCATTTCGATGTTGTCCCTTTTTCGGGAAATGGTTGCTGATCCCAACCATTGGTGATATACATTCGATACACTCAAGCGAAATGAGTGGTCAGTCATGTGCGAGCCAGGTTGCAAGACGTTCTTGTTGAACCCAGTGTATTCCCTTCTAGAGATACACTATCGGTAGGTGGTTCCATATCTTGTCATAGTCGGAATCCAATCTGCAATAAGCGCCCGCGGTTTTGATTGCATACTATATATGTAGAGCGTGAGATGCAAGCGTTCTCCTAGTATTTGTATTTAGACACTGTTATAATATCAGAAAAGATATATATGATTTCAAAATTGTTTTGGTTTATCTTAAGGTAAAAACCGCCCGTATTTATGTGTGGATTTGGTCTTTTCTTTCGAAAAGATTTTTAACTTAAAAATCATGATGGATGATTCCCCTTAAACTTAGTGTGTTTAGCTCACTCTGGTCCACCCGACTGACCCGGTGTTTAAAATGCTTGGGTTTGACCGAGTTGTATAGATCCAGGTTATCGGATGCTGCGAAGTTCAGAGATGAACTGGAGGTGTTCCAGTGTATGATGTATAGTATTTATTCCATGGTATGTTGTATATGAGGACAGGTTATTATAACTGTCCAGATGGGTTAATGTACTCTGAGGATTGTATGTTTTTTTAAAGCTCTCAATAAAGATTTATTTCTATATTTTGTTCCGCTGCGATATGAGACTTTGATTCTGTATTGTGTTGGTTCTTCTTCTTCTTCTATCCTAACATTTCTTTCTCTCTTATCTCACCCTCTAATTTCTTTCTACGAATGTTTCGGCGTTTTTGGAGTTTGGTAGATCGACATGAGTTACGATAAATGTATTTATGTCGATTTTCAGGGCCGGATATCCTTGGGTCATTACAATATTGGTTAAATGGTTTTTGGCATGATATGTTGATCATTTTTTTTTAGCATAGAAGGCCTGACTATTATTTATTGCAAGGGATGTTGTGAAATTATATTTTTTTTTTGATAATTTTTTATTAACCTTGGTCTTTAATTGGCAGGTTCAAGGTGCAGTTTTTTATTTACCTGAGTAGATAGCTAATAAGCTATTGAGCATGGAATTTCCTGAAGGAAATGCAATAACTAAATTTCAAAGGTAAATTTTATGGGTAGAAGCAATTATAATATGACCTTTTATGGTGTGACGTGTGTGCGAATGTAAGCGGAGAGAGGGGAGATGTAACGACCCGAAAAATTACGTAACGTTAATTAAGAAAGTTGAGATTATAATGGGATTTCCAAAGTAGCGTTAATTTATTATTTCCAATGAGTAAAAAATAACATAAAGTTAATTGAGAAAGTTGAGATTATAATGGGATTTCCAAAGTAATGGAAATGAGAAGATTTGAGAATATATTATATACAATGATATTTCTGAGGTAAAGGAAATAAGAGGAGATTATGAGAAATTATAACGGTATTTTCGAGGTAAAAAGGAAATTGAAAAGTGGAGTTTTGGAAAAGATTTATTCTAAAAGAATGAAAGTTGGTTTTGTGTTCAAGAAATAAAATAAGAGAGATTTCGTAACGTTGTTTTATTAGTAATAAGAATAATCGTTTTCCCAATATAGGTAATGAGTAATGAGGTAGTAAATGGTTTGGAAATGATAGTAGGATAAAATTAGAATATGATTATAGAATATTTGCCTAAGTATGAAAATATAAAAGTTTGAAATAACCTTATGTTAAAAAAGAAAATGAAAAGCTATATTCAGAATGTTGAAAATTTTAAGAGTTTAAAATTTACTATCGTTAATCGTTTTTAATTAATTAATTAAAGAGGCCATGTAATGCTGGTACTAAACTAGTAAACTCATTTTATTCACATGATTATTTATTTGATAGTTAAATAACCGACTATCAAATCTGACCCATACGATTATTGGTACAGAAAGACCGGGATCGAATATATGTTCAGAAACCATTCCGGACTAGCAAATACTTGAAAGATGCTGAATGAAGATGGACCAATTGAAGACCGTTGATCTTCATATGCGGAAGAACTAATTTTTGAATTTCTCTGGTTTAGCGGCCAGAGATAGTTCGACAACGATTCTGTCGTGATTGGAATCTATGGATTGCAAGGACTACTCGCTACTAATCCATTGGGTGATTCCTATATTGGATGTGGTATGAGGGTGCCTTCGGTCCATCCTGTACATGGATGACTTGTATGGACGAATGTCTGATAGAGTATTTCCAAAGGAATCACGTACGTTGATTTTTACAAACGTATTTCTGCTAGTGGCGGAGAAGGGCACTTCTCTTAGCTTAACGACCAGAATATTTTTGTGGACATCAATTAGTGATATCTGGCGGATTTGACGATGTGGCATTCAAACTAAATGGTGGTTAGATGTTCTAAATGTAAATTCTAACCTCAAGCCTCATCAACCAGGAAATGACAAAAATCGGGCAGGCATCATGGCTATGTGGGTCGCTCCTATTAGGGTGTATAATTACCTATCTAGAGAAAATCCATTTCCTTCTTTAATCTATTTCAATGTTGTCCCTTTTTCGAGAAATGGTTGCTGATCCCAACCGTTGGTGATATACATTCTATACACTCAAGCGAAATGAGTGGTCGGTCATGTGTGAGCCGTGTTGCAAGACGTTCTTGTTGAACCCAGTGTATTCCCCTCTAGAGATACACTATCGGTAGGTGGTTCCATACCTTGTCATAGTCGGAATCCAATCTCCAATAAGCACCCGCGCTTTTGATTGCATACTATATATGTAGAGTGTGAGATGCAAACGTTCTTCTAGATTGATATCTATTTGTATTTAGACACTATTATAATATCAGAAAAGAGATGTATGATTTCAAAAATGTTTTGGTTTATCGTAAGGTAAAAACAGTTTGTATTTATGTGTGGATTTGGTCTTACGATTATTCTTTTCTTTCGAAAAGATTTTTAACTTAAAAATCAAGATGGATAATTCCCCTTAAACCTAGTGTGTTTAGCTCACTCTGGTCCACCAGATTGACCCGATGTTTGAAATGCTTGAGTTTGACCGAGTTGTAAAGGTCCAGGTTATCGGATGCTGCGAAGTTCAGAGACGAGCTAGAGGTGTTCAGGCGTATGATGTCTAGTATTTATTCCATTGTATGTTGTATATGAGGACAGGTTATTATAACTGTCCAGATGGGTTAATGTACTCTGAGGATTGTAAGTTTTATTTAAAGCTCTCAATAATGATTTATTTCTATATTTTGTTCCGCTGCGATGTAAGACTCTGATTCTGTATTGTGTTGGTTCTTCTTCTTCTTCTTCTATCCTAACATTTCTTTCTCTCTTATCTCCCCCTCTAATTTCTTTCTATGAACGTTCCAGCGTTTTTGGTGTTTGGAAGATCGACATGAGTTACGATAAATGTATTTATGTCGATTTTCAGGGCCGGATATCCTTGGGTCATTACAATATTGGTTAAATGGTTTTTGGCATGATATGTTGATCATTTTTCTTAGCATAGAAGGCCTGACTATTAGTTATTGCAAGGGATGTTGTGAAATTGTATTTTTTGATAATTTTTTATTAAACTTGGTCTTTAATTGGCAGGTTCAAGGTACAGTTTTTGATTTACCTGAGTAGATAGCTAATAAGCTATTGAGCATGGAACTGCCTGAAGGAAATGCAATAACTAAAATTTCTAAGGTAACTTTTATGGGTAGAAGCAATTATAATATGACCTTTTATGGTGTGACGTGTGTGCGAATGTAAGCGGAAAGAGGGGAGATGTAACAACCCGGAAAATTCGATGCTCGAATTTTCGATAATAATACATAATCCTGTATTTCTTGCCGAAAACCCAAGTATTGAAAACCCAGACTGTCAATTTCGACTATTTCGAAATTAACTTATTATTTTAAGATTTAAACTAATATAATATTTAAAATTATTAAATTCAAACCATTTAAAATCCAAATTGACATTAAAAACAATTTTTAAATATTAAATTAAACAGTAAAATTCTGGGCTGTTACAGGAGACGAGGAAACACATTCTTTGTACTCAAGGACCTTTTATGGTATGATGTGCGTGCGAATGTAAGCGTTTTGTAAGTACTAGTTAGATATAACATTTTCTTTGGACTAGATGTGTAAATTTGTATATCAATGGTTATTGTTTGTGAGTTTGTTCATTTATTCAGAAAACTATTGTATTGAAATGGTTATGCATACTCTATTTGATTATATGGTTAGTTGTTTTTTTAATTGTTTGAACATGATGAGTATGTGAATGATATTGTAGAAACAAAATAGACTATTAACAAGAAATAATTACATGAAAAAATACGACAAATTAATCAATAATTTTTAGTAGCGTTTTAAAAACGCTACTAAAATACATGTAGTGGCATTGAGTAAACGCAACTGTAAGTAAGGGGCAAAATTGGAAATTTTATTCATAGCATCAAAAAACCTTTTTATGGCATTAAAGCGCTACAGAAATATTTATGGTGATGTCTGGAAAACGTTACAATAAAAGTATTTACTGTGGCAATGAGAAAAGTGCAACTAATACTCAACGATTTTTAGTGGCATGTTTTCTCGTAACTATTATCGAAACGCCACCAAAAATGATTGGTAGCATTTTTTAGAGCTACAAAAAATCATTTTTCTTGTAGTGTTGGGATTTGACTCTGGAAATTAGGCGCATATGCAAAAACCTGCCCGGAATGGACCGAAATTTGGACCTAGAAAAAGCTCATAAGAACTTAGAGCCATTCTAAACAGATCGTTGGTTCCCATAATGAAATACTAAAGACTTATGTCATAGAGCAACCTAAACGAATTAGAATCCCACACAGCGGAAGGGATAAAATATAATACCATAAAAACAGATGTACCAAGGAGTGAACCTTAGGAATGGACCTAGTCCTAACCACTTAATACCCAGCAAGATGCAGCTCAGTCACCTAATACCTTTCGGCAGACCTACTTCACACACAAATAAACACACACACACACACACACATACACACACTATACATCTCACATTAAGCTGACCACTTGTACATGCTGGATTTGCAGGGCGGTTCCGGGTAGGCTTCTACTACAAGTTGGGCTAACCTCCTATCATAATGTAACAATTTTAATGGTTCATGACACTTAAACATCTCTCATTAACTAGTCTTACTTGTAGATGTTGGATATGTCGGTCGGTTCCAGACAAGCTTCTACTACAAGTAATGGTTAACCTCGTGTCTATATGTCATTAATTATAATTAAGGAGATTAACTCACACGGATACATACAAATTCCCATGGGAACATTCAAATTCCTAGTTTAAACGTATTTAGTATGCACTTAATACGCCTTGATATTACGTTTAATTATGCTATATATATAGACATAAATTATGCAAACATGGATAACGATCTAATCACATTTGAAATGTAAATCCTATCAACCACAATTAAGGTGCACAAGTCAATTTCCCTAATTAAACATGGTCTAACATGTATATTTATAATTTATGACAAAAAGGGAAATAACAACATATATGAATAAAACTTGCAACTTAGGCTTGAGTAGTTATTTAGATAATAGAAATATAGGAAAGATGTAATATATCCAATTACATATGAAAAACCTTTGCTTTTAGCACTGTTTCACTTTTATATTTATATTGTGTACTAAACTTAAGATAATATATTATAAATAATACGCTCAAACGAATCTATTTGGATTAAATGCTTAAACCTGTTAATTTTACAATATACAAATCCCATGTTTTTGACACACAAACATATATGAAGACAAAAATAAGAATTAAGTGAATCAGAACCAAAATTGAGGATTTCACAACATCCTAAACCTAAATCTCCATTATCCAAACAACAAAAACCCAAAATCCAACACTTTTGATTGACCATTTCAGCGAAAATAAAATATAGGATTTACGGATTTTTAGCATTATATTATCGTTTAACCTAAATCATATATAGGCATAATATTCCATATGTAAACTACAAAAGATAAGAAATATAATAGATGACTTCCACTCACAATGCTTTGGGAATGAAGAACAACAAAATACGAGTATAATTGGATTTGGATCTAGCCTTCGCAATCTTGCTCCAATCCTTATATATATATAAGAATCAAATGAATCAGAATCTTATAGATATACTCAAATTTAATTCTAGATTCTCAAACCTATATAAATCTTAGCATATAGAGGATAGAACTTGGGGTTAGAGAATTATAAGAGAAATCTAACCTTAGTTATGGAATTAGCAATGGCAGAAGGATATAGTGGAGGCATAAGAATGAAATGAATAAAAGGGTTAGGGAGAGGCTACGAGGGTGGTATATATAGTTGCAAGTGTTAATAAAGACTGTAGGATCTATTAGATTAAATCCAGGCAGTTCGTGTACGCAATTTATGTAAAAAGCCTTAAAAACACAAGCCTTCACCACTCTAATTCGACCAAGGTGGTCAACCCCTCTGGTATGAGAGCAGTCAACCCGTTGGGTTAAAATATGCCTAGGAAATTTAATCTCCGGGTTAATTACCCGATGTGTTAAACGTTATTTGTTAGGTTGATATCTTTCCTTTTTTTGATTATCGTTATGGCTCATTTTATATAAATGTGTACACACAATTTCGAATTCAATTGCAATATTCTTCTCATGTTAATCAATAATTAATATATTCCTAATACATACATATATATATATATATATATACCGTAACGAACTGGGATTTTTGACCATGAAAATCAACATAAACTCCATGTCGACTATTCAGGTATCGGGCATACCAGATCATTAATAGAAAGAAGTTAAAGGGTGAGAATTAGAAAGAAAGAAAGTTAGAATAGAATAAGAAGAATCATAATAGAATAGGACCGGAGTAAATATGAATCTCACAGTAGAACGAATAAAATATATTATAACATAACTTTGAAATACAATATTGTATTTATACTTACATTCATCATCATCAGAGTACATAACATATATACCACAGCGGAAATAAACTCTATATATAACTAATGCTGAAGCCTCCTACTCCAAACTCCTCCAAGGGTATCTATAAAATCCCGTCTACTTATCTGGCCATACAAATTTGGGCACCCAAGAGTTTATGGTAATAAAACAAAATAAACTCTGGGTCAATCGTGGGACTAGTGCGAGTAAACTCCAATCATTTGGTTTAACTTTTAAAAATCCTTTTCAAAAGAAAAGATAATCATAAGACCGATCCACACATAAATACGGATGGTTTATACCTTACATAACTCAAAACATTCTCCTCCAAAATCAATACTTTTCTGATATTATAATAGTGTCTAAATCAAGTAAATATCAATCTAGTAGAACGCTTGCATTTCACGTTCTACATACATAGTATACAATCAAAAACCACATGCAGTTATTGGAGAATGAATTTCCTACTATGACAAGGTATGGAATCACCTTCCGAACAGTGTACTTTAGAGGGGATACACTGGAGTTCAACAAGGACATCTTGCAACTCAGCCACACATGACCGACCATTCATTTCACCTGAATGTTTCGAATATATTATCACCTTATGGTTGGTATACCAACATAACCATTCCCGGGACATACAAAAACGAAAGAAGTAACAAATATGAATATTCTTTAGATGTTGACAATATACCCCAATTGGGTGCGAACCACTTAGCCATGCCGCCAGCCCGATTTTTGTCATTTCCCGGTGGACGTGGCTTGAGGTCATAATGTACCATTATATAGATCACATCTTTATTTACTTTGAATGCCATATCATCATACCCGCCAAATCATAAGTTGATTTCTCCAAAAATATCACGAGTATAAAGCTAAGAGAAACGAATTCCTCTACCATCAACATAAATACGTTTGAAGAGATCAACTTACGTGATCTATTAGATATACTCTGTCAGACATTCGTCCATATAAGTTGTCCTAGGGCTGGACAAACCGAAGTCAGTATTCTGTAAATCCATCTTAGGCAATTTCTACCTAGGATCGCCAGAATAGCCCTTGCATAAACTTTGTCTTCAATTGTCTTTATCATATTTGATTCGCAAAGCTAATGCCCATATGGAGTGGTTTTCAGAGAATAAACCCGATTCCGGTCTCTCCGTATTGACAACGGAAAAAAGGTCAAAACTTTGATAGTCGGTTATTTAACTATCAAAGGAAAACATACGTACAAATAATGGTCGTATTTCCAAATGGAAATCTTACCGATAAATCATCAATCAACACTGAGCCCCTTTATATAGATTTATGAATCATCATTTCATTTCCCAATTTCACTTTAATATCTTTACCCGAATATTT